>CM021763.1:587236-613262 GCA_011075105.1 Heteronetta atricapilla
GTCCCGTCCCGTCCCGTCCCGTCCCGTCCCGTCCCGTCCCGTCCCGTCCCGTCCCGTCCCGTCGGCTCTACCAGCGCAGCACCCAGCGCGGTGCGGAACGTTGCGGAGCTCAGCGGGGTTGCCACGGGCGGCGGGACGGGGCCCGGCTGCGCAGCGCCTCCCCGGGCCGTGCGCTCCCCGGGCACACGGACACGGACAGGCAGACACGGGCACACGCCGTCCCGTCCCGTCCCGTCCCGTTGCCGTGCCCGTGCCGCGCCCCCCCCCGACGCCCCTTTCCACCAGCACCGCGGTGCGACCGCAGCCGGGAGCAGGCGCGTCCCTGCCCCGCTGCCGGCCGTACCCGGGGCCCCGACAGCCGCCGCTGCTCCGCCGAGGCCGCAGCCCGCTCCTGCTGCTCGGCCGGCTGGGGTGCCGGGAGGGCAGGGGGCAGCGGGCATGGCCGCGCCTCGGCGCCCCGCAGATGCCTGGGGCTTGTGCAGAAATGCGGCTGGTGACAGAGCTGGCCGGGGCCGGGCTGGAAGCGAGCGGTTTATACCCTCCCGAAGCAAGACGCCGTCTGTTCCAAGCCCCTTTGCAGGCTCTCAGCCTCTGCGAGCAGGCTGCATGCGATAGCGCCCAGTTCTTAAAGATGGCTCATGGGTCCCAAAGGCCAACAGTCTGCTTCTCCCCCCACTGCCCTCCCCACGCGTCCCTGAAGCTCACAGTACTTTCCAAGCTGCTCCTTGCCACCGAGTTGGTATTAAAAGGAGCTCCCCCCACCCCAGCCACCCTGCTGTTGTCCGCCTGTGGTGGAAAAGAAACGAAGAAGAAAAAGAAAGCCCAGGCGTGAGGTGCCTTTGTTCAGGGCAAGTTATGCGTGAAATCTTTTTGTCCTTCCTAGGGGAAGACAAGAGTTGTGGCTGATTTTGGGAAGAGAGGCAAGGGCAGCCCTCCAGAGGCAGAGCTGCTGAGGTGGGCAGGCAGGGAAAGAAAGATAGACAGCAGGGGGTGGCAGCCAGGTGCCAGGGGTGTACTAGCATCCTTTTCCTTCCCCTTCCCCTTCCCTTTCCCCTTGCCCTCTCCCAGAACAGCTCAGGCCGGAGGTACCTCCGATGCCATGCGCTCCACCCCTGGTAAGGCAGAGGCAGCTGCCTCCAGCTGGGGTTTGTGTCACCACAGATGGAGACTCCACAGCCTTCCTGGACAACCTGTGCCAGTGTCTGACTGCCCGTGCAGCAAAAAAGGCGGTTTCTTGTGTTCAGAGGGAGCCTGATGTATTTCAGTTGGTGCCCATTGCCTCTCGTCCTGCCCGTGGGCACAGCAGGGGTGTGCAGGGCTCTCCCCGCATGCCCGCACACATGCTGTATGTGTAATGTATAAATCAAATCACAGACACACAAGGAGAGGAGCAGTCGATACACAAAATAAAAGCAAGTCCTGTTAATTTGCACTTGGGGTCCTCTTGCCCCGATGCCATCGGCTCACGCTGACAACACGCCGTGCCCTGCTGGCAGCAGACGCGTGGCATTGCCGGGGTGGGCTCTGCAGAGACCTCGCCGGGCCTGGCCGGGAGCACCGGGCAGGTCGCTGCAGCCCGTGCTGCCTGTGCCAGGAGCGAGGAGCGTGGGCTGTGCATGAGCAAGAGCCTGAGAGCGCTTGCAGAGCGTGGCCAGGTATCCAAGCGGTAGGGCTGCTCACGCTCCCCATTGTAGCTCTGTGCGTTTGCAAAAACCTAGTCTGTTTCATTACTTACGTGAAATACAACTTTTTTTTTTTGCTAAACAAAGAGCAAGCCCTGCTAATTTACCTGCCTGTGTATTGATCCCCTTTGCTTTCAGAAAAGCCGTCTGCATGCAGGTGTCTCAGAAGCCACCACGCCACATTTTTATTAATTTGGATGTACTTAGCATTTAGGGGGTTTGTGCTGGAGGGCAAAAAACGTGTAACTTCTGTAGTCCAGCAGGAACCCTGAGATCTGGGGATCCTGTGGTGGGTTATTGCAATTACAGGTGAATATGTGTCACTCGGTTCTGGAGTCTGTCACTCCCAGCTGGCTGAGCCAAAGCCTCCCACATCTTTAAGACAAGGAAAACAAAACTGGGCTCATTTGTTAAGCGCTGTGAGTTGAACCGGGCAGCCGCTCGGTGTGAGAACTGGCTGCGGTTACTCTAATTATTAATTGCTGGGTGCATTTTGACTGGCTTCAGCTTACTTTGTTTGCTCAAAGTACTGCAAAGTTTTCTCTGCCCGAAATAAAAGCGTCCTCCCGGGCAGCGCAGCCCTGTGCACCGGGAAGTGCAGGAGGGGAGGTGACTGCCCGCGCCCCGCTGCGCCCTGCTCCCCCAGCGCGGGACGTGGCGTGGGCACCGCTGGGCTTGCCCCTCCGATAGCCAGCGTGAGCGGGCCGCAGAGGGCACAGATAATTTTCACCTGCTTTTAAGCAAATATTGCAAGTGTTTTCTTTTGGTATTTTGAAATCGCTCTCGCAAGCACTTTCCTCTCTGCAGAGGGCAGCGGGGCCGGCTCCAGCCCCGGTGACGCCAGCGGCTTTGCCAATGACACCAGTGGGGCCGGGCACGGCTCCACAGCAGACCCAAAACCAGCGTTTGCCCCGGATGTGTCTGCTGTCCAGGCACTGAGTTTGGCTCGTAAGAAGCAGAACTCAGAATTCCTCCTGATTTTCCTCCTCCCAGACAGGATTTCAGATATTTAGCAGCAAAAAACAAGTCAGGCGATATGGGATCTGTTTCCTCCAGAGTTTTACAGGGAGCAGTTTAGAGGATAAAACATGTCTGAGAAAGCTGAATCCAGTGGACAAGCAGGAAAATGGTTCAGGGGCTACCTGGGCATGTGAGAGCCCGGCTGGACCCCTTGGTGAGCCCCGGGAAGGGGCTGCCGCCTCCTCCATCACCGAGGCTCTGGGGCACTGGGGAGCCGACCTTGGACCTAGCAGCAGAAATAGGAAACAAAGGATTTTTCCTCTCTCATTCCTGCACCAGGAACTGGATTATGTGGAAATAAATCCTGGCCTCAGCAGCAGGGCTGCCCCTGTGAGGTGCATCTTGAGCAGCCACCAGCTCCAGAGCCCCAGGGCCCCCGCACATCCCTGCAGGGCAGGAAGAGCTGCCTGCGTGTCAAGGGACATTGCAGGCCCTGTGGTGCCCACATCTGGAAAAAAAACTGGGAAACCAAGAGGGGACAGGAGGAAATGGGGCTGGGGCAGGGGGAGTGGGGTGCTTGTGGGATCCTGCTCTCCGTGGGTTGGGGGACGGCCCCCATTGAGAGGGGCGGCAGGGCCACCTGCAGCATGGCTGATGGCACACTTGGCTGCCAGGGCCGTGGTTAAAGATTAAAGCTGGCTCCAGTCTGCAATATTTATCTTGGGAGGGGGAGGACCCCAGGTTGTTTGGTTTGTGGGAAGTGTTGGGAAACGGTGACGCTGGTGCGGAGAGACCAGGCAGGGCTGGCGGGCAGCGGGGTCAGCGCGGGGTGGGTGTCCCCGCGCGGTGAGGTGGGGACGCTGCGGGCAGGACGGGGCCCCCGTACACCCACCCCTGCCAAGAGCGCTTCCTGTGCCCACACGAGCCTGGTGTGGGCCACAGCTTCAGCAGAGAGACATCGGGGATGCAACAGTTCGTACAGGCGGCAGGAGACACGCACAGGCATTAGCACCTGACCATAGAGAAGAATGAACGGCACAGGCACTGCTGTGACATCAATGCTCAAAGCCACAAAACTTGCCAAGTTCTGCACCCGGGAATGGTGCAGGAAGAACAAAATTTTCTGTTTCGGTTTCGTGGCATGCGCTTTGTACCAACAATGGCAAAACAGGCATGTGGGCAGGAGCCCACTAGATCTTACAAGCCGGCAGCAATTTTCTTTAGGCATATGTGCATTTATCGTCCTGATACAGTAACATGCATGTTTAAACCAGACTGAACACGGTAGCATAACATGTATTGTAGAGCTGATCCCGCATGAACTGGGAGGGAGCTAGGCTATGTGACAGCTGGTCTGTTTCTGCAGATAAGCTTTTATGAAGAATTGCTGGTAACCGGCTCCGAATTTTTCGATATACAGGTGAGCACCTAAATTATCACTTTATACATAATTTTTGAGTTTGGCATCCCAAAAATAGCCCCTAGCAAGTATTGCCAGACAATAAACACTGACAATGTAGATCGATTTGGCAATTGTTTAGGTTTCAGCAGTGGTTAGGGGGAGAAAAATCCCGAACAGGAGATGTTAACAAATGAGGCACCACGGGCACGCGCTGCAGCCGTTAACTCCGAGCGTGCCTGGTGCGAGGAGGGCACGCTGCTCCCGGCCGCTCAGCCTGAGCCTGCTGCCGTCAGAGTCCACAGCCTGGCGGCCCCAACCCCGGGACCGGGGATCCCTGCAGAGCCCCGCCGGGACAGGAGTGCTGGTAAGTCTCAGACAGGCGGGAGGGAGCCCGTGCACTCAGGCACTGCCTTCACAGGCACTGAGCTAGGCAGTAAAGAAGAATTTGTGGGTACAGGAGAACGCTCTTATTACTGGATATCCTCTTCTTTTCATAAGGGCATAAAGGGATCCAATATCCACAAACTGCCTCTAATGAAAGACCAGAGAGCGAAAGCAGTTTTTAATATTGGTGACTAACCGCTGTGAGAACTTAAAAATAAGACCGGGGCTTCAGCGGCAGCGCAGCCTCTAAGCCACGCTGCTCCTGCTGAAGGGGTGGCCGTGGTGCGGGGTCCCTGCGTGTGCCGTGTGTGCCATGTGTCACGTCTGCCACGTGTGCCACATGTGCCACGCTGCTGGCTGACCCGGTGCGTGTTACGGCCCCTTCCAGCTGGGGAAATGTGGCTCTGGAAATCCATGTCGAACTGGGACGTTGCCGAAAAGCCCAGGGCAAAGCACCTCTCAAGGAGCCGACAGGGAATCCAAGCAGGGTCGAGGCAAGCAGCAAGTCCTCTCTTGGCCTGGAAACTGGCCACCGTGCAGAAATAGAGGAGAAACGATCGATCGGCTCTGACACAGCACAACGACAGCTCTCGGGGCTCCAGATCCACCCTGCGAGGAGGCCGAGCAGTTCCGAGCCCCGGCTGGAATCCAGTAGGCGTGAGTCTGCCCAAAATGCCCACTGACACAGCCAGAAGCTGAGGGGCTGCCCCTGTGTGTTGTGTGGTCCCCATAAAAACACAGCGTGCTCAGCATGTCCAGCAGCTCCTCACCGAACGGGCACCGAGGGCACAATCCCAAACGCACTGAGCATGGAAAGAGGATGGGAAGTGAGCTGAGAGCACACCTAAATCACAGACCCTAAAAACCTAAAAACCAAGCAAGTGGTTAGTAGTCAGATGACCAAGGATGAATGTAAGAGTAGCACATAAAATGTAAGAAGATTTGAGCCTGGGTTTGAACTAAAGAGCTAGCGAGGGAGCTCAGAAGTACCAGTAGAAGTTGCTGTGCGTTGTTAATGGCAAGAAGCCCAAGGAGCGAGCTGTTCTGCGGCTCTGCGGGGAGGGAGAGCTGTTGGTAGGGAGCTCGGGAAGTTACCGGTGGTTCGCTGTCAGAATCGGAGGAGGCATCGGGAAGGGTCCTGCAGGGGTCTGTCCTAGCCAGGCTCTGCTCAATATTTTCATTACCAGCCGGCACAACGGGCTGCCGAGGACGCTTGTTAAACGGGAGGACAGCCCGCAGCCGGGAGGAGCAGCAAGCCTGCTGGAAGACGGGGTTAGCATCCAGGGCGGATTGCGATGCGGTCCAGGCATGGGGGTACGCTCTGGGGGCTGGGGGTGGGCTGGGACAGTGCCGTTCCCTCTGCCCACCAACATCTTCACAGCGTGGGAACCCACTAAGGGTTAATGTTGTGGGCCGTGGGTCTCAGACAGGCGTGGATTCCTGGAGCTCACCCAGCATTCGTCCACGCAAGTGTTTCCATTGGCCGATTATTCCTGAGTGGGGATTTTTGATGGGGCATTTTTGGTGTTATTTAATACCAGGTTCATCGGCATAAAACATGTCTGGAGCTTGCACAAGAACCATAGTAAAAGAATCATTGGACATGATGATCTCTTGGGGTCCGTTCCAACCCCTGCAATCCTGTGATTCTGTGACATACCAGCCTGAAGTGAAAGCTGGGCAGATCCGCCTGCCTCTGCATTAGCGCCCAGCCCCAGGCTGTACTCCTGACAGCTGGCGTGGGGAGGGGGCCACACGAAGCCCCCGGTGTGTTTGTCCCAGTGACTAGTCTGCCCGTGTACCTCCGTCAGGAGAGAAAAAAAATCACTGCTAGTGGGGGAGTGCATTGCTTGGGCTCATCAGCATGAAGGGTAATTTGCACTAATCAGCCTGACGCAGAAGCAGCATGGGGAACCCGGGCTGCAGCCGTGCAGCACGGCCGGGGATAGCGGCCGTCCGTTCTTCAGGTCCTTGTCGGGGTTATCGAGCTGTGCGGTGAGATCGGTGCTAGCGAGCACCGCGCATCGCTCCTGGAGATTCGTACGCCAGGCACGAGGCCAAGAAAAGCAAACGCCGTTTCATCCACTGAGCATCTGTCACGGGAATCTCGAGAGGAATCGGCAGCGGAGGGCCTGAACCGAGACACCGCATCCCCGATGGCTGGCTCCTGCCTAGCCCTGTGCCTGCAATACAGCTGGGGCTGCGCCGAGCCGTGTTGTTTGCTAGGGTGCAGCATTCGTGGCACCCTGTCACATAATTTGTCTGAGCGTATTGCCAGCCGCACAGTGTATCCTGTACAATATGGAACGGTTTTTGATTAAAATGATGATCTGGCGCTCTGCAGCGTGTGCCTACGGCACGGAAAAGCCCTCCAATTCAGGCCATTAATTATTATTGACGGCAGGCAGTTAAGAAAATACGAAAGGAAGAAGTGGACGCAGTTGAGTTTTACAGACTTCCAATGCACAATAAAACATTTTATTTAAAAACAATGCATTCAATATTGTGTTTTGGCACATGAGTCAATGTTGCAGGCACATTCACACCAAACAATAACATTGCTGGAAGATTCAAAATGAATCATCGCGTTTTTCTCCACAAACTATGGTCACGACAAGTATGCGGTACTCCTTTACAGCAAGAACCAGGCTCCTTGCTCACAAAAGTGACGACGTATTTACATGCACAATGCACTGTGCAGGCCACATCCAAGCCTCAGATGTGCGGCCACATCTGGTACAAAACATGTCAGTCTGCGGGCCCGATCCTGATCGCTCTGAAGCCAACAGAGACTCTTCAGGGGGAGCAAGACTCAATGCCAGATCTGCTTGCAACAAAGCTCACACCATGTGCAGCTTCGCATGCCATTCACCTGAGAGTGTACTCCGGCCCTTTGTGAACATTAGCCATTAAAAATAAATAATACTTTTAGTATGGCCATTAAATAATGAATCCTTTATTACAATTATGGCATTTTTTTTTTCTTTTTTTTTTTAATATTTATCCTTTTATTGAAAACAACTCCATCAGGCATTGAACCGTATAGCCATTTGAATAAAGACACATTCATTTACAGAAAACCTGCTTCCTAAATGGTTTGTTTTTGCAACCTCCATTCACAGTTAGTTATATTTCACAACTACTTGCTTTTTGGTATACTCCACAACTAAAACCGGTAGCCAAAACGCCTTTTTTTTTAATGTATCCTGCTACCATTCACTGAAAAGATGCAAGCAACTAAAACACAAAACGAAGATGCGTGAAAGGAGGAAAGGTAACACGCGTGTTTCCATTCCTATGTACACCTGCTCCTTCCGATCCCGGCCGACGGCCCCGTCCCAGCGCGGGGCACGTCCTCGGCTGTCCCCGGAGCTGTCGGAGGCCTTCTCTCGACTTGGTAAACTGAAATGTTTTGTACTTACGAGTATTGATCACACTGCATTACGCCTACTTTCATTTAGCTATATTTGTTTGTCTAGACATTCAGTAATAGTGTATATTTTCCCTGAACCGTCATGAATTCATTTAGATAGAGAGCAACAGGAAGATTTTGGGCCAAACAAAAGCGAAGGAAGAGTCTAGCCAGCACAATAACGAATGCAGCCGCGATTTGCTGTCCTGAGGACGCAGGGCTGCAGCTGGCATCTTCCTGCAGCTGGGAGCCAGGCAGGAGCACGCTCGCTTTTTTAACAAAAATGCCATTTTCTGCCCTGGTTAAGGATCAAGCCCCTAGCACGGGGTTCTACAGGAAAACCAGCGTGGAAGCAGGGCTTGAGAATGAAGCCCAGCCCTGGCCCTGAGGGACCAGGGGAGCCTTTACCTGCCTGGGGAGCAGAGCCGCTCGCACAGCCTGCCCTTCCCCTTCGGTCTCTAAGAAGAGCAGATTTCAAAGAGATCTAAGAAAACAGGCAGAAACAAAAGATGCACATTTTAAAGATGGTTTTCCACATTGCAACAGCTCGGACAAAAAATATTGATACTAAGAAGCAATTTACTTTGGGCTGTATTGCGCCATTGATTTTGGGGCAGAACTCCCCATTAAAATCAATGATTCTGAAATGTTCAATGTGGTTCTGAAAAATCAATGGGGAGTTTTGCTTAAAAATCAATGATATAATATGGCCCTTTGTCAATAATTTTTCTGTGCTCCCATTTCCGAATATTTGCAGTTGTTTCCACGCTGCCTTCTCGGCACTCGGCGCCTCTTTGTGCCCCCGTGCAGCGGCAGCTCCGCACTCACCGCCGTCCCCCGGGACCGGCACCGTGCCCTGGCCCCCTCTGCGAGCAGGAGGAACCCACAAGGTGCCTCAGTTAGGGAGGCCAAACGAAGCCCGTGCTGTGTCAGACAGCTTTCCACCACAGTCCACCACAAAACAACGGCAGCCGCTGGGAGAACAGGCATTGCATGTGTGGGCGTCCTCCTGGCTTTGCTGCAGTTACGGAAGTCGTTTACATTTTAAAAAATAAACTATGACAATTTAAAGAACTGCCTTGGGGCGATTTAGGTTTTTGGTTTCAGCTTCTAAGGTTTACTGATTATCTTCTAACGCGGGTGCTCTAGAGCAGTCGTTCTGAACAGACAGGAGACGCGCAGCCAGGACAGACGGACGGAGGCCCTGGCACTGCCGCTGCTCCCTTCCCTGCTCCTCTCACAGCAGTGCCAGGGCAGGAGCTGCCCCCGGCCGCTCTCCTCGGCTCAGCCACGGGAAACCCTGCTGTCACCAGCCCTGCCGGGGACCCGTGCGCCTGCCCAGCAGCCGCAGCCTCCCCGCAGGGCCAGTGTGGTACAAGGGCTCGGCCGGGCTGCGCTCCCTGCAGCAAAAACAGCCCCTGGAGGCACACGAGGCACACAGATGGAAATACGTGTGTTTAGGCTATGGATATTTACTTACGTCTGATTTAAAGTAGTTATGTCATGTAAACAATATGCAGCAGCCAAGCAAGACCTGCCAGTGCAATTTTGCCATTGAGAGCCAGCAATTTAAAACTGTATAGAGTGCATTGGCCTCCACATTCAAGCAAATATAATGATAATTGTTCATATTTCTTTAATTTGCTGATTAAAAATGACCTCTCCTGACACGAAGCTGATAGCCTGCCCCTTAATTAAAATAGCTGCCGCTAAGCAGGGGCCAGCAGGCGTCACACACCAGGCCGCAGGGCGCGGGGTGGCCCTTTGCTGAGCCGCACACTCAGCTGCGCACCAACTGCAAAGCCTGCCCTAGCAAACATGCGTCTACTGTACAGCTCCACAGCAAATTATATCAGAGATGATTAGTTACTGTACATCATTAGCAATTAGCACAGAACCCTTCCTTCCTTGTGTCATTTCTCTCTTGCTGATTTAGGCTGTGCTCTGGCACCTGGAGGAGGCTTTGTGGCCAGGCTTGGCTAGGACACTCCTGCTCACCGCCAGCAGCGTTTCGGGCTGGGGCAGCCTGGCCCCTCGGCTGGAGGGTGGCTGAGCCCAGCCCCGCGCTCAGCCTGGCTGCCACTGCATTCCCCCGGGCACCACACCGAGATGGCGGGTGCCGTCCTGCTGAGCTCAGCGCCGGGGGACCCCGCTCTCCGGGTCCATCACCTGGGAACAGCGGGGTTGGCTGTACTGCTCCGCATCACCCTGCGTGGCCGCGCTCCGATCCCTGACCGCGGCCCTCACCTGCTACTACAACACAAATAATAAATGGCAATATTAATAATAAATCATATGGCACCACATGGCATAACACGCTAGCGTTACTACACAGCTATGTCTTCATAATCACGTTTGCTAGAAGTCATACTCTGCTGTACGAACAGTGGTGAGCGCAGGACGACTGCGACAGCAAGGAAAGCCGGAGATGCCAGCAGGGCTGATGCAGAATTATGCCCTGGGAAAGAGAACTTCGCAGTCAGGAGGTTTCTACACAAGTGCGTCTGAAGTCACTCATGGACAGCAGGCTGGCATGCCATGCCAGAGAGCATCCAGGCCACTTCCACAGCTCTAAATGACCATTGCAAAAGTAAAAGTTGGAAAATGCTGGATAATTAAATAGGGAAGAGAGGGGGATTTTCAAAAGGGCTTTATAACTCTCAGTATTTGCAGACAATGCAGAGGGATGAAGTACCTCCTTGCCTGAATAGGCTGAATTTGGTCGTGTGGCAGATGCGGTGGCTTTTCCCCTCAAAGCACAGGAGGTGAAAAGCTGGGGGTGCTTTGAGGGGCTGGGAATGAGACTGGGCTGGGAGGGAGCTGGGTGGCCCAGGGGCTGGTTTGGGGGCACGGGGCTCCTCCAGAGCAGGCACCTGCCTCTGACCGCCGCAGGCTGGCTGCAGGCACCGGGCGATGCTCCCGGTCGCTCCGAGTTCGTGTGGTACCGGAGCCCCCTGTGCCCTCTTCCTACGTCTGCATGTGGGTACGGAGTCACTGAAAAACTAAAAAGTGCAATCTTAAGGTGTGGTTTAAAATTGACTTTTGCATCTTCTTTCAGTGTATAGTCAGTTCTCAGCGTCATACAGAATAATATAAAAATGTTAAAATACTTTTAAGCATACTCATTTTAATTAGAAAAACAGTTACTTTACAGACTCCTTTATCCTGAGACATCATGGCCAAGATTTTCAAATATGTGACCCTAAGATTTGTCCTTTTGGCAAACAGCCTGATTTTCAAAGGTACTTAAAAAGCTGTGCCTCCCTTTGACCGCGCTGTTTGTGACCGGAAAATGAGGCCACTAATTCAGTTGTCTGACCGTGGACGTAGGGATGTAAATGGGGAAATCCAGTAATTGTATTTCCTGTTCCCTGTGCTCCTGCTACGCTCGCTTCCCTTTAAAAGCCATTTTTTATAGGAACTTGGAAGTCCTGATTGCATTCCATTGCCTGCCTGCCTGGCTCCCCCCGACCCGCTCACCCCCGTGGGTGCTTGGTGTGGCCGGGCCGGAGGACGGCCGGGCGCACCTCTGCCGAGCGGCAAGGAGCTCTGCGAGGCGTGGGCAGGGGCAGGCAGGGCTTCTGGTGCCGGCTGCCCCATCCCGTTATCTGGGCTGGGGAGGCCTGCTAGCCCCCCTGCACGCCCGCCCCTCCAGGCACACACCTCGCCGTGAGGGGCCTGTTCTGCGCCGCCTTCGTGCGCCGCAGCGAGCGGCGTGGGAGCCTGGCCGCACGCAGGGGTCAACGGGTGCTCCTGGCAGCTCCCCGCACTGCGGTACGGGCACGGGCTCCATGTCCTCACAGCCGAGGAGACGTCGTCTCCCAGAAGGTGCTTCCCACCGAGGACACGGCCTCGAGAGGGGCGCACAGCCTGGCACCGTGCTGGGGCTCGCCTCGCCACGGGGTGGAGGCTGCACAGAGACCTACGGCCCCCCGACTGGTATTTCAACTTCAAAATGAAAAGACCAAATAGAGTCACACAGATGTGAATGAAAATGTTTCAGTTGATCTAATTTGGACTAGGGTGTGGCCCCAACTGACTTAAAACACTGCGGTATTCTAAGAGTAGTACAAATGCCTAGCTAAAGTACAAGCTGTATTTTCACCTTCTCCATGAGGTCTTAAAAAAATGTAAAATTCAGTAAATACGAAAATATGCCAGCTGTGGAAATCTGGGATCTGCGCTGAAGAACTTGTAAGTGATGACAAACTGGGATTCCGGGTGGCTTTTCCAGTCAGCCACGCCAGCTAGACGGATGCTGAGCTACCAATAGCAATGGATATAAGAGAAACGATACCTTTTAAAATTAGCACTCCTAATTCTAATCTGAAAGGAACAATTGACTTAAGACATTTAGAGGCATTTAGTGGAATGCTGAAATAGGAAAAGATTTTAAAACATACTTCATAGCATATATATAAATGCAAAATATTTCAACTTTGCTGTGCTGCTGCATGAATAGCATCCACAGAATTTGATAAACGCTTCTGCACTGCTAAATATGCTTAACCCCTTTGATGAACAGTGACAAGGGTGACTAAAAAGCATCTTTATATTATGGAAAATATTTTAGGGTGGGTATTATTATTATTATTTTTTAGAATTGTATCTGAAGAATCTTTAACTCAGATTTGGGCACTTTTTAGACAATCATTTGGCACTTCAAGATTAGGTTCTTAGGCACAATGCGACAAGGTCAGTTTGGCCAGTCCTTCACCGTGCATCCTGTAGAGCAGCTGGAACTCTGCAGGCAGCTGGTGGGACTCCTGCCACTTGGTTGTGAACTTTGTTCCTTTCTTATCATAGTAGTGGTACGGGAGGTCTTCCCTTGTGTTGGGGTCGAACCCGAACGGCCAGAATCCGTACAAGTGAATCTCTTCACATATGGCAGAAGCAAGTGTATACATGAGAATACCTGTGCTCAGCCGCTTGGGTGACAGGTGTTTGTTTTTCCAGTATCTGTGAAAAAGAACAAAGGCGCGTTAGAATAGGGTACACATCATAGCACGGGTTTGCTGTAAGCAAAAAAGGAAAAATTACTGCATGGAAACCGTCAAAAATGCTGCTGCATGGAGACCGTCAGTGCTCACTGCTGGTAACCCGAGCAAGGTAAGGATTGCTGTTCTGGTCAGTCTGTAACAAACAGGACTGCAGAACTACCTTATTACCAGTTTGATTCTCTTTTGTGATCCCCTTCCACATGCCTTTTTGTTTTTTAACCTGGAAAAGCAGTGCCTTATCCAGAAAGGTAGATTCACTGGCTGCTGGTCACATGCGCCACATTTTCCTTGTATAAATTACTACAGATCTGCTTGGATCACTCTGCGGATGTCTGTTAGCGTCCCCATTTGCTAGCTGGGAAGAGCAAGCTCTTCTATAAGCGGTGCTTTTCTTATGCAGAATCTCACTCAACTCCTCCGTACTCCTTCTGTCTCTGCAAAGCCCCGGCAGGAGCAGAGCCCGTGGCAGAGCGCGCCCTGCGCGCACAACCAGCCCGCCTCAGATGTGCCTGGGTATAAATCCGTACAGAAATAGCTGAAGAACTTACTGGAGCAATAACAAAACCGCGTTTGCTCTGAAAGCAGACAGTTTCGGGTCCTGACTTGCCAGACAGAGCCTATCAGGTTGGTGGTGAACAGAACAATAAATGCGGTTGTATTGGTATGGAGAGGAATATGTATTTTGACAAGTTAAACGCGAAAGAGAAATACACACCTGTTAACATGTTGCATTATATTTCCTGGCCAAGCCAACTGGACCTTTAGCTGCCCTCTGTGCTCAACAAAGAAGTCAACCAGTGTTCTTGTGACTGTTGCTGATGTGTGGAAGAAAAAAGCCGGGATCCAAAGAATGGCTCCATCGAGCTTTTTTAGACTTAAAAAGAAGTTGTTGCGATCCTGAATGGTCAAAAGGTTGTTGTAATACTTCTCCAGGATGCTGGGGTTGAAGGTTGTGAGATTGGTTTTCCTTCCAACATCTTTTTGGAATGCCTCAGTTGGAGCAAAATTGCAACGAAAAACAAAATCAGATTTGTCTATTTCTTGTCCGCACTGACTCCCGGTCAGGATTCCGCTATTTCCAACCACGGCACAAATGTTGTAATGCTTGTTCAGGATCGGTGACACGTCTGGAAGCAGTGATCTGAAGTTATTGCTAATAGAAAAAACGTACTTATGGCTGGAATAATCATAATGCATCAGCTGTCCGATCCGAACACTATTCTTGGTCAAAGAAAAATTTTTTATTACATCGACATGCTGAAGGATTTCTTGCCTAAAATAAAACAGAAAAACAAAAGAAAACATTGAGTTATATTTCCCCCTTTTCTGTGGAGAGATTTATTTCCAGCCAGACTTTTTTTTTTTCTTTTTTAATGCAGCAAAGCAGTTTCCTGAGCAATGTGGTGCAATGGCTTTAAAATTAATATACATAAACAGGAACGCTGGAGCTGGCTGCTCACCCAGTGCTCCGCTTGGCTTTACTGGCCTGTCCGGACTGATGCCAGCTAAGGATGTGTCTGTGTCTGCTGCACGAGTGTCAGGACGAAAATATCGGATTCGCCGTGTAAGTGTGAGGAACGTAACTAACAGAGCACACTTCCCACGTTCACCTTCCTGAAGCGCAGTGTGAAACACATTGCTGGTTGTGCTGCAACACGCCTGGTGGAAGAGTTTGCTGCTGCTGCTGCTCTCTGCACATATTTCACTCCGGGTTCTGGACCACGGATCTCTGGTAATGATGGATGTTGTGTTTGCCGTGACGCATTTGAAGCAAAACCGAGAAGTCCAGCTGAATTAACAGTAACGTAGCTGATTTTTTAAATGCAAGTATTTCTTGTGTTCTCATCAAGGAGCTTTGAGTCACAAAACAAGTGACAGTCACCATCTCCCTTTATGTAAACATAATTCCTTAATGTATTTTTTGAGCAAGCAAGCCAGCATCTTTGCAAGGGTTATTAGGAACACTTAAATAAACAAACAAAACCAGCCTTGCTCAGGAATTTCCCTAGCAGGGCATAAAATTAGAAAACCAATACCACTTTATTTGCTCATGTTTATGGAAAACAAACAACCTTTCTTCCAGCTCGCATCCTCCAATGTCTAAGCATTAATGGAGTCCCACTGGGTACCCTAATTATGGGTTATGGCTGACAGACAAATGCAGAGGCAGATCCTGAGGCATTAGCTAAAACCAACAGAGGGGTGACACTGAGTTATTTATTAAGAATGAGATGGTGGTGCCAGGAATGAAGCCATGCTACGGGGGGTGGGGGCACTGCTACACCAGCCGGGGAGATCCCAGGGAAGGGATGGGGCAGGCAAAGTGCCATAGCCTCTCGGACGCCCACAGCTCCCTATGGGCTCCTGATGGGTGGTGGGCAGCATGTGGCAGTGCTGGAAGTTCATCACCAGCCTGCAGTGCCTGCAGCAGTGCTGCCCTGGGACTGGAGAGCCACCAGAAGAGAGGAGAGAAGCCCAGGCCCTGCCTGCTGGTGCTGCAGGGCTGCAGTGGCCCCACTCTGACTCTGCTGGCCACCGCACCGCAGGGCTGAGGGACCCCGCTTCATGCTTCTTGTGTGGGATAGGTGAGCAGTCACGGTGCGGCCCTAAACCAGCAGGCATTCCTCAAGACAAAACCAGAGCCGAGATGGCAGTATCTATCTTAAATGGCTAAAGGATTCTGTTTTCTTTCACTTTAACTTCACTGCTGTATATAAATACTGCAGTAAGGCCAATAAATAACAGAGGCTGGGCAGACATCACCGAGTTCACATCACGGTGAGGAAAAGAAAGGCCCATTTTGCTTCACGTGAAGTACAGGGCAGCTCTGAGGCAGCTTAAGGAACCGAGAAACTCTTTCTATTGCCGTAAGGCTGTGAAAGTCAGCGCACCCTGCGAACGGGAGGCAGAAGCCAATGTGCCGTGAGGGCATCTCAGGGGGGTCTGGGCTTGGTGCCCCCCGAGCCGCCCCCAGCCGGAGCGGTGCCAGGAGGCAGAGCCGCACTGCACTTGCTCAGAGCCGCTGGTGGCTGGGAAGTTGTGCTGGGCGTGTTCGGCCCCCCCGTGAACGTGGCACTTCATGGCTGCTACGGGCTGATTTGTGTCGAGTTTTAAACAGCCAGCCATTTATCTTGATAAATGACAATTTCTCTCGCACTCTGGGAAACTGGGTCATGTTCTGTTTGGTAAAAGGATGCGTGTTGCGGCTTGGTGTCCTGCTCTGAAATAATCAATTCCTCCACGAGAACTGTAACCATCTTGGGAAATGCTCTGAATCAGCCTATGTTTCTCATGGCTGGCGAATTACTCAGAACTCGGCGTGCTTAGCAGTCCCAGATCGCATTTTCTTAGACCCTTGGGGGAAGGGGACAGCCTCAGGGAAGGTGAGAGGGGGCGAGCGGGGGCCGAGTGCTCACCTCTGGTGCGCGAACGCGGTCCGGTTGAACACCCACTTGGAGGGCTTCTCCTGCAGCTCGTGGGTCAGGGAGTTCGTGATGGGCACGAACGAGGGGTCCAGGAACTTCAGCGCGAACTGCGACCTGCAAAGGAGCACACGGACCCACACGGGCACAGGGGCACACGGGCACAGGAGCACACGCCCGGGGCACCCGCAGGCCGCACCCCGTCTCCAGCCGAGCCCGGGCCGGGCGGCAGCACCACGGACAGCGCCGGCTGCTCCGCGCCGCTCCCCGCCGGGCCGTGCCGTGCTGTACCGAGCCGTGCCGAGCCGTGCCGTGCCGTACCGAGCCACTGCCCGCCCTGCAGCCCCCCCGAGGCACCGAGGTTCCCACGCCCGGCCCGGGGGCCCCGCGGTCCGGGGGAGCCGCCCGCCTCCCGCAGCCCCGGGGATGGCGGGGCCGGGGCCGGGCAGGGCGGCGTGTCCCGGGGCCGCGTGTTCCCGGGGTGCGGGGGAGCGGCGGCGGGGCCGTGCCGGGTGCGGGCAGCGGGCCGGGGCCGCGGGGCCTTCCCGGGGCCTTCCCGCGGGGCCCCGCCGAGCAGCGCCGAGGCTTCCCCGGCACCGGCTGGAGGCAGCGGGGAGCGGGTGCGGGGGATGCCGCGGATGGGACGGGTGGGACGGGAAGGCCCCCGCCCCCGGGCCGTGCCCGGCCGGGCCGCCCCCCCAGGCTGGCCTCACCTGAATCCCGCGTGGAACATGTACATGCGGGGCCCCCCCGGGCCGGCGGCGCGGGGCGCGCCGAAGATGTTGTCCTTCTTGAGCGAGACGTAGCTGATGAGGGAGAGGATGAGCAGCGCGATGCTCAGCATCACCAGCCCCAGCACGCTGGCCACCCGCACCATCTTGCAGCTCCTCATGCCGGGAGGCGGCCCCGAGGCTGGGCGTGTGCGGGGGGGGCGCCGCGGGGCTGCATGGGGGGGGGCGGCGGGCGCGGGGGCGGCGGGCTCGGCCCGGCGGCGGGGACGGGGCCGGCACCGCCGGCAGCCGCCGAGAAAATGGAGGGATGGAGGGAGGGAGCGAGCGGCGGCGGCGCGCTGAAATGGCAGCCGGCAGCGGCAACCCGGCGGCCCGGCTCCGGCAGCCCCGAGCGCCGCCGTGCCCCCCCCTCCCGCCGCCCCGCCGCACGGCCCGGCCCCCCCGGCACCGCTTTCCTCCGGCAGCCTCGGGGGGACGCCCCGACGTGTGCCCCGGGGTACCCAGCCCGGCCCCGCGGAGACCTCCCGCAGCCGCTGGGTGCCCCCGGGTCCCCCCAGCCCGGTCCCGCAGAGCCCCGGGTGCCCCTTGGGAGCGGGGCTCATCCCCAAGACCGTTTCTCGCCCGCGTTCCCCTCTGCCAACGGCACCCGGCTGCGCTTTGGGCTGCACCCCGCAAACCCGCGGTGCCCCCCAGCCCCGCGGTGCCCCCCAGCCCCGCGGTGCCCCCTGGCAGGGGGAGGGCCGGGGGCTGCCAGGGGCTGCGGGTGGCCGGGTGGCAGGTACAGCACTGCGGGGTCTGCCTCTCAGCCCACACCTCGGCGCTGCAAAACCCATGCAGAGACCCCTTGCTTTCTAAAACCAAGGAGTTTGGGCCACGATGCTACCTACAAGAGCCCCGGCTGCAATTAACTGGCCCATAAATGACACAGCAACCTTCATGTGAACTCCAGCAGAGTCCCACTTCTGCAAACTGAGGAACATTCGTCCCCCACGAACACAACTTGTGCATGCTGCAGTACTTTCAGTGTTTCTTCAAGCTACATTTCTTTTTCCTTATGAAGCTCACCCCCATAGACAGCTCTGCCTCTGAGCCCTGAGTTCATAGAAGTGCCTTATAAATAATAAATATTGTCTTTGTAGCACCATCCTTGCTCTGGGCTATATCCTACAAGCTCCCCATGCATGAGGCTCTCTTTGAAGAGGTGGAACATGAGGAGCTTGCAGGGCTGGGTTTTACGTCACAGCATGGTTCTTCAGCCTTCAGTGGGAATTTGGCCGGAGTCTGGCCTGGAGGACTGCATCCCATTGCCGTGGGATACTTGCGGCTTTGGTGGAGAGAGAAGAGAATGTAAATTTAGGAAATAATGCAGCTTTGATATAGCAGACAGTTTTTTTGCATGGCTACTCACGTGGTTTCCGATAACTCTTCTGCTGTTGTCCCCACAGTGCGTGGTGTCCCCAGCTTCAGCACGTCCACACGGTGTGCTCAGGACATAGCACCCACGAGTTTTTACGGTTAGATACTTTGGAACTAAATTCTGTAACACCTAGCATTAAGTCTTATGTGGTTTCTGGCCACGCGTGTTGGGGCTGGGTATGAGCTCCTAGGAGTAAGACTACGCAGTCCTCACGTCGCTTATTTTGGATGGATCTGAGTTTTTTTGCCACCAGCTGGGGAGCAGCAGGGGCGGGCGGTAGGTCGCACAGCAGCAGCGCATCTCCCGGGGCGCAGGCACAGGGCTGGTGTGCAGCTGGGGGAGCAGAGGGGGCCTGGCCTGGGATGCGGCTGAACCTTGTCCCGAGGTGCTGCATGGCCGAGCGTGTGCTGCAGGAGGGCTGAGGGCGATGCGGGGCTGGCAGCACACAGCGACGCTGCCGTGTGTCCGCTGCCCAGGGGGGCCGGGAGGAGCAGAGCGCAGCGCTGCAGGCAGGGCAGGACGGCGGTGGGGTGCCAGGCCCCTGCTTTGGACTGACTGCACGCCCTGATCCCACCTGGTCTCTGTGCAGGGGACACTGCAGAGGGCGGCTGAGAGGTGCATCGGCAAGAAATACTTAAAAAGCCTGTTTAAAAAGTGCTTCGTTTTGACCCGTTTCCCTGGCCCCAGCCCTGGCGGGGCCGCGCACCGGTCCCAGGGCACTGTGCACGCGAGCACGTTGCAGTAGAAACAAAGGCAGTTTTTGCTTCAGATTCTTCAGAGATAGCAATATGTCAGGAGCCCCTAGAGAGGCTGAAAGTAAATGAATCAGTGCTAGAAAGTGAAGGATATCATCCGCGCTGAATGGTGAAGAGGAGTCCTGAACAGTATCTTCATTGATTTTCCTGTAATTGACACAGAATCCCGGCTTGCCTGAGGGCTGCTGCGCGAGAGGAGTGGGGAGGCCCAGGTACAAGGAGCTGCCTTCCTGAGCCGCGAGAATTTCTCCTCAATTAGGTGGCTGATTTTTTGTGAGCACTTTTGAAAGAGGCAGTGGGTTGGCAAGCTAGTATTTTCATTATTCACAGGGTGTTTTGCAAGCTGTGCTAAAGAAAGGGGGCAGGGGAAGATGCGTCTTGTGCCTCAGTGTTGCCACTGCTTTCCACCAACCTCGACTTGTGGATCTTAGAGGTCCTTTCCCACCCAAGTGACCTGATTCTGTGGAAGTGCTGGTGTCCAGGGCTGCAGCGAGTCGTTGGCTGCTGATAAATACCTGTTCTTAAGTGAGTGTGCTTGCTAGAAAATACAACAGTGGCATACAGTAGGAAATTTGTAGGAATTACTGTTTTGATTAGATTTAAAGTCTCCAAGGAGGAATATGCCTTCCCTATAAAACCTCTTCTGCCGGCAGCTTTGGTATGGCGGCTTGGGCAGCGGGACAGACAGAGCTCCGCGCTGCTCGGACAGACAGACAGACACCCGGCGTGCTGGGAGGGCTGGGGGCACGGGGGGAGCCGGCAGCACAGAGCGGCTTGGCAGAGCCTGGCGGGGCAGCCCTGGCTCAGGGCGCTCCCCCTGCACACGCAGGGTGTGCATGCGGAGACCCCCGCGTGGTGTGGGGTAAGCAAGCAATCCCCGCCACGAGGGAAGAGGCAGGCTGAGCGTAGGTCAGCTGCTTGCCTGCATCGCTGGAAAAATGTGTCCAAGGGCTTGTTAATGAGCCTGTGCCTAAAATCCTGTCAGAAGTGGAGTAAATCCCAGTTTTAGTAGGAGGTTGTTTTTATGCTAGGGAAACAAGACAGGTTCTAGCTGTGCATCAGTGATGTGCCAGCTCTGGCACCAAACTCAGAGCCAAATTCCAGCTAAGCTGAGCTGCAGTTTGAACACATGAAGCTGATCATCATAAACGTGATGGGGGAACCTCCTTACCCTTAATCTACCAGTTTAGTGCTACATTTATAACTATCTGCTGCTCTATCAGCAATATCAAAGGTGTTTTAGCTAATACGTGCTTTCGTGATGGGCCAGATGGATGTGGGCAGGCACTGAGGCTGGAGGCACCTCTGGAGATGCCCCAGGCAGGGCACCCAGAGCCGCTGCCAGGAGGTGTCCAGCCGGGCTTTGAACATCTCCTAGGATGGAGGCTCTGCAGCCTCTCCCAGCACAACCTGCTCCGTGCCTGGCCTCCCTCACAAACACGTTTGAGTGCAATTTCTCATATTTTGATTTGTGCCCATTGCTCCTTGTCCTGTTGCCGGCAGGAAGAGCCTGTCTCCCTCTTCCTGACCCCCCAGCATTTATGGACACCGATGGGTCCCTGAGCTGGTCACAACACCTAGCCCAGCCGCTTGCTTTCACGCACAGATGAGGCACACCTTGTTGGCTACAGCATTTCAGCACTCATATTTTGTAAATATGTTCCTGAAGAGGGGACACCAGATATGACAGCATCTGACACCCTCATTCTGCCAAACCGTGAGGTGAAGCAGCCTTTTAGTTTTCCATGTTAGGACACAAGAAAGCGATGTAATTAATGCTGTGAAAGGCTCGGTGACATCTCATTTGCAGCAGCACTCCATGACCAGGGAAAGAACTCTTCCTTACGACGCTTGGTGGTAACATGTTCATCTGCCACTGTTAATTCAGCTGGTAATGCCTCCCTCCCAGGCTCCAGCAAGCACATGTCTTTATTCGGTGCAAAGATCAGGTGTAATTCTTACGAGATTCTGCCTCCCTGGAGAAGCGGGGCGGTCAGGACGCTGGCTCCAAGCGCTGCGGCTCTGCTCCTGCTTCCCCTTGTCCCCTCTTGCTGTGGAGCTGGGTGTAAAGGAGCTCCGCTTTCTGCAAAAACAGCGAGACTTCACAGAAAGTCCCAGGAAACTTTTGCATTAGGTGTTTTTCTTCTTGCCATGCTGGGTTACAGTCCCCGTGGACCACAGATCTGAGAGAAACATCTGATTTTGGAGACCGCCCTGCCAAATGGCATGAAGTAACCCCCGAGTGGATGGCACTCGGGGCACGCGTGTGCTTGGGGGGGCACCACGAGCCTGCCCCCCGCCGGCTCCTGGCAGGGCTCCTCGAGGCCCTGCGGTGGGGCCCACAAAAAGAGCTGAACTTCATGGCTGTCCATGGGTGGAATATTCCTCCAGACCAGTTTCCGATAATGAAAACCCCAAATCTCTGCAGCAAAACACTTCAATAATTGCTTCGTTGCCTGTAAGGAGACAATATCCAACAGAGGCACATGGCAGGATTTTTCCTAATGCCAGGGAAGATTGCGGAAGAGGAGAAATGTATGTGAAATAGGGACAAGGATTCAAGCAGTCAGAGAAGACAAGAGATGATGTATCAGTGGAGCAGAAATGCAGATACGCTACATAAAAGAAAGCAGGAGCATCGATCTGCTTTCATGTCCGACAGGGGAAATACCCATCGGGTTGAGCGTGCACTTAGGAACGGTTCCCCCTTTTTGACTTATTCATACAAATGGGACATGGTCTTTTTAACTCTACAGGAAAGTTGTGCTTTGAAGATTTGCACCCGCTGAAATGGTCCTTTTCAGAGCTGTTTTTCTGTCTCCTTCCCTTCTTTGAAGCCCATGCATAGGGTCTCCAAGCGGTAAGGGCATCCTGGTCTGACTGACTGCACCCAAAATAGTTTTAAAGTCTCTTTAAAAACAAGTGCTTGCTAGCCTGCTGGTGTGTGAAGCTCCATGAATTTATTATCAGAAGCATTCTCCTTCTTCGGCTGCGTTCAGCTTTCGCTGCTGGTTTGCAGCATCTCCACTTGCACTGAAAATCCGTTCCCCGGGGAAGGAGGTAAAGAGAGAGCCACCTGCGACTCCAATCACGGGGCTGTATTAATAAACGCCTCTCTCCCGGAGTCCCTCGGTCCTAAAACATTTGCAGCAGCCAACAAAGGCAAAAGCTAGCTGCGAACAGAGCTGCAAGGCAGACGGCACCAGCAGCCGGAGCCTGAGGGACACCGAGGTGCCAGCCCGGGGCTGGGATGGCAGCGGGACACGTCCCTGGGACCTGGTGGGCACCTCGCAGGCGCTGCCGCCTGTGCCTGGTGGAGCAGCCGCCAAGGACACGAGCAAGAAGTGCCATCGAGTGGCCATAAAAACACAAAGGTGCTGCGATGGGGAGGGCAAAGGCAGGGACGTGCACCCTGCCGTCCGCGGGCGGCCGGTGGCACCAGAATGGACCCGGTGGCACCAGAACGGGCCCGGTGGCAGCAGAATGGACCCGGTGGCACCAGGCCGGGCCCGGCGGCACCCAGGCCATCTCAGCACAGAGCGGCTCCGCTTTCCCTGAGTCACTCTCTTGAGCGAAGGCCCCGGTTTTTCTGCTGATGCAGCGCCTCGGGTATCTAAATGCTTTGTTGAATGTCTGCCCAAGTGTGCGTAAGTGCTTTCAGGTTAGGTGGCTGCTGAATTGGGTATCCTTGGACAATTATTTTCAACATAAGTACCCAAAGCTTGCTTGAGCCCTTTTCTAAGTGCTTAAGTTATTTATTTATTTTTTTTTCAAACCTGGCGCTGTATCCTTATACCTGTGGTCAGAACAGTCCCAGATATATAATTATTTTAATTACATTTGCAAAAAGCACTTTCTGGGCACAAAGGGCACGCATCTCCTGACTTCACTACACACGGTATTTTCTTTTAGCCTCTGATCCCCCACGGCTCCCGGTCCCAGGCACTTGCTCGCTCGGAGCTGCAAAGCCCCCAGCCACGGGCAGGCCCACGGGCTGTTGCCCTCCACCATTGGTTTTGTAAGTGAATTCAGCCCAAAGTCTCAGCAGGAAATGATGGCAGAAGAAAAAAATAACTTGGAAGGGCCAAGAGAGAGAGAACGTTGTGCGTGCGGCCACCTCCTCCACTCACTTTTGATGTAGATACACGACGAAGGTCGGTTAAGCAGCGCTGCACAAGCAGTGGGAGACACACGAGGAAGCAGAAGTGCCACGGGGGCACTCACAAACGTGCTGCAAGACGCATGGGACTTCCCTCACACCACCCGCAGCCCAGCACCACAGCACCACAGGAGAACAGGAGAATGAGGGGACAAGGACCCTGGGTCTGGGGACACTGCCACGCTCACGCTTCACCTGGCTAAGCCACCAGAAATTTACGAGAGTCTCCAGGATCTAGGCTAGTCATCTGTTTTAGCTTGTTTCATCACTATTTTTTGAACAAGATCCCACCAGCCTGTTTGTGGCACTGCATTAAAGCTTCCCACACTAACGGCTGCTCTTGTCCCCCCAGCAAGCTGTGCTGGTGGTCCCTGGGCAGGGCGAGGGGCGTCACAGCCCCGACCATCCTGCAGCGATGTGCTGAGCCGCCACTCGCCAGAGCTGCCCCACGGATGCTATCCTCAGCCTGCAGGGACAAACCCGGCATCCCGGCCCTTGGACGTGGCCCTCGGGGACGTGACTGACCGCTGGCGCTGCCCTGACCTCCCCGAGGACAAACATCGCTGCTACAGAAAATACTAATGAAAGGGCTGGGGCCGGGAAGGGTAACGGGGCGATTAGTGGTGTGCATGCAGCTGAGCTTCCTGCAGATTACTTGTATTTAGACCTAATCCCCGCATTGAAAAAAATCCCAAATCTCTTCATTTTTTTATGGAGTGATTATCACAGCCTCCGGAATGATTGTGTAAAAATTAATCTTGGGGGATGAGATTGGTTTTGGAGCTGCGGCGTGGTGCCGGCCAGGCGGCTGAGGCTGGTAAACAACCCTGTCCCACAGAGGGGGCCCTGGGCCCACGCCAGCCCCCTCAGCATCGTGCGGGGACACAGTGGCTCTGGTGCTGGCTCAGGATCAATGGTGGGATGGGCTGTGGCAGCATCCCGGTGCCCTCGGCCCCTCTCGGCCACCCTCGCCCTTCGTTACGGGAAGGGAAGCACCTCAGCATGCTGCCGGCCTCCTCGGCGCCATCAGAGGCTGCACGGTGCCCGTGTCCCCCGGCAGCCCCCGGCACGGCGGCGCTGCCCCGTCCCAGGCCCGGCTGCACGGCCACCCCAGGGCTCCGGTTCAACAAGGTGCTTAAGCGCAGCGTCAGGGGTACGCGCCGTCCTGCTGACAGGCGTGATGGATCTGTAACTATTCTGAAGTGCTCCATGAATATTGCATGCGGATCCACTTATTGGAGCCTCCGCTGCAGGGATACCTCGGTCTGCTCTAATAGTGGCCGTCAGGAAATGCAAGCAGGGGAAGAAGAGTTCGAGATCAGCCCTTCTCCTGCCAGCTCACGAGACAGCGGCCGGCGGGACCGGGGAGCAGTGCAGGAGGGCGCGGAGCTCCCAGCCCTTGTTCTGGGCCCTGCGGACATGGCAGGCGTGGGCCTCGGTCAGGCTCTGACCTGGATTTCCCCCGTGTTGGATTCCCGGCCCGAAAGCAAGGCACCCGTGGGTTCGGGAAGTGAACCTGAGGAGCCACTCAGGCTGATTTTTTTTTTTTTTTTTGCATTAATTCACGCAGTGACATTTAGCCAGAAGTTGGAGCATATGCCTTGCTTTAATTTTGTGCATTAATCAGCAGGAGAGGGGCACATTTTAGTTTGATGTAGATGGTCACTGTTCCTTTCCCATTTACACCCATGTGGCTCCATTGATTTCATTAGGATCTGCCAGGCAGAAATGAGAGCGGAACTCGGACCCTTAATTAAGACAACTGTTACTAAAGGCGGAATGATGGAAAATAATTAACCCTGCACGAAAACACACGATGCTGAAAGGGAGGAATACATAATTTAGGAATCAGGAGGCAGTTCTGCAATATTAATCGCAGACAGCATGTCTGAGCAGCACGACATGCCGCGAGTCGCCCCGCTGGCCGTGGACACGGGCCAGCTTTGCTGCCGGGGCTGCAGGGAGGCTCCGGGAGACGCCGCGGGGCTGCTGCCGCTCCTCCCCGCCCGCACCCCTTCTGGGCAGGGCCAGATGTGCTGCCTCCGCTGGTGGAGCCTCAGCCAATTTCATTAATTAAGGTTCTAATTCTGCTAAGGGAGCTTTGACCTCCAAGGAGGACCCCTGCCCTCTTTCACGAAGAAGATTGGATTATTCCTACCTCTCCTGATTGTCAGTGCCTTCTTTGCTGCTAAAATATTCTCCCTACTTCCTAATCAAATGACTTAAAAAGGCCAAACATGGAACTTTCAACAACAGTAACAAATATGCCTATTTATTTAAACAGGCACAAGAAATAGTAATTCAATAGGCAATTTCTGGAGAGGGCTATAAATGAAAGCAAGCAGAAGGTCCGCTTCCCTCTGACAGTGCTTTAAGGCTTGGATACTGGATTTAAGAGCTCCTTCGGTGCTTCCTTTCTCACACGCAAGCAGTGCTTAGGAACCAAAGACATGCCTTGGACACTGGGGTTGTTCCCCACACCAGGGATGGGGATAACCCCGCCGGGCAGCGCGATCATTTCAGGCAGCTGCAGCGGCAGGGACAGCAGCAGAGCCGTGCTCGTGCACATCACAGCCCAGTGGCACCTGAGGGCTGGGGTGCTCCCGGGGACACAGCAGCGGGGCCGGGGCTCCTGCCCCTTTGTACAGGGCCGTGGGGGGCATGGGACTGCGGGGGGCATGGTGCTATGGGGGGCATGGGGC
>CM021763.1:613272-755344 GCA_011075105.1 Heteronetta atricapilla
GGGGAGCATGGGGCTGCGGGGGACATGGGGCTGCAGCACGGCTTTGCCTGCTCTGCCAGCCACTTCCCATGGGGGCTTCATGCAGTCCAGGCAGAGCCAAGCTGCAAAAGCCAAGCGTGTCCCTGGCAGGCTGCTCAGTCCGGTGGCCAGGGCGTTGTTTGACTACAAGGGGGAACTTGTTGGTCACATTGCCTCCAATATTTTGCACTCAGATGCAGCTCTGTAATTGTTGCGGGAGGGAAAGACACCAGTGAAAAATCAGTTCATGCTCGTTTCCCGTACCCCTGTCAGTAACAGCACAACTGCCAAGGCCATGCCCTTGTTTCCTGCTGGCAGCTAAGAGTTACACACGGAGGAGGGAAGGCACTGCAAGGCAGCGAGCTCCCCGCAGCCCCAGCCCCAGCCTGGGCCGAGCCCTGGGGTTGTTACCCCACGAAGCAGCCGCAGCAGGAGGGCTGCCCCTGCGTCTCCATTCCTTGACTTAGGTGCCCGGCTGCAGGACAGATGCGCGCCTGCAGGCTCACAGTGAAAAGCCACGCGGTGTGTGAAAGCTGGCCTTGGTCTGTGGCCGGGCAGGAGTCTCGGCTCCCATTGACCTCCTGCTCGCAGAGAAAATGTCGGGGATAGCGCAGGAGTGGAGCTGCAGACGAACCAAGAAAACCCTCAGACAGACTTCAGTTCTCACTGCTGTTGAAGTCAATGGGCTTCAGGGCCTGAATCCCGACTGCTGAGCAATTTAATTTGGTGAGACTCTGCGCTCCTCAGCTGCCTTGCAGACCTCAGCCTGGAGACCGCGTTGTCTTTCAGGCGAACCTCAGCCTCTGAGGCCAGCCCCAGCCTGGAGCTGCCCAGGTCCGTGCTGGGTGGGTGCACCCGGAGAAGACATCCATGTCAGGGCACCCCACGAGGAGCTGCTCCTGTCCAGCGCTGCGGGACCGGGCGCACGGTGCTTGGCCGCTGGGGCAGGCACACGAGCAGGAGCCGGGCAATGCACCTCCGTGTGAGATGCGAGCCAGCAGACATTCGCGATAACGTGCAATAACATGATTACGAAATTGCTTCTAAGAAAACAATTTGTCTTAGAGATTTCCTCTGCCAAGCCCTCCCGTTGCTGACAGTCCGCCGTGCCAACGGCTTTGAGGGAGTGGGGCGCCCCGATCAGCGAGTGGGGGGCTGTCAGCGAGGGGCCTGGCCCTGCAGGGACCTTGGACCCAGCACCGGCGGCGCCGTGCACGTCCTGACGAGGCAGCAGGTGCCAGGTCTCGAGCAGCTCTTGGTCCTTCCACACCTTCTTGTTTCCAGTTGTGAGCGGCAGGCCAAACTTCACCAAGATAGAGATGTGCCCCTGCCATTAAAACATTACCTATTATCAGCCACGGCTTCTAACAAATTATTTATGGCACCTCGATAGCGCAGCCAAGTGCAAAGGTGACACGAAGGAGGTGTTCGGGGTTTAGTGGCGGTGCGGCACGGCGAGCCCCGCCGTCGGGAGGACTTTGGAGCCGTGGCTGGCGCTGTCGTGGCTGTCACCGGGCACCGAGTGGTGATGGCCAGGGGCAGGGACGGCTGCTGGGGGGCAGAGGGGGGACATCCCGGGGCTCCTGGTGGCAGCGGGGCTGCCCCGCAGCTCAGCTCTCAGCACGGCCTGTGTCTGCCTTTGGGAAGAGGCAGGTTGGAAGAGGAGGGGGGCAGACCAGGGGTTGACCCATAGCAGTCATCGTGGAGGCCCCGTGCTGTGGCGTGGGGCAGCTCTGGAGCCCTGTCCCACAGCCCCATACCCACCACAGCCCCGCCGGTGCCCCCGCGCCCCGTCCTTCCCCTGCAGCCTCTCCGCGGGGCTCCAGGCGGACGACACGCTGCTGTCACACGGCCTCGCTTTCTTAAATACTAAATCAAGGAATTATTCCTTAAATGACTGTAATTTTATTTTCTGGTCCTAGCTAATGAGCTATTTGTGTAATGAATCATAAATTACTTAGAGCAAGATCTTTCTTTTACTTAGAATGGGTAAAAAATATGCGGCTTCTCCAGCCCGAGCGTCTGACCATGCCCACGAGGTAGTGCATTTTTCCAGCTGAACCCTCAGATATGCACAAGCCCTAATTTTGCAGATAAACAGCTTCTATTTCATTAAATGAGCTCTGCACAGAATGTTTGTCTTAGTTATTTCCAGAAAATTAATTCATAGAACTTAATCTGTTTAGCATCTGATTAATGGGATTTTTAATCACCCATAATAATGATAATAAAAGGCTTAAAGCAATAACAGAGGAAAAGGTGTGTATTTGTCTTTGCTATTCCCATTGTCCTGACAGTCATCAGTGCTGTACAATAATTCATGATATTTGGCATTGTTTCTTTCAGACCTATTGATCAGATGAAAAAAACAGATCTCGTTTGAATCTGATTCATTTAACCATTTTTGTAAAATTACCTATTATCAGGAGAGGCTGTTTTGAAGCAAGCATTTCAGTCTCCTTGAGTCAAGACACATCTGCACCGTTCGCTCCTGTGACACAAATACCATTAAGTCCATGTCTCCAATAATTAAATGCCTGCTGCATGACACCTAAAATCATATTTGTTGTCAGCTATGGCACAGGGTACAATGGTGATGTATTATAGCATAAATCCAGCGCAAGAGTAACTGTGCTGTGGCAAAGACATTTACCTCCAGAATGTTACTCTGGTGTATATTTGACTTTTATTTTGTTAACCATCTGAAAAATGCATGAAAAATGTCACGCAATATGCCAAAGCAAACAATGCCCATGCTACTAAAGGCAAAAGCTGCGCAGAGCAGCTGAAACCAGGTGCAATCAGCTGGAAGCAGGGAGCAGCAGCTCTAGCACGCTCCCCCAGCCCTTGCTCCGTCCCGTGGCACGCTGCGTGCTCCCGCTGCTGTGACATGGCCTGGAGGTTGGACGACTTTGTTGGACCAGGCGTGCTTCGTGTCTCCCTCCTGACAGGTTTCTGGCTCTGTCCACCCTCTTCCACAGCCTGCTCTCCTGCTCCCGCCCCGGCACTGCCTTCTTGCCGTCGCACACCGCGCTCAGCCTGCACGCACCACACATCGGGTCACCCTCGGGGCATTGCAAAGCCCCAGGGAAAGGCTCCTCCTCAGCATCCCCGCTGCCCTACATGTTTTGCTCAGGCTCTGCTGCAGGCTGTGCCTCGTGCTGCTCTGGCCATGGCCGCTCGCTCGGCGTGGGGCTGAGCAGATCCCTTGGCTGCCTGGCTCCTCGGCCGCCCATCCCCAGGTGCTGTCCTTGTGTCCCTCCCACCTGCAGATGGCCAAGTGCAGGCGAGCGTCCCTGTGGGTGAGCTGCTGGCATGGTGGCACCAGGACACACAGCACCATACAGCCCTGCACAGCCACATGCCCTTTGTGTGCCACCAGGGGAGGCAGGAGCGTCCCTGGCATGCAGAAACAAAGCCACGATGGAGAAGGACGAGCGGCTCTGGCAGCCCCCCGGCTGCTGCCGCTGTTCCTGGGCACGCTGCTATGTGTGCTGGGAGCGCTGGCACCTGCTGTGGCGCGGAGCCTGCTCCCTTTGTCCCGTGGCAAGGTGAAGCGTGCGGTTTTTGCCGTGGAAGGGTGATCCGAAGGTCAGGGCGTGGGGGCAGCCCGCCCGCTTTCTGCGGGGGGATCGATAGCCCCGGCCCTCCGCACGCACACGCCGCTGACGGGCAGCGCGGGAGGGCTGCAGAGCGGCGTGAGAGTGGCAACAGCCTCCTCTGCCTCTCGCCGGGCGCCTTCCCTCTCCCGCTCTGAAATTGGAAAGGAATGGATCGATTTTTTACTCTTTTCGGGGTGAGGGGAAATTGCAGAATGAAGATGACTTGAAAGAATTAGATGGATGGGAGTAACTGAAGCTCATCCTCCACGGGGGAGAAAAATGCAGCAAAAATGACGGTGTTAGCTATCCATCCTTCAGTCAGTGTTTTTATATGGAGGTCCATCACAGGAGTACCCGGGCGACGGGATGAGTGTGAGCTCTGCTAATGGAGGTGGCTGCGCAACTTTAATAATTCAGCACCGGCAGATATTCACAACAGGCAAACACATTGCAGCGTCCCGGGGAGCGCGTCAGCAGCTCCTCGCTCCGGGCTGCTCCCCCCTGCACCCGCACTTGTGGCCGGGCTGTGCCGGGTCCCGTGGGGGCTCCACCGGGACTTGTTGCTGCCAGGGCAGCCCTGGAGCAGCGCGGTGGCCACGGCCTGAGGAAAGGTCTCCGTGGCAGCCAGAGCTCCACCAGAGGAGGCAGCAGTCTGGCTGGCATCACCAAGGCCCAGGAGTCGTGCAGCCACTTCCCAAGTGCATTTTTCCTCTTCGTTTTTACTGTGTTTCCGTTTGCCTGGCAGTGATGGAATCTCTTCCTAACTGAGGGCCAGGCGGGGTGCTAGGATAAGGGGGTTATCCTATGCTGGGCTCCTTTTCCCCTCTCACGCCCCAGCTCGGAGGGGCAGCGGTGGGCAGAGGGGCAGCGGCGTCCCCCTGCAGCACGCTGCTGCCCACGCAGGCTGCCGTGCACCGGCAGCCCCCCTCCCTGCAGAGCCCTTATAAATTCACAGCTTAGCAGGTTTCAGGCTGATTGCCTTTTCTCATGTTGTCTCTCTGTAAATGAGGCTTTTCACAGATGACAGATAGAGCTGCTCCTCCAGAGCATAAATCCTCAGCCAGTCCAAAGCACCGCCACAAACTATTTAACAGCTTCGCCTCCCCGCCAGCCCAAAGTTCAGCCCTGCGGATGACACAGCTGGTGCGATGGTAATTCCTCATCAATTAGTCCCCACGCCTTCCCCCTGCACTGTCTGGATACAAAGTTTGGCCTGGGTACGACCTTAGCTCCTGGATAAGCATCGCTGCGGAGCTCTCTGCTCTCTCCTCTGGCCAGTCCCTTGCTAACCAACGCGAGGAGACAGATTCCTTCAGCCCCGGCTCTGAGGTGCACTTTCCTCGTCTGTCGGCTTTCCAGGAGAGTTTCTCCCCCTTCCTCCCCGCCCTTGCAGGAGGTGCCACGTGCTGGCGTCGCCGACCTCTGCGCCCATGGGCTCCGGGTGCATCCCCAGCATCGCAGCCCTGCCAGCACCCAAACCCCGTCAGCACCAAACTGCCTCCTGCGGGCAGCCCCGACCCCTGGGGCTCTGAGCCCCCCCAGCACCACACCGTGCTCCTCGCGGCTCCGCGGTGCCTGGGGCTCAGCACCCCCAGCAGGGCAGGGTGAGCGCCGGCGCCTGGAGCCCTGCTCCCCACAGCAAGCGCTGCCCCGCAGCCCGTGCAGGACATTAAGCTCTGTATCTCATCACATTACAATTTACTGCCATAATTTATACGTTTCATCTTTTATTTATTGTTTGAGCGTCTTTCCTCGGGAGGATTTCAGGGTAGTTTTAGTCCCAAGGCCTATTTTTGCAGGCTTTCTGAGAGCTTTTCCCATGTTATTGGCCTCATTTATTATCTCCATTTCTCCTCTTGGTGCACGCCGATTCTCCCGGGGGTTTCAAAGCCGGCTGCCTGATGAGAAGCCGCCCGCGTAGCACCGAGGTTGTCCTGTGCAGTGCCGGGGCAGCCTGGGCAGGGTGCCTGTAGGCACGGGCTGCTGGAGGTGTGCATCCAGCCCCACACACGGTATGGGGGTGCTGGCGCTCCCGGGGGCTGGGCAGGACCCCACGCCCCCCCAGCCCACCCATACACGCACTGCATTGGGCTCCGTGTCCCAGCCCACAGCGTGCCGGCGGCTTTAAGAACCAAATTGCTGTTATTTTTTTCCTGCTGCACAAGACGTACACAGCCTGATAAGAGCAGCGTATAAAAGCTCGGTAATTGTTTTATAGCAGAAAAGCGAAGCGATTTCACTTTGTCTGTGCAAATCAAGGCACTTGCCCTGGCCAGAGCTGACGAGGAGCAGAGCCAAACCCTGCGGGGTGGGGGGCTACGGGGCTATGGGGTGCTGTGGGGCACCATGGGGTGCTGTGGGGTGTAATGGGGTTGTTATGGGGGCTGTGGGGGCTACAGAGATCTCACGGGGCAGCCCCACACTGCTCGCGCATTGAGGCAGGGGCTGGAGCAGGGACAGTCAGGCACAGGGCACTTGGCAGCATGAATGGGAAGGGCATGGAAAGGAATAGGGAACAAATCCACAGGCTAAGTAAATTGCCATATTTTAACTAAAATCAGTGCCACTATGCTGATTTACACCCGTGAGCATGTTGGCACAGACGTGTAACCACAAGGCACCCCTCTGTACCCCTGCCCATACACACCGAGCCCTGCCCAGCCCCGGGGCCCTTCCCGTGGCCGCAGGTCGGGGCATTGCGCTCCCTCCGCTGCCAGGGACCAGCAGACATCCTGCAGCACCCTGCCACAGCGAGGGCCTGCGAAGGAAGACAAACATTTTGGAAATGATCTCCGTTTTTAGAAGAGATCTGATTATCAACCTGTTCGAGAGCACGCTCACATTCCTGCCGAGGCAGGAGGCACAGCCCAATGTTCATTACTCTGCTCCCAGATGAACAGTAAGTCTCTGGAACAGTACTTACAGCCTGTAATAATATTACTGCTCGGTCTGCTACATGGTCCCTCAGTCATTTTTTCAATTAAAAAAGGACCAATGCTCTATTAACCTTTTGCCTGCTACTCCATTCTTCATACAACCGCCGGACTGAGATTGTGAGCCATGTATTAAAAAAGGCATATATTACTGTAAACTATCTCCACATTTTCTGTCATTAGAAAGATGAAGTATCATTTTTTTCATTTTAAAATATGGGACGGTTTATCAAATTCACGACCTCTGAACTCGCGGTGAAATCTCTTTGTTACGCGGGCAGCACAAGGTGATGCGCGCACACCCCGCTCCCAGCACCTTTTGGGGCTGGGGGCTGTTACTGCCGATGGCCTTTCCGATGGGGAATGGCACAGTCTGCTGCCAGAAGCCTTTGGCAGGTAGTGTGGGCATCTCAAGCGAGCAGTATGAACAAACACATACTGCAATTAGGGCAGTGCACGGGCCCCAGCAAGGCTGCAGGTCAGAGCAGCTTCCCTGGGCATCCCCCCACGGGATGGCCCCTCTCTGGGCACGGGGCTGCAGCTCCCACGGAGCCTGTGCTGGCCTCACCAGGGCCACAACACGGACGGGTTTTCATTGTGCTCCCAGGCTGATTTGTAGCTTTTATTCCTTTTCTCAAGGCACCGTCTGCCGGCTGTAACTACAGAGAGCCGTCAGACAGCCGCTCGTATATAACAGTCCCAAACCCAGTGCCCGTGGATATATCATCCCTCCAGCCCCACAGCACACCCACGGGGCTGTGCCACGCTGCGTGTCCCTCTCTGGGGACAGCTCTGCTGCCCCACGGAGCCGGGCTCTGTGCCTGCCCCACGGCCGGCAGCGCTCCGTGCTGACAGCCAGACCCCATCACGGCCCTTGCAGGATCCGCAGAGCCCGGTTCACGGCCCTCAGACTGCCTGCTGCTGTTTGGCTTAGCAATTTATAAATGTTTTATACACTTACCATGAGTTTGTGCTTGGCTGCTTTATAATTCCCTTGGCGTTGCAGGTAAAGTATACAAATTAACTGTAAAACTTTGGAGACTTCTTCCTCTATCGACACGTGGAATGTAAATTTGTGTGAACTCCTGATTTGCGCTTTCTCTTTCTGCTGACACTATGATACCTGGTTTTTCACCCTGTTTTTTATCACCTGCCCTTTTTGTTGCTGTAAATTTGCGCTGGACTCCTTCACGCCAACTTGCAGCATGAAGCAATAAACGTATTTTGCACAGCGGAGCCTGGCCCTGCGATGCTTTCTCCTTTAATAACGCACACCTAATTTTTGAACGCACGCGTGCATTAACCCTGTGCCACCGGCCCCGCTACTTTACCCGCTGCAGGAACGAGGAACCTGCCCCTCCTCACCCGTGCCGGGCTGGAAGCTGTTCGCAGGGGCCTCACACCTCCACGTGCCTCCACAGCCATGCCCCGGCCCCAGCTCCCTTTGCATCTTCTTTCCCATCTGATCTCTTCAAGCCTTCCCACTGATAAATCCACTGGATGCACTCTAGTGTCTTATGTATGTTTAGGTATCTTATGTATCACATATAATTTTCTTTTTTTTTTTTTTCTCTGACTTCTCTCTGCACTCATGGCTTTATAGTCCTCTAAAATACCGACCCGTAGTCCATTTCTTCTCCCAGCTGAAGACTGGCTCCAAGTCACGGCCACGGCTGTAGCCAGAAAGATGCCTGGGCATGGGCTGCCCCAGGGCCGTGAGCATGTGGCCGTGTCCCTTCCCGTGTCTTTCCATCTCCTTCTTTCTTTCAAACTCTATTCCAGGGGGTCCCTTAATGGCCCTGGCAAAAGTGGCCCCATCTGAGAGGTGAGGAGGTGCCAGTAATCAGCGTGCAGCAACGTGTGCAGCAGCAGGAGATGGATATATCTTTCAGGCAGAAACATCAGGGCAAGCCCCCTTTTAAATTAAATGCACCGCGAGACCTTTAGTGCCGATCGGCGTCAGACAGACCCTTGTTTATGGCCCTCCCCGAGCCCCACCAGGGCTGGGGGCAGCAGCTCCCCGGCACAGGGACGTGCCTGGAACACAGCTGGAGGTGCTGGGGACTGGTGCGGGGCATCCCGCGGGAGGCGGACGGGCACTGGGCTGCTCTGCCCCCTCACTGGGCTCTCTGCCCGGTGCCGGAGGATTTCTGGGGCTGCAGGACCAGGCTGGTGCCCTGTGGGCTTCCAGCACTGACACAAGCACCTCTGCAGCGCGGGCTGGGTGAGGGTGGCAAGCGGTGAAGCTCGGGGGGGCTCAGAGCAAACCCAGCAGCGCTCCTCGGCCTGCCCCTGCTGGCAGCTGCTGCGAGCGGGATCGGCTGCGATTGACCCCAGGAACTTGCTGGCCGTGTTTACAGAACATTGCAAGGGGTGAAGTGTAATATATTGCAGCTCTCCACTCTAAACTCAGCCAGGCAGCGATCCGTCAGGAGAAGCAAAGGGATGGCCACACCAGGCATCTCCTGGTTGGTGCGGGGCAGGAGGCTCCAGAACAGAAGGGTGCCAGAAAGGAAGCTTGCCGTCCATCTTACGACAACCACTGAACCCTTAGGCACCGACAAGCTGCCCCAAAACCGAGGCCCCTGCTCCCAGTCCTCCTCGCCCAGCCAGGAGCTGTGTGGGGCAGGCACCGCGGGGCGCAGCCTGCAGGTGACACCAGCCCGAAGGATGTTTCCTTGCCCCACCGGTGCTGGTGAGGGGCCCTCGCACGGCCCTCCCGGTCCTTCCAGCACACCGCGAGCCCCAGCAGCCGCGGGCACCGAGCACTGAGAGCGAAGCGCCGTGCTCCGGCGGGGACGAGCACCTCGTTACGGAGCCTCCTCTGAAGGGCGGGCATACGAGAGAGACCTGGGTGCCTTGGTTCGATTTTCAGGATCCACAAATAATGGTGTACAATACATTGTTTGCTAGAAATTACCCGAAGCTCAGCTCTTCTGAGATCGTTGTGCTGCACAGAAAAGAGACCCTGTTGCGATCAATAGGTTCTCCATGGTCTCTGACTGTCCACTGGCTATTATTTTACCGGGTTTATTTTGCTTAAGGTCCCTGCTGCATCAATATGAGCATTCAAACTGTTCCTGGGTTTAATCGCTGTAGCAGTGATCAACGTGCTTTTTTATATTATTTTTTGGGGGGGGAAGGTGCAGCACAGGTTCTCTGGAGAGGAGGTGGTCCCACGTTTCTCCCCGATTCACGCTGGTTTCTGACACCTCCTGCCTGCCACGGCCCTGCCCTGCCGCGGGGCACGCTCGGGACGGATGCGGACCTGCAGATGGCACGCAGCATAATCTGGGGCTGGGGCAGCTCCCACGTACGCAGGCTGCCCCAGGATGTACGAAATGGCTCAGAGTAAATGAGAGTCAAACCGGTCAATCTCGTGCCCCATAAATTGGGAGATAACTCAATATGAATATTGCTATTGAACTTTCATACTGCGAAGCCGCATCGAAGTCCATAGATTGTTCATTATGAAAGGTCTTTGAATTTCACTCATTAATCCCCCGCCCTGCCCAGTGCTCGGGTCTGTCTGGAAGGCCTGGGGGGGGACACGGACCCGCCGCCCTGGGGGCTCATCCCTCCGGCTGTGTTTTGGGGCTCTCATGCCTCATGCAGCTGGCTGCGCCCCGCTGTCCTGGCTGTGTTGTTCCATCGTTTTTCCTGCAGAAGTTCTCATATCCTCTAATCAGGGCATCTTTCCTTCTTTCCCGGAGAAGCTCAGCACATTAGGCTCTTTTAGCCTGTTCCTGCACAGTGTATTTTTGGCTTGCAAGTAATTTTTATGGCTATTTTCTGTTCCCTCCCCGTTACCTCAACACCCTTTTGAGATGTAAGTACCACAACAGGCTGTAGCACTGCAATATCTGCCTACAAGTGCCACACACTGAGATAGGAGCCGCTCGCCTCCTTCTCACCCACAGGTTTTACATTTACCCAGGGCTTCCATTAGCCCATTTTTCCACAGCAGCTTTTTGGGTATCATGTTCCATTATGTATTCGAGGATAAACACCTAAAAGCAAGGTGCTTTTCTGAGCCGCCGTTCCCCGCGATGCTCCTCCAGCGAGATGGGGACGAGCCAAGGGTCACAGGTGCCCGCGGCCGCCCCTCCTCGCCCCTTGAGCTCCTCGCTGAGCATCCGCAGGCTGCGGGGAGGATCAATGTGCCCGGAGGAAATTTTATTTACTTTTTCCCCCGCACAGGGAGACGCCGTAGCCAATATCCCCGGCCATAAATTTAATTCAGGTGCTTGTGAGGACTAACAGTGCCCCTGAGAGGAGCGGCTCGCTGGGAGACCTCGAAGGCTTCTGTTAGCTTGCTCTGCGTGGCAGCGGGTTGCACCGTGCAGATTTGCATCGCAGCGTGCTGGAAAGCAGCGGGACGTGGAGCAGCGCAGCCGACAAGCACAAGGGTGCAAAGCCTTTAACTGGGGAGTAAAGCCTTTAACAGGGGAGAGCCCACCGTGAGGAGCTGGTGCCGACCCAGGGCTGTCCGCAGCCCCCACTGCCAGCAGCAGCCCCCAGCCTGTCCCCTGTGTCCCCCAAGCCCTGTCCCCGCTGCCTCTGCTGGAGATGCTCGGCTCCCCCAGCCCGGGTGCCACCTGGCCAGCTCGGGCCCTCTCTGCAGCCCAGTGCCCCATCTCCCCATCACCTCCGCTCTCTCTGGGGGATTACTGGGATTAGCAGAGCCCTTCGCATTAGCCCTAAACCTTCCTGATCCCTCAACGACCCCCCTAACAAGATTGAGCCCACCTTTTGCAGGCTGGCACTGGACCCGTTGCCGACATCAGCATGAAGCTGCCGTGGGGCTGGGGCTCAGCATGGGATGGGGCCAGGGCCCCCCCATCCCTGTTGCCACCTCCGGCCATGCTGCGTCCCGCTGGTGTCCCTCCTGCTCCTCCGCCCTGAGATTTATTATTCTACAGTGATTGTGTTGAATTGCATTTGAAATCAATTAGCACAGGTACTCAAAGATGAATGTTCATGCTCTGAAAAAAGGTGATGAAAACATACCATTTAAATAGAAATCAATTTCCCTTTCATGTATTTCTTCCTAGCTGCTGCCCCAAAATTAATAGTTTTTAGATATTTGTGCACGAAGAGGAGCCTTCTCTCATAAAGCACTTCCCTCACCTCCTCCTGCCCACTCATGCTCCCGGGCGTGATCTGCCATGGCAGCCTTTTGTACGGCGAGCCCACACGAGGGTGTTTTGTTTGAATAGGCAGCAGCAGCTAGGTCAGGAGCGGGTGTAATTGCCTCCTCCCTCCTCGTATTTTAGTGACATCATTAGCCATTTCTCCATGGGAAACTATTTAATTCCAGCAATAAGAAACACAGGAACTGCAGCAAATGAACCCCAGGCAGCTCCAGCACTTGCCGTTACCCGGTGGGCTTGGTCTTCCTCCGAGACCTGTCCGCACCAATGATGCCAGGAGCCGCAGAGGTGCCCGCGGGAGCACGGAGCGGGGCCGCGCTGTGCCCCCAGCCCGGGGCACGCCGATCACCCAGCGCTGCGGCAGGCTCCTGCACAGCCCCTCTCATCCTGCTGCCCCTGCAGACACTCGGCTGCCAAACCTCCGTTAGGGCAGCGCTGGGGCTGTCCCGCAGCACCTCACAGCCTCGGGGTACCGGGCTGTGCAAACCACAGGGCACCGGGGAGGCAGAGTTAACAAGCCTTTGAATTACTCCGGATGTTCCCACATCTGCCTCACGACCCTGCAGGTAGGCGATCCCAAAAACAACATTCACCGAAGGCCAAAGTCCAAGTAGTGCAAGACTCAGGCACAAAGAAGACAAAAGGTATGCGGCACTGAATTTCGGTGGCAGAAGGATTCTCTCCACGTTCCCCGGGGAGCCCTCGAGGAGGGGCTGGGGTTTTCTGCCACGGGTGCCGATGCCAGCACCCAACACTCAGCCCTGCCCTTCCCAGGGCCTGCCCCTCCGTTCCCACCTCGGGAGGACAAGCATCCTTCTGAACCGCTTGTCCGCGGGAAGACTAGCATTTTAATGCTGTAATCATTTCATTTATTATCTTCTTTAGTCCGCAAAATCTAATCCCCAAATTTAAGCAAGCATCTGTCCTCCTCATTTACTACAGAGACATCAAATTATTGTTCAGCCCCTCTGTCACGTCCTGATCCCTTCGATCCCGTTTTGTATCAGTATTATTATTAATCTCCAACCATTTTCCCCACCATCTGTTCTGCAGCAGGAGTCCTGTGCTTAGAGCGGGGCAGGGGCAGGGCTGGGAGCCCCGGGCTGTGGCTCTGCTCCTGCCGGTGCGGTGCTGGGCGAAGCCGTGGGAGCAGGGCAGCGCTGTGAGCTGTCCTGGGCGAAGCAAGAGTGAGGCAGATCCAGGTTAATCTGGGGGACATGCAGGGAGCTGGAGCCTGCCCCGGGGTCCCAAGGCCTGCCAGCAAGCCCCGCAAGAGCCACGGCCACCAAGTCATGGTGCTGCCACAGCGATACCCAGGGCCACAGCGCTGTGGGAAGAGGCTGGGAAAACATGACAGCGAACCCCTGGAAAGACGTCGCCGTCACTGCCCTCGTTTGCATCTGCTTCATGTTTGGGCTATTGCTGCACCTCCTCTGAGAGAAAACAGGTCTCCAGTTCAGCCCCCTTGTCGCATAGGTCAGGAATAAGAACTGTTCACTCTTCTCCCTTTGTTCCTTGCCTTCAGGTATTGATCACCTCCTCCGTTTTTCCCATTCTCTGCTTCCTTCCTGCCGCGGTGTATTTTTGGCCGTGCTCCACGCCAGCAGCTCCCCCCGGAGCCGTTCCTGCTCTGCCTCCTACCCGCTGTGCCCCGCGGTGCCCCTGCCGCACAGCCTGCAGCCCCAAGGCAGTTCATGCCTTCAGACAGGTGTCTAATTAGCCTTGCAGCTCCTTGGCGCCTCTATAGCTACGATTATTAAGATTTGTTAATTACTACATTTTGTATTCTTTTCAATTATTATTATTCTTAGATACAGCTATCTGCAAAACGTGCAGATGGGCCGTTCACGTGAGCTGGTACTCACTGTTGGCTTTGGACAGGATGGCAAATTAAACCTTTCTGAGAAATTAAACCTTTCTGTAACATCGTACAGCATAGAGGGGTAATTTGGGGAAATAACCTGGATTATGTTTGTTCATGGGGTTTCTCCTTATGACAAGCTGCATTCACATTCCCAAACCGAGAGCGGAGCGTTGTGTGATGAGGCATTAATGACATCCTCACATGCGATGCGTTTTTCCTGGCAAGTGCTCTCTGTCTTGGTTAGCAGTAAATGGCAAACCAGCGCCCAGGTATCTATTTGTCCTCCATCTGGTGTGCTGTGCGCACTTGATGCATTTGTTTTCCCGTGACTGTAATCTCCTTTTTGATTTCCTAATTTTTCCTTCTCTCCTCTGTGTTATTTGTTACCATCTCCAGCCGAGCGCAGACTAGTGTACTCAGAAATCAATTCGGTGCTGGAGTTTCAGTCTCAGAAGAGCTATATGGGAAAGGCCTGCCACCTTCCTGGGATGGCCTCTGTCAGAGTATAAATCATAGCAGATTTTTTGCCAACATACCATATTTCAAACTCATAATCAGTCCACTATCACCCTTAGGTTTCCTTCAGCAGCGTGCTATCTCCTTCCAGCTGCGTGTGATTTATGTTCCCAGGTACTGACACCAATTGTACATTTCTAATCCTCTCTTGTATAATTTCTCTCTCCTGCATTTCCTTAATTACCCTCTTTCTGACCTTCCTTTTCCTTTCTTGCTCCTCCTCCGGGCTTGCTCTCGGGCTCCCTTGCCCTCCCTTGACTCCTCTCACTTTACGGCGCTGCCGTGGTTTGTCCCCCCGGCCCGCATCCAGCGCCGTGCTGGTGACCCCGAGCCCAGGGGGTGCTGAGCGCGGGGGGCCCGCACGTTCCCAGCCCGTGGCATGGGGACCCCCGATGCCTGCGGACGGGGCTTGCTAGGCCAGAGCTGTCGGCAAAGATCCGCAGCAAAGGACACGGAGAATTACTCATTCAGGGCGTTTAAACCAGCGTGGCATCCCTTCCCCGTGTGTAAATGACTTCCTGACCTCGGTGCGGGATTTGTCATCTCTGATGTCAATAATTCCCCACAATAAAAGTGATGGAGACATCCCATTTGTTCGGCACACAGATAACTTGGGCCGCAGAGACCGGCGGTTCCCAGCGCGGCGGGGACACGGCGGAGCCACGACAGCTTTCTGTACATCAGCTCCGGGATCGTGAGCCCAGGATTAAGCGATTGCTGCATATTAACGAGTCCTGCGAGTGATAACGGGGGAAGCATCGCCACGGCCCTTCCGCGTCCGGCTGAACGGAGCGGCTGGCAGCATCCTGTTGTCACGGAGATGTGCAGCCCGCGGAGGGAGATGGGGGTTGTTCAGAAGGAGCAGGCGGGTTTTGAAACAGCAAGCTTTATCTTTGATTTTTTTTTTTTTTCTTTTCCTTTTCTGATAAAAGCTTTTCAGTGAGCAGTGAGCAGCCTGTTTCATTCCTGGTGCCTCGTGCTTGCGCTCTGCTCCCCAGCTGGGCCCAGAGGTCAGACCTCCGCTGGATGCCCGTGCAGAAGCCACCTCCTGGGCCACCGGGGCTTTGGGGCTGGGCCAGCACCGGCTTGGTGGTGGCGCCTTCCTCCCTTCCAGTCCAGTTCTTCTGCTCGGGGAAAGCTCTAAACAAACGTTCAGTTATCTAGGAAATGTGAGGCTTCTGCAGAAGACCTCAACAAGATGAATTGTAGGAGTTCATAGACCTTTGCCAAGGAAGCCAGTTTTGAATGAAAAACGTGCTTGGAGAAACCCCAACATGGACAAAAGTATGCCTGAAACCTTGAGGGGTCTGTGCCACTGCCTCACCCGTCCTGCCGGCGATGCTGCTCCTGCCAGCAGCCCCGCAGCGTGCCGTGACCTCCTCCAGCAGCGCTGGCGTCTCTGCAGGCACCAGGCGGCCACTGCTGGGGGGAGCCATGCTTTTCTCACCCGGGGGTCCAAGTTCAGGCACCAGGGCTTGCTCTGGCAGGACGAACAGTTCGTCCTTCCAACCACCTGCAGTGCTCTGCAGGCCCGAGTGCCAGGGCAGAGCACTGCTAAGTGGCAAAGCTGCTGCACAGCACCACAAGGGTTGGACAAGCGAAGAAGCCCAAAGCGATTACAAGAGAAGCACGTGGAGAGACTTCTGCTGCCTCTGGAGCTTCACTGCCACGCTGGCTGGTGTTTGGAGGACTGATGAGAGAGGGAAAATCACAATAGTTAACTTTAAGGAAGTGCTGGAACATCTTCTTCATAATTAATAAATGAAAAATGTTACTGCAGCTAATCAATAAAGTTGTTAGAGGGAATTGATCGGATGGGGAACTCTTTTTGTGGGTACAATTTTTCACCTATTCAGAACAAAAGACTCCCCGGGGGGCTGTCAGGCAGATTGACGCTCGGGAGCCTGACCCAAGTGGGGAAGGAACCAGAGAGGCGATCAATGGGGGCCGGCAGAGGGACACCGGGGCCCGATGGCAGCGGGAGCCACCACGCAGCGTGGGGATGTCCCCAGAAACAACCTGCTGGGGTTGTCTTCCAGCCAGGAGCTTGTCTGCCCTGCTCCCGAGGCTGAGTCAACTTTTCCACAACCAACCAGCCAGCCTTGGTGGGAATGGTCCCTGTTTTAGGGTTTGTAAAGTGATAATGAGCACCAAAAGGGACGTGGGACTGGATATCCTAGCACTTGCCTCGGAGGCGTAGTTTAAAGACATATTTATTTATTTATTTTTAAAGTGGTTTGATTGTTTATCCTCTTAGAAAAATTGTACTTGGGTCAGGACAGAGCACAAGCCCATTCTGGGGTCAGCGCAGGCTCACCTTGCCCCTGCTGAAGGCAGATGCTCCTCGGCCGCAGCAGGCACAGGAGCAGCTCAGCCCCTCCTCAGGCAGCCGCTTCCCTCCCACCAGCTGCAGGTCCTGAGCCCGTGGACAGGCAAAGACGTGCTGGGGCTCTTCACAGGGACAGCACAGGGTCTGGGCATCAATGTCTGCAAGCCCAGCGCCTCTCCCATCCTTTTTATTATATCGTTGCTCAGGCGGTTTCAATTTTTCCCTGCTTTAATGCAGGTGAAGCTGAAGGCATAGGGAAGGACGAAGAGCTAAGTGCCCACGTCAGGCTGTAACGCGGGCTTTGCAAGGAGCGAGGTGGCTGGGCTGTGTCTCCTCGGGGCACTGCAGACTGCGGGGTTTGCCCAGCACAGGAGGAGCCCCGCGAGCATCCCCAGGGCAGCTCCAAGGGGCCGCGCTCGCCTGGAGCCGCTGCGGAGCGCGCGGCAGTAACTGAGCTCCAACCTGTGGGGATCAATGAACAATTAATTACTGTCATCAAGTGGTACTCTGCTCGGGGAAGACAGCACACTTATATTTATCAATTACTAATTAGTAGCTCTTGCCTGGCTGACAGTTGTCTGTCAGCCAAGAGGAGAGCTGCCGCGTGCGGCTCGCACAGGGGTCAGTTTCTTAGCGGTAATTAAGGATGGATAAACTTGTTTGGAAAGGGCTTGAAGCCTGAACTACAGCTGTGATTTAGAAAAAAAAAAAATCCTAACAATTAAGCCTGGGATCTTTAAAAGAGCCTTTAGATGTCAAAGCTGCTAGCGTTTCACATGGGTTAAGTGCCCAGCTCCCACAAGATCATGAAAATCCCAGCCCCAAATTAATTTTTCAGATGCGCGTCGGCTCAGAAGCAAGGCGGCTTTGTTCCTCCCTTCCTCCAGCGGGTTGTTATGCCAAAGGGCCTGGGCAAGGGCAGGAAGGTGACACCGAAGTTTTGTCACACCTTTGTGTTGTTTTTGGAAAGAGGCATAAACGGGGAAGAGGTGCTCGAGGAAGGCTGGGTGCGCAGGGGCTGGTCGCTGGTCCAGACCCTGGCTCAGACAAGGTTTCTCATCCAAATAATGCCAAGTGCTGCTGTGTGCTAGCTGTTCTGGTAGAGTACCGTACCCTGACAGAGATTTTCTTCCCCTTTTCTTTTTCGCTTTCCTTTTTCCTTGTCCACTTCATGAATGAGTTACCATTTAACCATCTCTTTCTGTTGTTGGAAAATTAATGCCGTGACCTAGCCCATCCTAAGGAAATGACACTTTAAACCTGACTTTGCTAAATCCTCTGGCTCCGCATCACGTCGGTTATTGGTGGTGGTAACTGTTCTATCTGCTGCAGGTATACGAGCCAAAAGCAGGCGGGGGAGCAGCCACACACCAGCACCTTATGGCTTTGGCAGCGTTATCACCCCCGACAACAGCGGCGGGGCCTGGCTGCTGGGCTCCCCGTGCAGCCAGCACGGTCGGTTATTGTTTGCAATTAACTTGATCAAGCAAAACTCCTATAAATCAATCACGGCTTGGCTAATAAATAAATCTTTGATCAATTACTATCTGCAGAGTGTGTAGACAAGGGTCAGTATCTCTGATTTACCACTTTTCTTGTGCTGAACTGTAAGATCAAAGATTAATGCCACGAGGGACATCGGTGATCTGACTGCGATGCATTATTTAAAACTTCAGAGATAATAAACTTTTTTAGGAGATTGGCCCATTAGTTCAGCATTCCTATTGACATTTCTTCCACTGTGTTAGGAGTTGTGTTAATGATCTTATATCCCCCCTGGCTTCCTACTCGTTTTTCCCTGTCCTTTTCTGCAGGCTGCCCCCCAGGAGCCAAAGCCGCTCCCCCCGTAGCAATGGCCCGGCCCCGAAGCGCGCTGTCCGAAACGTGGCTCATCACCACCGCTGTGCAGAGGGCTGGGAGGCACAGCACCACCGTGCTGCTCACCTGCTATCGTACCGCAGCAGAAACGTGGACCTGCCCTCTGCTCCACCATCACTGAGCCGCGGGGAGGTGTCCCGGCAGCCTCAAAGGAGAGGGCTGCGCAGCCGCGGCACGTGGCAAGAACTCTGCTGGAGGAGTAAAAGAGCGCCTGCATCAGAGGTGTGCGCTGTGAAAGCTGACCACGTGCCTGCCCTTCGCGCTTATCTTCCACCAAACCAAGTGCAAGAGGTGGATTTCTTCCTGTGGTCTGGGCTCACTCCCTCTTGCTGGCCTCTCTGAAACGCTCCGACCTGGGATTTCAGCAGGGCGGCTCCGCTAAGGCACCGGACGGCTTCCCAAAGCGGGTGTGCGACCCCCGGGGCGTGAAGCGGGGATGGGGCAGTCCCAGGGGGCAGCCCCAGCAGGGGCAGCCGTGGGGGCTGGACCCAAGAGAGGCTGGCACTGCCCTGCTGGGGCTCACCCCTGCCCCGCACCAGCCAGGGGGATGCCACGGGGCTGGGCATGGCCACGGCATCGCCAGGCAGAGGGGCAGAAGAGACCTGAAGGCGCACGTCGGCATCAGTTATCTCGCCTTCAAACAATGCAGCCCTGGCTCATATATTTTTCATTCCAGTTGAGGGTACAGTGTCAGCTGATGACCTTTGTCACACCCCAGCGCTTTCGGGGATGTAAATTAGGGGCTTTTTTCCCCATCTGGACAGATAAGATGGACTCTCACTTGTACGTCTTGAAAGTAGATATTTATTGTGAGCCCACTGCTATTCTCAGCAGGTGGACAAAGATAATACTGTCATTATGTGCTCAGAAAATGCTTTGTAAAATTTGGTAAAGTATGCAGCGGACTCTGAAGCAGATAACATCTGCCTTAAAGGACTGTACTGCTGTAAACAGGGTTTAGAAAAATAGCACCCACTGCTTCTCCACGGGAGTATTGATTTTTGGTGTTGGAAAGGGTCAAATTCAAATTGCTGGCACAAAGAGCGGCTGCATCTCCTCCGCTGCGTGTCTTTTAACAAAGAACAAAGTCATGCGACGGGAGCGAGGAGAAAGGAGGGCGGCAGCCCAGGGCGGCCGCTCGCCAGCGCGCCTTTCCCACGGGAGCGGCCAGCTGCTGCCCGCCGGGACCGCGGGGAGGGCTCCTCGTGGCCAGGGCTGCCGGGGGGCCCGGGCAGCCCCCGCCAGCAGCCCCGGCCCTGCCGCAGCCCTCAGCACAAGAGCATCGTGCCGGGAAGCCGAGGGGCAGCGTGTGCTGGGGGTGCTGGCAGGGGAAGCGTAGCTGCGGGACGTGCTCCCAGGCCCACGCAGGAGCCGGCGCATCCTGCCAGAGGAGCAGGGAGATCTTCCTGGGGCGGCTGCTGCCGCATCGCTCCTTGCAGGCAGCTCCAGAGATGACATTTTATTGCCTGACCCCGAGGAGCAAAGGCTTTTTCTATTCTTTACAGGTCAGGAGCAGCCAGGAAGCGCCTGCCTCGCTGGCTGAGCTGCTGTCAGGCTGGGAGAGGGAGAAAAGCAGAGCTGTGCGTCGTCCCCTTGTGCCGCAGCTATGGCCCCGACCCAGAAACAGCCTGGGGTGCCAAGGCGATGAAGAAATTAATCCTTCATCCCAAATTGAACAGGAGATTCAGTGCTGAGATCTGTGTCTGCCAAGTGCCTGAGATTGTGGTACGGACAGGAACACCAGCTGGGAGACATCGTGTGCTGCAATATCCCTGGTGTGCCGTGGGATGGGACACAAAGGTGCCCAGCCCCAGCCCCTGCCCAGTGCCTGCACAGGCGCCCAGGTGCCCGGGATAGAGCAGCCTTGTCTGCACTCACCACGTCCTGCCTTAATTAGCCCGCCTAATCCCGTCTGTGTGAAGCGAGAGACGGGTGCATTGGGTGGGTGGCGAGGCGTGGAAATGGCGCTGTGCTACGCCAAGGCCTCGGTGATCAGGAGGGGGCTTGGGCTGGAGGCAGCACGTGAGCACGGGGGCACAGACAGGTGGCAAAGCCTCGTGCCCGGCCCCGCCACCACGGAGCCCGTTCCTCCTGCCCAGCCCTCCGCCGCCGCCAGCCCCCTCAGGCTGCCAGCACGGAAACGCGCCCTCCAAGTTCCCGTCCCACAGGAACGCCCCGACGATGCCTCGCAGACGCGCTCTAACGGGAAGCAATATCCGCCACGGCAGAAAATAAGCTGCAAAATGGCACGCGTGGAGGGTGATGTTTGGAGTGAAGGAGCCTCCCCGGCGGGCAGGTGGCGGATCCAAATCCGCTGCACCAGAATGTCATTATTTATTAATATTCATACTGTACGTACTGGTGGTTTGCAAGAGACACGCGATCAATGACCTGCGCGCTGCTACCTCTCGGAAAGCACAAAAGTAAGGAAACCTGCAGGCTCAGCCGGAAAAGGGAGGGAGAAATGGCAACGGGGCAGTGCAGACTGGTCCTGAAACCTTCAAGCGAGATTTCTGATATTTTTGGTAAAAGAAGAAATGCAGACTACGATGGATGCTTTGTAAGAACTCAGCAGAGCTGCTGGTGGCGTTACTCTCTGCCCGCGGTGAAGCCCAGCCCGTGGGCAGCGCGTTCGGGGGGCTGTGCCCGTGCCCCTCGGCCGGCGCGGTGACCCCGGCGCCTGGGGCTGGGCTCTGCCCGCGGCGCTAAGCCCCACCTGAGGGGCTGGCAAAGAAAAGGGGCTTGTGCTGGTGGCGCGGGATGGCAGGAGGCAAGCACTCGGCAACGAAACCGTGACGGAGCCCGTTTGAGCAGAGAGGCTTGTTTGTTCAGCACATTGATCGACTTGTATCACGCGAGTAATCAACGTGCGCTACTCAGACCCCGTGTTTTTCCGAAGGAAACTGCTCCACGCAGCGTGCACCGGCGGCGGGCTGTGCACGAGGAAGGTGGGCGGCACTGCAGAGGCGCGAGTCCTGCTGCACGGCGGGGTCAGGGCGCCGCAGGGACCAGTGTCGGTGTCCCCAGGGCTGGTGGCAGCCTGCAGCGGGCCCTGGGGACGCCTCCACCGGCCCTCTGCCTGCCGGGCCCAGGAGACCAAGCCCGCCGCCGCCCGAGCGATCTCCCCGCTTTGTCAAGCAAGAGGCAGCAAGATCGCCTCCAATCCCCCACGCTGCCGCGGCAGCTGTGCAGAGTGGTGTTAAGCCGTTTAAAAATCTATCTCCCGGCTCATTATTATGCAGACCAATTTTTCATTCATCGGGAATCTACAGCAGCATTTTAATGTGAGAAGCTCCCTACTCTGTTTCTCTTCCCCTGAAGAAAAATAGCTTAATTTCTGCAGTTTGATAGATTTTCCTGATCCTTCAAACAGTAGAAAAAGACTCTTGAAAATCGGTCGTTGAACTATCCACAGGCATTTTATAATGGCCGTAAATAGGTCTATACTGAATAGCTCTCCAGGCATCAACTTGAATGGTGTCCTTGACACTGTTATTATTATCCTCGCTGAAAAAAAAGAAAAGAAAAAAGAAAAAGAAAGTCTGGGAGCCTCTCCACACCGCGGTTTGCATGTCTCTGAGTTGCAAGAAGTCTGGCAGAGCGAGGCTCCCCTCGCCGCCCATGTGTCCCCAGGGATCGGCTGTGCCGCTTTTCACTTGGCAGAATTGCCATAAATTTCAGGGAACTTCATGCATAACGAAAATCGATGCACACGAGAAATTTTGCAAACTCTGGAGCAGAAGAAGTACAAGAAGGAGACGTTTGGGGTGATTTGCTCTCTGGCTTTTGCCCCTTTGTCCATTTTCAGTTGTCCACCTAACTTCCCATTCGGTTGCCATTGGAGAATGCATTTTTAAAACTCCTTGCGCTATTGCACCGCGTTGCTTTTCGCTGGTAAACAGCTGCTGAACTTCAGTGTTGGGATGGTTGTTCTTCAGGGATAACTACTTTCTAGCATCACAACACATCTCCGCGTTTGGCAGCTGCAAGACAGTTTCAATGGTAAAATAAATGTCGGCCCTCGTCCACACCATCTTCAAACTTTTCCCTAAACCCATCCTTTTAACCTCAGTTCTCGGGGGATTAAGTCTCACGTCACGAGAGACACTGTGGAAGCGATGGAGGTTAATCAGGAAGAGCGATTTTCTCAGAATAAATAAGGTGCTTTCATTTCTTTGAAAGCCACTCTGATTTTTCCAGCCCACTCATAAGGCAAAAATAGCGTGCCCTAAAAATGTCACCATGCTCCTGCAGATTTATCTCTACCGAGACCCAGCCCAGCGACGAGCTGCCTGCCTCCCGCAGCGGGGCTGGGCTGGGCTGCGCTCCCGGCACCCCCGGGCTCGGCAGGGAGCGGGCTGGGGCAGCGGGGGCAGGTTAAGGTAAGGCTGCGGCTGTCCGTGGGGTTCGGTGCTTTTATAAAGCGTGGTTAAGGCAGCGCTTAGGCTGCCAAGGCATTGCAGCACCGATTGGTGTTTACTGGACAAAAACGGTAGTTCTTGTGACATTCAAAAGCCAGGGAGCTCGAACGGCAGCGGGAGGCTGCGCTTTCTGCATGGGAAGGGCAGTGAGGAAGGGCCTGGGGCAAACCCCCCTGGGCACGAAGGCGCTGGGCAGCTCGGTGTCAGACAGGCCACGCATCACGTTTATCCCCGGAGAACAAAGAGCGAGGCAAGCCTCTGGTCAATGTTGTGCATCCAGTTTTGTCCTCTCTCCTGCCACATTTTAGCACCGGCTAAATGCTAGCTCTAACCACAGTACGGGGGCCGACAACCCTGCCCTAGTTTCAGCGGGAGGATGGGTGCTGGGAGACCAGTGTCGGCTGCGCAGCGAGGGAGCTTCTGGGGCCTCACAGTGCTCCATGCAAACCCTTTAGAAACAAAACAAGATAGCAAACACAAATCAATTCAATTGTCCTAGAATATGACAGGTTGACTTGCGACCTGTCTCATCTGGTACATGACAATGTTGTTTGCATCCTATTAGAGCGGATGACTTGTGCACTGTTTATACAGAGCAGAGGTTCCTTTTGATGACAGCTTTTGAATCATAGCTCTTTCTTCATCATACAATTCACTATGAAACCCCTCCACCAATTGACATTGCAACATGAGTGTCACTATACAAAGCAGTTTATCCTTCAACACCAACAATGCCACTGTAATTTTTTCCGTACCCTTTTACGCTCCCTCGCCTGCGCAGTGCACGAGCAGCATTTCACAGCTACAGGCAATTCATTACCCTCCGGCACCGGCCGTGTGCTGTGGGTGCCTTTTGCTCGCAGCGTCCTGGCTCTCTCTGGGGCTCCTCTGGGGTTATGGGAGCTCCTCAGAGGCCGCAAGGTTTAATCCAACACAAAGGAGCCCCGAAACACGTGGCACAGGGCTTTGAGGTGAAAGCTGGCATTTCACAGCCACGTGACACGCTAAACCCGGGGTGCAGCTGCACCAGATCTGTGGGTGCTGGTGGTAGGGACCGAGTCCTGCCTTTTTATTGCTAAACTGCAAACAGAGCAACGAGCCATCCCCAGCTCTCTGCCATGACCCAAACCAAATCTGCTTTCAGAGTCTTGCTGCGAGGCTGAGAGAGCAGGCTCATAAATAATTAAGGCTGGCAGGGAGTTCTGGACGTCCCTGGCCCAACTGCTCCCAGAGCAGGGCCAGCTGAGACCGGGCACTGCCCTGGCCACGCAGGGTCACCCTCCTGCCCGCCAGCTGAAGCTCAGCTCTGGTCTCCGTCCTCACCCCGGGCACCAGCCAAGGTGCTGGGGCCTCCCCAAGGAGCCTCCCCACGTGCACACGGGGATTGCAGCCTCCTGGGCAGGGCTGGGGGGTCCGAGGCTGTGGTGTTGATGTACAGAGGGGCCAGGTCCTCCCACGCTGCACGCTTGCACCTGGCAAATTCCTGCAAAGCCTTGTGTTCCTCCTGCTAGCAAATGCATACGCACGGCCGTACAGTTAGCTGCCCTAAATTGAACCGAAGTACAGCTGTAGGGCAGAGGCATCCACATTCATGCATGCTCTATTTCACTAATTTACAATGCAAGATCAATAGTTTTTAATTTGCCTTATTTATTTTTTAATTTCAAGCTATGTTTGTAACTTCTGAACTTTCCTTTGTCAGACAGGGCCAGGTTTGGAAAGGGCTGCTCTCTCCATTGCCCTTCTGGCTCTCCCTGTGGTGCGTCGCCCCAGACTTCATCCACGAGGCTAGCAAACCTGAACAAAGAATTCATAATCACTGATTATTGGGCAAGGTTTGGCTGCTCCTGTCTTCCCAGGGCAGCCCTGGCCAGCTACCGTGGGTCACAGTGGTGGCACGGGCGCTTTATGGTTCGACCCCGGAGCATCGGCATAGCAAATAACTGGCTCTGGTCACGCCACGCCGGGTTTCTCTGCCTGAAAGCAGGGGGAATGCCTCCTCCGGACACCTTTACTGCGCTCGCCTCGGGACACAGCTAAGGAGCGGGTCTGCTCCGTCTCCTTGCAGCGGTGTGTACCCACACGCCGACACATCGACACAGACGTATTTTACTTAGCTTTGCTTTGCAGGAATGGAACTGGGGTGGGAGCGGGGTGGGTGAGCTCCAGCCCAGGCCGTTTGGGAGCAAAGTGGGCAAATCCCCCCAGCCCAGCACCCTCCCTCTGCCAGTCACGGGGGTCTGCTCCATCACCCCCACCTCGTCCTCCAGCCCCTGCGCAGGGCTGCTCTGATGCTCCTGGCAAATTAAAGACTGCCTGATAACGCCGGCTTGGCACAGCGGCTGCCCTTCCCGTAAGTGGCAGACGGCTAATCACTCCCCGGCTCGTTAGGGAGTGAAGCTCTCCCTCCTCTCACGTCCCCTCCCCGCAGGCCCTGGCAGCATGTTTTACTGGAAGTTTTTCCTCGCTTGACCCCAATGTGCGTCAACTGATCGTGCTGTAAGTGATACCAGTGTGCGACTTCGTGCCCAGAGTGCTTCCCCGGTGTGCAAACTGTGCCCGGCGCTGAGCCCGGGGCTGGGGAGCTGCTCGACAGCAGCTGGGTGCAGGGGGTGCCACCATCTCCCTGCAATGGGGTTTGCACCACTGGGTTTGGTGGAGGAAGGACAAAAATGCTCCTGACCCACCAGCTGCCACTGGCGCCTCGTGGCTGCTTGGGCCCACGAGCTGCCCCACGAGCGCTGCTCCGGGTCCCCAGAGATCCACCCCTCGCCCCGAGGAGCCGGGTGCTGGGGGTGCTCGGTGCCATGGAGCAGACAGGGCAGTCTGAGCTTTCTTCTCTGCCGATCTGTGCTTTCCCATACCCAGTGCTGCGGGAGGGCACTTCTCCGTGGAGCTCTGCCTGGCGTTTCCAGGCTGTGCACGAGCACGCAGCGGGCTGCGATGGAGCGGCTCCGCTGTGTTCTGCCGCTTCCGGCACCCTCTTCATCACCACTTAGCTTCGTTTTGCCTTGCATGCAAGATGTTACTTCCAATGCAACCTCTCTCTTAAACAGATGTTAAAATGTTGCTAAGGAGTCCCTCTGAAGCTGTGACAGTAATTGCGGTCTGCTCCATTAGTGCTGCAAGCAGATGAGCCAACTCTCCGGTGGCTGTCGTTCCTGCTCCGCGCCCAGCCTTGCCTCCCCCTCCACACGCTGGTTGCAGGATCGTGCCAAGGGAGGGAGGTCCGGAAAGCAGAGAAAAAGTGCCCAAGGGACACGGCTGGTGGCTGTTCCGGACTTCACAGTTCACACGGTCTGGGCAGACAACCTGTGCTGGGCTCCTCGGGGAGGTCTCCAGCAGCCGCCTGCACGTGGGGCTGGGCACTCTGCTCGGGGGGCCTGCTGGGCCAGGGGCACCCGGGGCTGCCTGCCCGCCCCAACTGCCCCATGACTCTGTGAAAGCCAGCCTGACTTGCACCGATGCCACTGTCACCCTAGAAGGTGGCTCGCTCCGGGGTCAAGTCCCCTGCTCCGCTACGCTGCTGCCGTGCCCCCCGAGGCCCTGCAGAGCAAAGCAGACGGCATTTGGTGTGGGGAGTTTAAGCCATGCAGGATTTAGATTAACCCAGAAAGCAAGGTGGACAAATTGAGAGCACTAAATTGGGGCGTTTAGCTGTAAATGAAAGCCTTCAGCCTAGAAACTGCCTAATTCAGACACTTGCCGGCAGACGGGAGCCCCCCTGCTCGCGGACCAGCCCGTCCCCATCGCCCGCTGCCGCAGCCCCGCGGCCCCGCTGCTCATCGACCACGGCCGGTGTGGGCAGGGCGCCCGGCGGCCCCCGGCACGGAAACTCACACGGGGGGGACCTGTGGGGTGAGGGGGGGGCAGGCAAAGCCAGCATGAACATGGCCAGAGCACAGAGAAGTGTTGGGGCTTATGCTGCCCACTGTGGCCTCGCATTTTGGCAGCCGGTTTTCCTCGGCGGATGTCCTGGTGCGCTGAGTGAAGCAGGTCTGGTGGGTCTGGGAAAAAGCAAATGCAGCTTTCCAGTGCCAGATGAGCCAACAGTTATTCTTTTTCTTTTCTTTTTTTCCCAAATTTGGGCCCAGATTTCACAGCTACCTATTTTTCACACAACTGGGAACTGAATTTTCAGATGTGTCAATCACTCGCCTTGCTGGGAAACCTAATATCCCAAAATAAAAATCTATATTTAATACCCTAAGCACATCCAGCAGTTACATAATTCACATCTATTAGCTAAGTACGGTAATGAGTGCTCTGCATTTTTAAACCATCAGTTAATTGTCTGCCTCCTCCCTGGCAGCGCAGATCAGACAGAAAAGGCACAAAATGAATCCCACAAAACCACATCTGACAGGTTTAGAAATCTATTTTCCTACAAGGAAATATGGGAAGGACGGGTGATTAATGAAAGACCACGAGGAAAAGGTTTTATCCAGCAGATTAATTCCACCGTGTGTTTAAACCCATGGCAGCGCTGGGGCCGGCGGGACACACGGCGAGCAGCCACCGCCGCAGAGCTCATGGGCGCAGGGGAGGCTGAGTATTAGCTTTAAGTGTAGCGTTTGCTTACCTGGAAAACTGAGTAAGCTTAATTAGCACATGGTTAACTTTGTTAGAGTCTGTTCTGAACGATGCCGACAGCACCTTACAAAAAGACAAGTATTTTTACCATTCGCTTGCGCTTTCCCATGCAGAGACAAATAAGAAGAAAGGGAGAATGAATCTGGCATCTATGGAGGGCAATCATTTAAAGCCTCCATGTTCAGGGAGCAATTAATTATCCAAACGTGCAGTTTTGGAGAAGAAGATATTTAATCTCTTTTAATCCCTCGTGACTCAGACCTCTGACCTCGAAATCACGACCTTCGGCACCGCACGTTGCCTCCCTCAGGACAGACCGAAACGTGGGACCATTGTTTTGTGAACAATGCTTTCATAAATCTCGGTAGGTGTTGCCCAGGAAAGCTTTCCTGCCGGCTGCCTCACAAGATGGGCGCTTAAAAACATAAAATGGAAGAAAGCGACTCGCAGCGTCGCGGATCGCGGCAGGTCCCGGAGACGTGGCGCACGCTGCCGGGGCACCCGCACTGCAAAGTGCCCACCACGGGGGGTTTTGCTCCGCCGACACCGAAACCCCACCGAGCAACAACAGAATTTGGAAGCTGATCATCTGGTGCCAGACACACCTCGCTTGCGGCGTGTTATCAGCTGCTTTATTGACATCAGGTCTAATTACTTGTATTGTCCCTCACTACATAATTCAAAGATGACATTACCTTGTGCAAAATAAACCTGGACACACTTGGGGGTGGGAGGGAAGGGGGTTACTGCACATTTCCTAGCGTAGCCCTGTGCTTGAATTCTGCTTATTTAACTAAGCTAGGGCTGGGGTTTATTTTTTTGTTGTGTCAAAACGGTCTCTGAGGAATGGCTGTACAAATTCTGGAAAAGAGACCAGCACAAATCTGGAAAAAATAACTCAAATTTTAGTCTAATGTCTTTCAAAACAATGAAGGATTGCACGGTGCAGTTATTTTCCTGCATATTGTTTTTCATGCATCCTCTTGGTACCGGAGCATCTATCTGAAGTCACAGAAAAGCGATTTCTTCCCAAATTGCTGAGGGAACCTCGGTAAGCCATGCACTGCAGGTTCATGAGGGATTGTGGTATTGAACGTCTGCAAGAGGTGTGAAAGGCAGGTGACAAAACCTGAATGATTATTCCCTCCCAAACAGAATAATTACTCATCATTGCAGAGCGAATAAATAAGATGTCCCTGATAGGTGGTTTGTGGTTCCAAGTTCACGCGTCCCATTTATGCTCCTTCCAAATATCTTATATCATTTGTAAGACAGCAGACCATTAGGGACTTGATATTAGCCTTACCTGCAGGCTTATATGTGAAGATGAATTACTGTACATAGTCAAAGTATCTCTTCTGCAGGAAAAACAATACTGAGGTACGAGTGAGGAAAATGAGAACTCTGAGCGGTAGTTTCATTTAATTTATCCACGGCTGGCACAATGTGCTCTCATTAGCCGTGGAGTTCTCACATTAACCACCATGAAGGCTGTGCAGGCTTTGATAATTAATATTGGGCTCAAGGAAAGGAAAAATCCCCCTCCCACAGCCAGAGCCCTACGATACTTTATGAGCAGGTGGATGTCTTCAGTAAACTGAAAAGTACAGAAAATTGACACTGAAACAAGTAATCATGGTGGCGTTGTCTGAAGCCCTCTCTGCTTCCAATTTTCCATGGTAAGCGTTCCCCCGAGAATACGTACGCCTGACCCTAAACTTTCCCCATTTTCCAAGTCAATGCACTTGATGGGAACTCATCTTGCCGCTCTCCCTTTGATTACAAACCCTGTAGATCTCCGTAGTGGAACTGTTGCCAATTTAGAGTTGGTTGAATTCATTTCACTTACTGAGCTTCTGAAAGATTGGGTTTGGTTTTCAGCTCTTGGTTTTATTTGTTTGTTTTTGTCTCTCGCAGCTCACCAGATGCCCTACCCTGCGAGCCAAACGTGATTCGGTGCTGCTCCGCGGCCTCACAAACGACACAGATGCATATATTGCGTTTCCTTTAAAACAAACCGGTGTGGGGGAATTACCGTATAGGGAACAATACTTAAACATCAGCTTTTTAAGGGTTTTTATGCTCTCCCCTTTTCAATTTTTAGCAAGCTAGTAAAAATCAATAGGCTTGAGTTCCCATCTGTAAGCCACCTGACATCCTATGAATGATCAATGGAGCTCACGTAGGGGCTCTCACGGCAGCGGAGCGCTGCAGCAGCCACGGCAGCTGAAACCACCCCGTCCCAGCCCTCCTTTCCCGGGCCTCCCCTTAGGCCCTGCACACGCAGGACAGGAGCCCAAATGCAGGACAGGAGCCCAGGCTGCTGCCGGAGACAGCACCTCTGGCAAAGCCAGCACCCAGCAGCTCGGCTCGACACACTAGCGTGTTTTTAGCATCAGGGCTTTAAAATAAAAGTGTCTCACCCTAACAGGCCCAATAATGTGTACTGAGCACTCGCAGCTCTGCCACGCCGCAGCTGCCTCCCGCCCCAGGGCCCGTCCTGCTCCCGGTGCTCGGTGTAAGGGGGGGTTTCTCCGCAGGCTGCCGGAGGCGCAGGGCTGCAGCTACGCGGCACGGAGCTGGGTGCGAGGGCTGTGATGGCCTGGCCGGGCCGCCAGGCAGCCGTGTACCCTCGTCTGACCCGGATCAAGGCCCTGGCAGCCCGGGGGGCACAGGGGCCTCGCATGTTTTGGGCACGCTGTGCAGGAAGCCATTTCCCTGCCGTTCCCCATCCCCTGCCTGCAGGGCTGGGCGGGCAGCGCCTGAGGCCGGGCCCAGTGCGGGGAATGGCGCTGGTGGTGGGGGGCACCGCCATCGCTCCTCTCCTCCTGCCGAGAGCGGCGCGGCTTTATTTCTGGAAGCAATTTAATGGTTTGCTGATAACTTTGATTGCTTTCGCGTCAGGTTAGCTTCTAATCTGGGTTCTGGTCCGCTTCCCTCCCTAAACCAGCTCGCAGCCCCCAGTCGTGACCGCGGCACCTCCTCTGCTCCTCTTCTGAGGAGGGATGGGGAGAAAATGGGCAAAAGAGGAAGGAAAGCTGTTGGACAGGAGAGGCAGCAGGACGCTTCCAGCGTGCTTGCACGTGGAGGGCCCAGCATTTAGAGCAGGTTTCTTTAGCGCTTGCACGATGCTTGGTATGATACTTGTTTTAATAGGATCCTACACGAGCAGAAGAAGGGAGATCACGGACTTCATTAAACCAAGCTGGAAGAGCCAGCAGGAAATAGCCATCACGTCTCATCTCTCCTCTCAGGAGACACAAAGCAGACTGCTTACGTGAGCACGCCAGATGGGCAGACTCACCTGGAACGTGAAGGAAACCTGCCTTTTGTCATCACAGCACCCAGGCTTTGGGGCGGCACATGCCAGTGAAGGGGAATCCCTAATTAAGAGGTCCTCGTGCTGCAAAATGGCCTTCTGAAAAGCTAGTATTTTAAGGTTTGATCTAGCAAAACTCTGCAAACAGCACGACAGTTTCCATGGCATTAACAACAGTGCTTTGCTTTACCTGCGGCCGTGCCCGGCAGCCGGAGCGGTGCTGCTGTATGCAGCGGTGCAGGGCAGGGGTCGGGGCGATGCCACGGCCCCCCCGGCACAGCCGCTGCCTGGGAAGGCCCCAGTGAGCTGGGAAACTTCACCTGTTCCCATGCCCGGCTTCTCTGCAGCCGCTGGCAAACCCTGCTCCTGGTCCCGAAACAGGAGCGGTCCCGCGGCAGCCCCGGCAGCTGTCACCCACCGCCTGTGCCAGCTCTGGTGCTCCCCCATCGCACACAGCCTTCCCAAACGCCTCCCACTTCACCTGAAGCCTGGGAATTAACACCAGGAGTGAAATTGACCAATTTTTCTGGATTAGCGAGTCAGTAACTCTTCCATTAAGGGAGAAGCAATTTAGATATTTAGAATTTATCTCTTACCCACGACATTTCGATGACTACTTCTCTTCTAAATAGGTTTACTTTAATCCAACAGTTCTCCCCTTCAGGCTGCAAAAAGGGATTATGAAAAAAGAAATATTCACAGATAACAAATAGACTGACAAAAGACAAATATTTGCCCCTATCCCCAGGAGGTATTTGCAGGCACTGGTGCAGTTCCGCTTTCCCATGGCCGCCTCGCACAGGCCCTACGAGGTTCATTTGCCGGTGCCTGTGGCAGCAAGGTGCAGGAGCGAGCCCTTCCCTGGGGCTGGAGGCAGCAAATGGGCTCGGTACCGGGCCGGGGGCCTGCCCCGAGCAGCGGGGCCGCGGTCAGGTCCCTCCTCCAAGGCAGGGCACTCCTGTCCTGTGGAGGTTTACAGAACGTCCCCGCATGGAAATCTCTGCTGGTGGTGTCGGTGGGGAGAGCTCATTGCCTGTGACTTGCAGGGGCCTCCATTTGTTCTGCTCCTGATCCTCCTGGTTCCCTTTCTCTTTGAGCCGTCCAATCCATCAGCTGAACAATAGCTGCGTTTGTTTCTGCAATAAACCTGTAATTGCTTTAAAATGAATTTTAATCCACTTCCTGGCTGAGCTGCAAATGAAGCGATCATACACAGTCTAACATCTTAACCACTTCTCTGTGGAGGATTTTTTCCGTGATTTTGTAGTGGCGCTGCACACTGCAGAGCACTGCCTGCTTGACTCCGTGCTTCTTTGCATTTCATTGCAATTCATTACCATAGAACCTCTGTCTTGAAATATTATAAAATCAACCTTTAAGATCCTCCTGGAGTAGCAAGATAATTACGGTGGGTCGACATTATCCTTCAAGGCAGAAAGCACCTTCCCCTGAAGCTCTCCCCGCCGTCTGGGACTGCCAGCAGACGGGCCCTAATGGCACGCTGCTACTCTCAGCCCTTGTGGGCTGCTGGAGAAGACTTCGCCTTCTGGTGAAAGCTACATGGAACAAGTGTCAGTCATACCGCAGTCTGGGCTGAAGGTGTCAATGGTGTCACCCCACGCGCTTCGATGGAGAGGCATGAGGGCTGGACACGGAGCACCAAATGATTCTTTAAACGTCACTATTTAACAAGGTACACGACATTTCAGAACGTGCAGCATAAAAGCAGCCAGGTGCAGTGGCAGCTGCCATGTGGTGTCCCTGATGCTCATCAACAGTAACGTTTATGCCAGGTATTGCTAACGCAGCCGATGGACAGAGATTTTACCCTTGCCTCCACAGCGAGGTACGTCAGGCACTGGGACGACCGTGCCCGTCCCTGGCCTGAGAGGAAGCGAGCAGAGATGCTCCTGGTAACCTCACCTGGATTTCCCCAGGTACCTGCCGTGACCACCCTGGGAGCAGGTCAGTGCGAGGAGCACACACAGGGCCCGACAGCAAAGGGGAACACACTCCCTGCTGTCAAACTTTAACAAAAAGTCAGATTTGAACTTGCAAGGTAGGCGGATGTTTAGGATAAATACAGCAGTCCTCTTCTACGGTACCACAAACCGGGAGCAGCCCTACAGGGGTGAATAAATGCCTGTTTAAAATCAGTTACTTCAGTAAATAAAGATCTGCCCTCCCCACCCCCCCATTTTTAAGCTACTCCAGTCCCTTGCAAATTGGTTTCCAATTTACAGAAATCAATTAAAATCATATATTCTAAATGTAACAACCAACAGTGATCTTCCCGTAGATGTCATTCAGGCTTCATTTTAAAAACAAAATCAACATTCGAAAAGCCATGCTGCTGCAGCAGAAAGTTTCACCTTTTAATTTTTCATACAAGATTAATTTTTAATTTTCAGACATCAGAGATAGAGGGAAGTTCCCCAGGAGCCCTCCTGTTCAAAGAGCACTCCAGGCAACTATTGCCATCAAGTGTCAATTTATCACACTGAAGGCTCGGACTGCCTGGTGCATATTTTTCCTGGTATTTTTGTTAAGACAAAAGTACGATTATTGTTAAAGCTGTGGCGTTTGCCGAAGGCCAGGCACAGACGGGACAGATTCACAAGCCTGTGCACTGAGACGTGCTGCACTTCGGAGCGCAGTGATCAGCACCTCGACCCCCCGCTGCCACCACGAAGCCAGACATTCAAGCTGCCAAAGACGAAGTTTGTGTGAGAGAACTGCAACACGTGCAGGCGTGGAAATTCAGCACGCCAGGACTAAGGGAAATGCCTGAATACAGATACGAAGGCAACACTGCGGGGTTGGTAGCTCCATCTGGACAGAAGGCTTTTGAGACCAAATTCAGCCCACTCCAAAGCACTGGTGGCCTCCTGGCCGTTCCCATCTCCGCACAGAGGGAAGCCTTGCTCTCCCTGCGGCGGTGAGACCACCAGGCCGGTGAGCCCGGTGAGCAGAGGCTTGGCATCTTGGAGCGCACCCAGAGGTGTGCCGGCAGTGAGCTTCTGCGAACCCTTTCGCACATTTAACCTGCTTCATGCGAAGAGCGCCGTGTCCTTTCCATCCATCTCACATCGTGCTGGGAACGGGGCTCTCCATCGCCTCAACACGCACACACCAGCAGCCACGCTGAGCCCGGGGCCTGGCTGTGCCCCCCTAGGGCATCAGAGCCCCCACGCAGCCCTGCACGTCCGTCTGGGAGGCCGGGATGCGTGTGGGTGAATGTCTGAGTCAGCTGCGAGGAATGCTGATGGGCCACAAGACGCAGACGCAATGTAAAACAGGAACATTACGCTGTTTGGAAAAAATCTTTGATCAATACATTTGATGTAGTTTGCACTGACCTCAGTGGTCTGCATCTTCAAATAGCTTTGTTTTTACGCATGACTGACACACTTTGAAGAGGACAGAAGCCAAATGCACACAGTTGCAATCAAACCTTGCCCCGCAGCTGGCAGGCTGGGCACCCTGCTCCCCGCTCCCGTGTGGGCAGCAGCAGAGCCCATGGCCCGGCGCCCCACGAGGCTCCGGAGAGCGGCCGTGGGGCTGGCAGCGGGGGGAGGCCTCCCACGTGCCTCGCGTGACTAAAGGCAGCAAGTTCGATGTGTCCAGTAGAGCTCTGCTTCCTTTTTTCTCCTATAAATCTCAAGTGGCTTCTCATTTCCAGTATCTTACTCCAAATCCCACTAATTAGCGTGCAATCGCTACTGCATCAGTTCAAGCAGAATATTGTGTGACAGTTCGGAGGCAATCATGCATATGCAATTAATAATGTAAAAGTACATCACTCCTTATCTCCATCACCTTCCCCCGTGTTGGCTCCTCTCCCTCAGCCTTAATGCATGCTCTTTTAAGCTGGAAAAGAGAGCACCTTCGCATTTGATCTCTTCTGACTCTTCCTCCGCCTCTGCGCCTGTGTGTCGAGAGCTGTCCGTCAGTCCGTCCCCGCACGCTGCCCTGCCGGTCCCAGCCCCGTGGCGATGCCGCTGCCTGCCACTAACCCTGCCCTCCCACCCTGATCAGCACGGCGCCTTAATCCCAGACACTTCCCTGGATTGCATTCATCAGGCAAAATTTCCCTTGACGGGGCTTTACCCCTCCGAGTCAAAGCTGGGGTTTTACACCTAGCGCCAGGACGGGGACTTGAGCTCCTGGCCAGCACGGCCACGGCACTGGGGGGACACCGCTCCTGCCCCGGTTGGTCCCTCGCTGGGGACAAACCCGTTGCCCTGCTGGCTTGCCATGGGGACACCCAAGCACAGGCAGGTGCGCGGTCGTGGCCACCGGTCAGACCTGGACCAGAGCCTCGGAGCAGCAGCGCAGGGAGGGCCGCGGTGCTTCTGAGCGCTTTGTGTAGCACTCAAGAGCGCAGCCAGATATTAAATTATCAAAAAAATGATGCTGCATAAATGAAAAAAGTATTGATCCTTTTGCATCAAAATGCAATCATGCCAAATCAAAAACAATTAATGTCCCCGAATGCAGATATATCGCAGGAAATAGGCACGCACTTTTTATAGGCAAATTGCTTAAGGTACAATACAGACTCTGGTATATTTTCATTTCTATTAAATGAGGAGACTGTAGCTCCGAGCTCCCTGGGTTCACTACATTTGAACATATCTACGCCCAAATCAAACAGTTTATATTTTGCGAAGTAAACAGCAAAAACCAGCACATCTAATTTTTGAAATTCTTCTGGCTTTTCTTTCTGACCTTTGGTATTTGTGCGTATCGATGCTCTCTAAAGCGTTGCACAAAAACACCTTGAAGTGTCAAGCTTTAAAAATGAGTCTTCTTTTCTCTTTCTCCTGTGCAGCTTGGATTATCTTGGCCTTGTCAAAATACATTCTCTAGTTAGAGGTTGGAAATATTTCCCTCCTGGCTCCTAGGTATTGATTTTTCACCACTCAGCTCTGCTGTCAGCCAGCGAGGGGAAAGGTGAAAGTTCGCCCGGCGCTGCCTGGCTTTGCCCCCCGCCAGCGCCGTGCCCCTCCACGCCGGATCCGCGCCGGCATCCCCAACAGAGCTGCTACCACCTGCATCTCACCTACCAGAAAACCCCGGGGCCACGGATACTTTAACACATTCGTGCACAGTGAAAATTGAAGATTCACCCAATTCTCTTTTTTTTCCCCCGTTTGCTTTGTTCTGAAGGGCTGTTCGGTAATGTCTGACCGGCCTCAGACCCGCCCCTGGTGCAGCAGCACACGCACCTCCGCCAGCCCCACGCTGCTCAGGCTTCTTGCACGAGTAAAACCAATTGCAATCAAAAAAAAAGAAAAAAAAAAAAGAAAAAAAAAAGGAAAAAGAAAATAAAAAGAAAAGAGAAAAAAAAAAGAAAGGAAAAAGAAAAGAAGTGCGCGTTGCAAATTCCAACCCAAATGCATATTCAATACACTTGGCAAATCCTGCACTCCATGCTAGGAAATCTCACTGTTTAATTTGTGTTAATTAGTTTCTTTGGAGGAATCTGAACCGAATACAAGGAAGTATCCCCTTGTAAACACTGACGGTGATGATTTTCTGGAAGACCACAATTCCTTTGTTTGCTTTAGCTACGTTGCTTTGGGAGCTGAGAACTTTATTCCCAGCACCTTCTGCCTTTTGTACGGAGGGCTCTCCGTGCCTTCTGCGTGACCGACGGAACGCCACTTCTTCTGCTCCTCAAATGAAAAATGTATTTGTTGTATGGTGAAAAGAAACTCAGATTACCGGCTCATGAAATAAATGCAGGAAATTATCCGCATGCCACCAGGCTGATGCCACGACAACAACACTCTTCAATACAATTCAGTTTTATTTCACAAGCATATTTACACCAGGTTGTTCAATACATACAGCAGATGGGGAGTGGATTCAGAAGTTGCTCGGGAGGCAGACACTTCAATCATTTACCATAGATGGTGACTTCCATCATTACAACATTTTCATACAGGTGTCTCATCATGTCATCTTTTGCTTGTAAACTGCCAATGAAGCCACATACGTCTCCACATTTACAAGGACAAGTCCAAATACAGCACTAACAAATCAATAGAGCACTAAAAGCTTACACCGGAATGACAATACAAATTTTACAGCAGTGCTGGGAGATGGAGGCTGCGAAGTTGAGGACTTAGGGTAACAAAGTCACCGAAGCAGGGGTTGTGTCTAGGCAGGGAGGTGTCTCAGGGGGACCCGCAGGGGCTGCAGGCTGGGTGGGCGCCGCGGGCTGAGCACGCTCCTCCGCCACCGCGCTCGCCGCCAGCGCCTCCGCTGCTTGGTGTGCGGGGCTGGGAGGAAGATGGCAGCCTCTCCTTCGCACTTAAGGAAATCCATTACACTTCTACCTCAAAACAAACATTTTAATGCATATATAATTCAAGACATTTGTTCACTGTACCACAAAGGAAATCACTGGAGGGCTACGGCCCGCTGTTCCCGCTGGGGCCGCGGTTTGTTTCTGAAAGTAAACACATCCACAGGTCGTGAGATGTACCCGAACGTGACCGATGGGATGGGATCCTGGAATACCTCTGGGAATGCTTACAGTGCACCCGAACGCCTCCCTCACATGCCTAAACCTACAGATGGAAGTCGCTGTCAGCTCTTTTTTTCCTTAATCGCCAAGGTTACATAGATATCTTCATAAACACAATGTACATGCACGTTGCATTAGTTCACTTAGAAAAGACCCTGATATTCTACCACAGAGTTCTCTACTATATTCTACATTCCCGCCAGATACAAAGATTAAATTTTACGGCGGTTTGTGTTAAACATTCCTAATGGTCTTGATTTCTTGCGCTTTTTTATTTTTTAGTTTTTAAACAGCAAACAGATATGTAGCTTCTGGACTGTAAACCTCACTTTCATATACAGTGTACTACGCAGACCACCTAAAATAAAGTAATAATAAAAAAAAATCAATGCTTTTTAAATTTAGAAGCCATTTTAAAAGTTAATTTATTCCTTTTGGGGAAGGGAGGATTCTAGGAGTACCATTTTTACTTTACCGTGTAAGGACAGCCTCCTTATTTCTGTGAGCTTTTCAGACAAAAATGGCAAAGAAAAAGCTATACAAACATATACATCAATATGTTTAAATAAAATAGTATTTTATAGATTTTTTTTCTTTACTGTGAGCATAAACCTGCATACTTTCACACGATTAAATATTTCATAAAATTAGATATGTAAGAAGGAAACACAGTCACAGCTAACGTTACATAGGAATATTCCCACCGAGGAAACTGTTTCCATACATCCACTCAAATAACTTACCCACTTCCCACAATTTTTTGTGCCAGAATTGCTAACCACCAGTGACATTTGTGCTGTCTCCCTCCGGGGAGCGTTTCCCCCCGGTGTCTCGGCGAGGCCAGCGCACGAAGCGCACACGCACGGCCCGCTTCCCACGCAGGGTCCAGCACAAATGGGAGCGGCTTTTGGAAGAAAAAGCTTTTTCTCTCTCTTTTTTTTTTTAAATAAATACCGTCACTGGTAGCAAAAAACACCTTTATATATAAATACTCCTTTGTTCAAGTTTGCTATTCCATCTTAGAGAGACTTCTTAATATTTACATGTGGATTGTAACTCTTTCTTCCAGACTACAGCAAGCAACGACCGAGCACAGCAGCACTCCCGACCCAACACCTCCGTGTTTTTGTGAGGAAACGTGACCCTTCAGCTCAGAGCACAGGCCCCTCACTCCTGCACGCTCAATTCCTCACGATCCCGAGTTAATTAGGCCCTCATTAACAGGCTAGCTCTAAGAGGCGTCACCCAGCGATCATTCAGTGGTCGCTAGAAGAAAGTCCATGTAAACACAGCCTTTTTGGTAAACACCGAGGTTCCACAAGCGTGTTTGAGGAGGCTGCCAAGTGGGCTCGGCCCAAAGCCAAGGAGCCCGGGGCGATGCCTGCGGCCGCTGCCCGGGCCTCGGAGCGCGGTCACGGCGTGACTGGGTCTCGTGCTGCTGCTGTGCCGAGCAACCGGGACCTCCCCGAAGCCATCGCCTCCCTGCCACAGGGAGAAACCACCCCGTGTCCGTGTCCGCCCGGCGGAGCCGAGCCGGGCCGAGCCGCCGCGGCCTGGCCGGTCCGTGGGGCGCTGGGGGGCGATCGGTGTGTGGAGCACAGAGATAAAGAAAGGGAGGATTACACGGAGTTTGGAGACAGAAATGTATTTCTGGCGCGGGCGGCTTCCCCTAGACCATGAAGCGGTGCTCCTTGCCGTCGTGAGCCATGAGGATGACGTTGCGGTTGGAGGTCCAGATGAGGCGGGCCAGGCGCAGCGCGTTGTGCGAGCCGGGGGAGGCCGGCTGCACGGGCGGCACCTGGTACGTCTTGATGCAGCGCAGCTGCGGCGCCGAGTTGAGCATGCCGATGCTGCCCAGCAGGGACGTGTTCATCTGTGGAGACAGCCCCGTGTCACCCCAACACCAGTGGGGAACCCACCCGGTGCCCTGCCCACCCGCACCAGCCGTAATTAGCGTCTCATTACAGGGGCAAAGCAACGGCATTCGATGGGAGAGCAGCTGAGAGGTTCGGCAGCACGCTCACTGGTCCTGGCGGTGTCAGTGAGCACAGCACACAAGGCTGCAGAAGGACACTGAATAAAGTCACTTGGCATGTGGCACTGCTCTCCCGTGCGGGGAGCTCACGGAGTCACCCTAGCCATAAGGGCACGTTACCGCCCGGTACTGTGAGCAACATCTTTACAGCCAGGTACCCCTTCATCCCAAGACAAGAGAAAGGTGACGACTGTGTATGACTGAATGGAAGACCAATTACAGGCAAGAACCTGTTAAAACTTCCCTCCTATGCACAGGACTCAGTGAAGTTTGGCAATCAGTGACCACTTCATCTCCCTGTTTTTCCCATGTAATTTTTTTTATTAGCATTCTCCTTGACTGTATCTTTTCCAAATAGAATTGTGAGATCTAAATCAATAAACTAGCTAGGAAAATTGCATAGCTTATTCAGTATGGTGAGAAGTATCACTTATACTTTATTTGTATGGCCTTGTTATTAAAGGTTTTTATTTAAAATTTGAGGAGAAACATGAAATGCTAATAAGCAAATGTTAAACACCAGGAGTTTTATTATTTTCTGGAGAATAAACAAACCATTCAGGAGATACTCGCTGCATTATACTCTCTGGAAAGCAGGCCAGTTACTGATGCATGCTGTCTAACTCCACGTTTTCAAAAACGAGATTTGCTGCTCTAACCCACCAAGACACACAGACCTCCACACTTCCAAAACACTCCTCTCCTCCGGAAAACCTTCCCATCCCCAGGCACTGCAATCCCAGGACTTCCACGGACCGCCTCGCTGCATCCCGGGGCTGTGCCACGCGAAGCCCTGGGACAGGGAAGGCGTGTTACTGCTGATGGCACGCTCTGAATTCTGATCAGGGCAAAGTACAAGCCATTACTTTTTCCTGGCTCTTCTCAGCAGCAGAATGGTGTCAGAGAGTGTAAATCACGGCATCTCTAGCAGGGAGCATGCAAGCACCACTGACATTTTCACAATTTAAATCATCTTGAGTAATAACCCTTTTAAGATGACTAATGTTACTGATTTTCCTGCATTAATAATAGTGCCAAATAGAACACAGAAGGGAAAAAAATCACTAGTGCACGAGGTCACATTTTAAAACTAAATGTGTAGGTATATTTAACTCTTTATGTAAAAGCCACTTCAACGTGAGCGTTTATACACCTGGAAGAATGTGGCAGCTCGCAATTTAAAACACGTGCGTGCCTGATTTTTTTTTCCTGCCAATTCTACAAGATCTGGTCTGATTGCTTTCCAGATTTTCCCTGAGTAATTAAACTGAATAAATGTAACTGATGGATGGAGATTCTTGCTGTTCTCATTTACTGTTTCAGAAAGCACACAATGTAGTGAGGGATAGTAATTTAATAATTAGTATGGCACCTGTACAACTAACGAATGGCATCAAAACGAGGGAACTATGTTAAAGACTAGCTGGTACTTATGGGTATACTGAGTTCTGCTTTACAGTCTGATTACTGCAAAACTACATTATTTTGATAGTCTGCATAAAATGCTTGTTCGGATCCATTTTTAAGGCTAAGGCCATTTGAAGGAAGAAAAAAATGTTACCTAGGGAATGTAGGCAGCAGTTAAGGCCTCTTCTGTGGCAATCTGTCCCACCAAGCTACATGTTTATCTATCCACAATTAACAAAAATACTCCTACTGACATGAGATCACACAGACAAAAAGAATCGCTGATGTTAAAAAACAGATAAATTATCTAGGTACTTCACAAAATGGTGGTCTGATCCTCACTTTCTCCCATTTCAGCCCCTCTTTGTATCGTTTCTCCCCCAGCTTTCCCGTTTCCAGCCTTATTATGGAAATGGAAGGCAGCTCCGCGGTGCAGCGGAGCACAGCTCCCTGACGGTACGGCACCCGGCTCGAGGCAGAGCAGCTGTGGCCACTGAGCAGTAACGGGACCAGTGGTCACCTTAATAGTTCTGCATCATGTTTAATAAAAAATAAAAGAGAGAAATGTCGTGAAGGTCTTCTTCTATACAAGGTTCCAGAGGTTGAAAAGGAAAATGCCTACTGCTAGGGAGCAGAAGCATCTGTCCTGGCCTGTTGAGAACTAGCTGGGGGTCTCCTGGCCCTGAATCTCATCAGGTGGATGCTTTAGGTGGGTGAAACTGAACTGTTACAGCAGTTTCAGATTCACACATCAAATAGGACAAAGCCTAACATTTGAGGCTGCTCTTTGATTGCCCTGAAGTTACATACTGATCTGCATGCAAACAAGCCCTCCTCCCTCATCGGGGGATAACCACGAGGAACGTTTGAGCAGAAACCATCATAGAAAAAGACCTGCACACTGAAGAAATAGAAAAGCAGCCGTGCACAGCAAACTCGGGTGGCTAGACAGCACTGCGAAACGTTGGAAAAAGGAAAGCTTCTGGAGAGTTCGTGCTGCAAGAGGTGTGCGTGCTGTAACCCCGGTGTGCACGCATTGCACTGCGTGTACCCGGGCGGTGTGAAAGCACACGGAGCGTGACCGGCCCTCCAGGGGACACAGGGGTGTGAAACGCCCGCAGGCTCACGGTAACAGTCCTTACCTGCCAGAAGGAGAGGTGGCTGTCGGAGTTGGAGTAGGTAGCGAGGTACCGGCCGTCAGGAGCAAAAGCCACTGCAGTTATGGGCCCTTTGTGACCGTGGATCGTCTAGCGAGAGGGGAGAGAACAGAAACCGAGAGCGTTCGTTACTCTGCACCACGGCGGTGCTCAACAGGCTGGTAAGTAACAAATGCAACAGCAGCTGGACTCCTAGCAAGTTTTTGGAAGACCTGAGTAGACCACTCAAGTGGTCTAAGCAAACTCTGTATGCAGAAGCCTCTTCCTCCTGTTTCACTGAAGCTTAGGTCTTGAGTTTCAGGTATGACACATACAGCCTGTGTGCATCTTCCATCGGGTTACCATAAAGAAAACAGCAGTGACACGCGCGAACTATTTCTTGGTAAAATACGCAGTGGCTGCTCCTTCTGCACAAAGAGGCTCTGTGCCAGCTTCAAATTGGCAGGACTTTACATGTGTGGAAAAAAAAAGACTTCGTAATATTAATCGACAAAAACTAGGCTGTGAAAATAAAGTAGTGTCCCTGCAGCCAGCCGCTGGACGCTAACAGGCACGGACCCACTGAGATGGCGCACTGCTCCTGAAGCTAGGCTGGTATTAACAACCCGTTAAGATATTTATTTATTGCTTATCACGTACACGTTGAGTGAAGTCAAACCGAATCCCAAACCTGTGTCTTTAATGTAATCACCACAGTTTAGGATGGAGATTTGAAAGGGCAATTAATTAGATATCCAGCCTTTAGTCCCATCAAACTGTGCAGCACTTAACAAGCAAATAATACTTGTCAATAAAAAATGTTTTGGTAATACAAAGGTGGAAAATCAATAGTACTTGCACACTTGTTGCTCTTTTTACTACTGAAAATGTGTTCCAATAAGTACAATCCTTAGGGGAATTAACGTGCTTTGTTATTTAAAGCGAGTGCTTCTCTAATTGATGCTAATCCTTTCAAGCCAAGATTTATTTTTTAGTGCACTATCTGAATGTGTACTTTGCAACGCTCATCTTCTGTTTCTTAGGCAAGCGAATAAGCATAACAAAACCGAATTATTGCTGCTCGTCCAAAATACTCTGCTTGCAGCCGTCCCTTCGGGGTTCAGGCTTGGATTAGGGCAGCAGTGCGTCGGCACCACCACTTCCAGGGCATGGACGACGTGCCGTTTTCCTGCTCTGAAGTAATTATATATATATGATAAAAGCATGCAAAAATCTGTGCAATATTGGTTAGAAAAGGGTCTCAATTTTGACCGGCAGGCGGGGTGGGACAAAGTGCAGCTGCTTGTAGTTTCCCGCTGCCCAACCAATTGTTTTTTAATGGGAGGACGCTCCTGGGAGACTATTTGACTTCTGCACCTGCCACCGCCGCGGCCCTCTAACGCGTGATATACTGGAGCTATGACAGCCTCATTCTGAGTCCAATATTTAGCAAACTCTGCGCTGAACTGCATTATTCTGTTAAAGGTGACATAAAAAATAAGTGCTGTATCACTGCAGCAATTTTATTTTAATAAATACACCGAAATGCATACTTTAAATTGATAAAGTAACTTATACACTGCTACGGAGACACAGCAATATCCCGCCACATTTATTATTAGATATTTATCTCCCCGGTCTCTAGGGGTACCTTAACTAAGATGAAACAAACACAAAATCACTTACTGAGAGAGCAGCACGCCTCCTGCATCCCCCAGAAGCGCCACCCTTCCCGGCCGCGTCGTGCGAGACGCACAACAAGGTTTGTCACGGCCAAACACCACCCTCACTAAGATCCGCCAGCTTTAGCCGGGCCGGCGTCAAAGGATCCTTCCCAGTTTGTGCGTGGGAAACAGCCTCTGCACAAGGAATGGTTACTTGAAAATTAAGGAGATGGCTCTGTGACTCCTGCCCCGAGCAGCGATGAATTACTGACAACGACTTTACGGGCAAAGCCAGCAGCGCAGCTGAGCTCCTCTGGCACAGCAGGCACCTCGACGTGTTATGCAGACCGAAATACATCATAATACAGAATGCAAATAATTACAAATAGAAAGCTCTCTATGCTAAAGGCAAAGCCTAACGAAAGACAGCTAACAACTGAAATAAGCTGAAAAAATGGTATTGATGGTGCCATTAAAAAAGGAAGGAAGAAAAAAGGCAACTCTACCTCCTCCTCAAACTAAATTAAAAACAATGCACGTTTAGAACAGATATTATCAATAGGTGAAGCTAGGTCTATGCACAGACCTCTTTGTGGTCTCCTCTGGCAGTGACACGCACTGACTAATTCTATATCATGCAAAGAAGAGTTTTTTTTTTTTTTTTTTTTTAATTAAAAATTGGAATTTGAATGCTAACATGGGGTACAAAGACCCATGAAACACACACAGAGCCCAAACTGTACACGTCTTTGAAATGAAGATACAAATGGCAGACCTGGGCAGTGAGTACATGCCAATAAATACTTACACAGACTGCTGTAAAAGCAAAGAAGCCATCGCAGCTCCTTCTCATCTGCTCCTGGTTTCAGTCACAGAGATGAACAGCACCTGAGCAAGGCAGCAATGTGCTATGCCCTGGTCGCATTTTTCTTTTCTTTCCCTGGTTATTTTTATTTTTTTCCACCTTGTGATCATTGCCACTCTCTTTCAAGGTACAATTACAACATAAATACAGAAGGACTGCGTTGTACACAGCCCGTGTTGCATGTGTGGTTTCCCAAACCCTGTCAGCTTTGGTGTAAGTTCAGCTGGAACAGAAGTGTGCCCGATAAAACCTTTCATTTTTTTTTTTTTCAATTGTCCTTCAAAATCCAGGCACATGAGATGTTCCAGGACCATGGTCTGTGTGTACACACTGAGCACATTTTATGAAAACACAGTTAGCAAAACTAAACAGCTTCACCTGAAAAGATCCGTGAAATGCCATCTCACTTCTCATACCACATACAAATTCTTCCGTGAAGCCCCTTCAAAGGCTTTCACAAACCCAACTCTCCAAGCAATCTAGTAGACTTATCTAATATAGCATAAATTGAAATAATTTCAGTATTTCTAATAATTAAATTTCCGTGTGCTTTCAGGTAATAATAGCAATTGCAGTAAAAATTTGAGGACCATACTGAGAAAAAGTATATTTAAATCTTTAAATTAATTTTTCTTCCTGTCCTTCCAGTGGCTTCTCAATAGCATCAAGATAAAGTCAAAGCACATATATTAAAATGTTTAACTAAATCACATCTGTAACTTAATTTTTAACCTTACACTAATACAATTCTGCATCAACCATTACTATTACTCAGTATTAAAATGTGACTTGCATGATCTGACAGGCAGCATGCGACGAGAGCAGAAAGTGACCTTGAACAGCAGTGTATAAAAATACATTTATCACCGAAATGGCATGCCGGCTGTCAGTCAATATATGCTTCTCATTTGTTAGGAGGTTCTCCTGCTGTGATTCCCTCATTACAATTTGCTTTTACTTCCTGGGCAAATGACAACCAGAAAATGAGGCAGCTTCTTTCTCGACCGGACTTAATCCAGAAAAAATTAGATGACAGCTGCACCCATCCAAGTGTTACAGGATGTTTTCGAAACGTTTCCAAAATGTGCAGCCTGACCATTTCAGCATCTCTGCAGAACAGCCCAGAGCTAGCCCTGCATCCCCTGAAACTGCGACTGCAATCCCCCAGACCCACGCAGCCCACCCCCCAAGCCCCCAGCTGTTTGCAAACTCCGCGTTTTTGCTCTCACTTCAGGAATCTCGTCAGTTTGAGAGTTTCGTGTGGCTCCATCAAAACCCTCATGGCAACTGAACACACCGCGCGTACAAACCAGTCAGCCCCTGATAGCAGCAGGAAGGTTTTCATCTGTGGAACTGGTGCCACGGTGGTTTAAAGAGAGGCACATGGTAATGTAGTAGCATCTCAGAACGTTTGCATGAGTACGTGTCAGGTAACTCAGCATTGTTACTGAAATTTTTATCTCCATGACAATCGTGCTTCTAAAGGAGGTTTCAACAGCTCACAGGCTGAACTTCATGCTGTAATTCTAGGAAAGCAATTTTAAATAAGAATTCTGATTGAGGTCAGAATACCAATGAAAACGGGAGAAAAAAGTGCTTAATATTTTCTCCAGGTTAACACTATTTTGTGAGATGAAACGCTAATTATTTTAAATCCTTACTGCAAAGAGGCATATTATCAATTACAAGAAGTCCGTGTTAAAAAAAATGCAAAATATAGATAGGAACCTAGAAAAGAGTTTATACCGGCCAAATACCAGGCCTCTTGAATTGCACACGCTCGCTGAAGCACTGTAAAGTTTCAGATCTCGAACCACAAGTCCCTCAAGGCTGAGGCTCAATAGACGCGAGGAGGTTTGGGCTGATATCCCAGCGCCAGAGAGCACTTCACACGGAGAAAAAATATTGAACGCTTTCCAAAAAGTCGCAACACGGAATAGATTTACCATGTCTTACGTGGACTTCATCTACCCGACTTTCAAAATGCAAATCACGCCCCTAAAGCCAGTAGCTGTATGAACTGGTTTGTACCTGGCGTGTGCAGCGGCCGGGGCACGCGGCACCTCCAGCCCTTCGCACTCCTTAGGCGACACACGGCGTCAGCGAGCCCGATTTATCACGTTTCCTATTCCAGCACCCGTCACCTGATTTTCCAGCAGGCACGATGTTCCCATGAATTCCCCACTCGTTCTAGTCAAAGTGCGCCTTGCTAAGGTACCGTTTGGCTGAAATATCTCCTAAGCTGTGTCAGTATAGACGGAGCCGTGATAACCACGGGACTCTGGGCTCAGCACGCAGTGCTTGTCCTTAAACAGTTCTGCTAGGATGTGCCTCTTCCCTTCCAGCTCCGCTCGGAAGTTTTACAGAGAACTGCTTAGATATCACATTCATATTTGGAGCACTGCAATATTTTTAACCTTTGACTTCATAGCCTTCGATGTACTCGCAAAGCACACAAATCCATAGTTCCCAAGTGACCTGAGACTTTTGTTTAAAGTGTTCGGCAACTCAAATGGAGTAGGAAAAGCTAACAAGATCAGCATATCCTGCCAAAACGCTAGGGTCTGGGGACTTAATTATCCTTCTAGAAGAGTCTTCTGCCATGCAGACTCTGAGGAAAAAAGGAACTCGCACCAGGATTTTTGAACTCAGCCTTCTGATTCTTGCTGCTCCTCACTCTAATTTTCTGACCGTGTTTCCAGATCTTTATCAGTTCCTGGGCAAACTGCAAGAACTCTGTGAAGCTGCTTTCTTCCCATGTTTACCATTCTCATTCTCTTCCAGGAGTCAAAATCAAGATTCTCAGAACAAGTGGAAATTTGGAAGGTGATGTCTAGATTGGAGAAATAAGTCAGTTAAAAAACGGTGTTTGCAACGTGGTATTAAACAGTTCTGTGTTTCTACTGAGAGTCATGCTTAACTATGTGCTTGCTGGTCACTGGCAACCCCAAATGGGGAAACCTAAGTTTGACCAGGACCATTTAATGCATTTTGAGCATTTTTGCCTTCTTCCTATGAGCTGCAAAGTCCTGCCCGAAGGCTTTGTTAAAACACACGTACTAATACGCTCAAATTGCCATTTTCCAATTTTGTCTTTTGAGAGAATTACAGTATAAGGGATAAGTTTGTTTTCAAGCATGACTGTTGTGGTCATGCAAAATCAGAAGGCAGAAAAAAACCACATTAGGCTGGGATGGGCAGATTAAAATTTGCTTGCAACCTAGGCTAGGATGAGACCTTCCACCCACATGTATTGTTTACAAAAGTTGCTGCTGATGGGACTGAGCTGTGGCTGACTTCAGCCTTGAGACTTTTAATGTCTGAGTAGGATGGAACAGCTAAATTAGATATAAATTTAGAAACTTCATTTTCTTTACAGATTTCAGTGTAAAATTTGTATGCACACTTTGCTGCTGTTCTAGAGATGCAACTAACTCAGTACTGGAACAAATCTGTAAACTCAACGCGGGGTTTGTGGCCTCAGAGGCTGGTTGGTAAGTTTAATATCTTTTTCCAGTCTATTTGATTTTTGTACAGTGAATTGTATCACTTCAAAAAGGAAAAAAATCCTTACTGGAATTGATTACATTGTCGGCTCCCCACTTTGGAACCCAACAGCTGAGGCATAGGAGTTAAGCAGAAAGCTAGTGTTGAATCAATTCCTTATTTAATTTTTACTAACTTTGATTATTCGAAAGCACTCCTGATTTCTGCTCTTGGATTTACAGTCCTCACTTGCCGTCTATCCCTGCCTTTCCTCTCCCAACACGATGTTCCTGTATTTGTGAACTCCGTATGTCTCCACAGGCAGAAAACGCAAACTCCTTTAAATCAGTCTCCAAATCAACTAGAAAAGAGTACAGAAAGACACAAAAATGACTCTTAAAAATTAGTATTGCTGATAGCCGTGTCCGAAAAAAACAAATTCTGTGATTCCCGAGGCCTCATTACTTTGCCTGGCTACAAAGCTACCAAGTTAGAGTGGAGTTACGGCATGAATTTATGGTGCGCTCACTAGGCTGCAAGCTGAGGACTCTCCGTTTGCATTTTTTACTTGTAGCTTAATGAATATATTTATATGTGCAAAGCAGATTTATCTGTGATGCACAGAGGCAACTTGGTGCAGATCAACAATATCCAAGTGGAGAGTTAATGCAGTGGAGTTAGTGTGCTGTAAATTCACGCCTTGGATAAACCCTCACCAGCTTCCCATACAGAAGAGTATCAGCACAGTCTATTCTCATAAAATATACTGCTAAATTACCACCAGCCCAAGAACCTAGGCATAATTAAACATTATTTTAAAAAGACATTAGAGAAACTTGAAAAAAAAAATGGTTGTTTTGTTATTGCATCCCTCAGGTAGCTGGATTTGCTGTTAATAGGCGAAGACCATCTCCTGTCATAATGAAAATGATTAAAATCCCTCAACTCTACTATTAGGCAGGTTTAGAAAGATCAGCTCAGGGTAAAACTGCTGCAGCCTATGGGGAAAACGTGCCTGCAATACACAGGATAGCACGACGGTTTCCTTCTTCTGCAATGCTCTCTGACGCTGGAAATGAAATGGAAGAGGAACAAAAGAGCACGGCTTGCATTTGAAAAAGCCAGCTGTACCAACGAGGACATGAAAATGTAAGTGCATTTAAGTCCCGCTGTAGTTGAAGCATGTCCCCTTAAATTTCTGCCCCACTTTTTCTGCCCCACTTGCCAGCAGTGCACTTACTACTACCTGGTATTACATTACTATGGATTTTCCCTTGTGAACCTCGCTACGGCTTTTGTGAGTCAGATTCTAAACTGAACCAAACCTCTGCACTCCCGGTCCCCCTTGCACACCGACACGGCTACTCGTACCAACGGCAGGACACACGAGCATGCCTTCGGAGCCCAGGCACAGGGCACTAAGTGCACACGTGCTACGAGCCTGAACAGCACAACGGCATCTGCTCCGCAGCCCGACGGCTTTCATTCCCTCCCCTTCCTGCCTCCAGTGAGAACAGGGTTTTGGCCTATAAAATTAAAAGGCTATACTCAGTAATTATCTTTTATCTGCAATTTGAGAACGTGTGTTCCTACTAACAAGTTTTCCGGGCTCATCTGAACTTGTCAGCGTGACAGTGCCAGTAAATGCACGTACCTGCTCGGATCACAGGATGGCTATCTCTCCTTTGCTACCTATGAAACACTGCAGTTCAGAACGCTGCCTTTTATTTACCAAGCAAACTTAACTAAAGCAAGCCATTAGACATCAGCAACTATTCATTCCAAATATAATATTAAACAATTTTCTGCCTTGTATAAGAATTAAAAAATTGCAAAGGCATCCAGGTACCGAAATAAAACAGTATTATGCACAATTCAATTACTGCTCTGACTGTTGAAGCCATGACTTTAATTCCGCAGTGAGCCAAACAGAGCTCCCAGACCAAACAGCATCGATTCTAGCCGATGTTTAGAAACAGCTTTTGCTTTGAAACAAACCCAGCCAGAACTCAGGCTTCCCTTTAACCTCCCACGGTAAGAGACACGGCTCTCACGCACACAAGCTCCCGCCTGCATCCCCCGCAGACCCGCCAGGGATGCGATGCTGCAGCTCTGCCTGGGGGGGTTCTCCCGCAGGGACCCCTGCCCACGGCTCAGCCCTGCGGAGGGCTGGCTGGCTGCTCGGAGAAGGGAAACCTACAGAGTGAGATTGTACACAGCGACACGAACTGCTTGTTTTCGTGGGCAGCCCTTTATGCCTCTGCTTCAGGTCTGTAGCTGGGTTACACTACGCAGGGCTCGCTTCAACACCAGCCCGTGATGATTAATTACAAGTATCTCTGTAAATACAATGGTAAATATTTATAAGGGAAACCAAGATTTAACCAATGGAAATAGACCATTTTACAGTTTTCTTGCCTGCAATGTGTGCTTTTCCCTGCAAACATTTTCCCAAACCATTCGTGGGTAACTCAGAGCTGGCCACAAGCACCAGCCAGCGTCCGGACCCTGTGAACGCCTCTGTGTGAGCCTCACCGTACCAGTGAGCAATGACCTTGGCCTCAGAAGGTTTCTTTCCGGTAGACAAAGTTTTCAGAAATTACACATCAAAAGATACAGCCACCATCACAGCTACAGACCAGCTGGAAACGTGCTCCCTGTGCTTCCCAACACCAGGAAGAAGAACGCACAATGAAAAGCATTTACTGTCACAGTCTCCGTCCTTTCCACCCTCCACTCTAAGACTTGGGTTTTTAAATGAAAAGAAATACAGCCAAATAGCTTGTGTGTATGAATTAATCGAGGGATTTTGGACTGGTCTCTGCTACCCAGCAAGAATTTTCATGGCAACTTTAAACAGAGCTAATTACACTGACCCCAGGTTTCTGGATTCCACCTGCAGCCAAGGACAGAAACACAGGAATCCTTCTGCGGCAGGTGCCTTACACAAGCTAGAGGAAATGCCTGCTGCTCACCTGCATAAGGAGGAAAAAAATGCCTCTAAGTAAGAATGCAGGTGAGTTAATACTTACATGAGTTACCATGACTGTAATTAAGGAATTTCTCTCCTTTGCTTTGGCTATGAAATAGCGACAGAGACTCCAACCAGCAAAATATTATTAAGCAACTTTCAGACATTAATATTTTCCCATCATTCCAAAGTCAATAACAATCACATATCCTAAAATCTAGTTACTTGAAATGTATCTCTGCAGTCTGTTAACACTGATTTAGTGTTCAGTTTGGGGAAAAAGAAGGAACACGGTATCATTCTTTCCTATATTAATGCACTTCTAAGGAAAGCAAAAGTTGAATTGCAGTTGCATGCTGATGATAACTTTGGTTTTGATTGCACCCAACCTGCTGAGACTGCTCTTAGTCTACCCAAAAAATACTATGCATTTTTTCATATTCTTCATAAATATATTAAAAAAAAAAAGTATGACTCCAGGGTCATGACTTTGCACAGTATGTAAGTCACTTCAGAAAACCTCAAAATTGTCAGTTTGTAAAATCAATGGAAAAAAATGACGTTTGGAATGGGAAGTGTAATTCAGTCAGGACGACAGTGGCATGAGCACAGTGCCGCGGTATCAATGAGCTGCAATGTGGTACGTTTATCATTAGATAATCACTCCCCCAGAGGATTAGCAGCACACAGATGAACCTTGTGCCACATAACACACTTGGGGTGTCATTATCTCATGATAACCCCACTCCCTGCCATCTCCTATTGCTTAATTAGAGGTTACAAAGGTTATAATAGGACTAAAAGAACTTGGTGAACAGAACTTGCAACGAGTGATACCTTAATCAATTCAAAACCAGAGGCAGAGGATGTGCAGTCAACAAAGGCATCTATGGCAGACCATAAGCATGCGTTATGTTTTAAATTAGGGAGTTGAAACTTGAGGAGAATGAAGAAATCGAGACGTATACCATGCCTTATTTTCCCTTGACAAATTTCTTCTTCTTCCTGTAGCATTTTGCCTAATTCAAATGCCATGTATATATATTAAACAAAGACTTTAAGATATTAGCTCACGTGAAATAAATTACCAAGCACATCCCAAGCAGAAGGAACAAGATTTCCAGGCTGTCTCATCAGAAGGAGGCTACATACGTGTTCAAAATCCTTCATCCTTGACTGCAAAATTACAGATTGGGTTTCTTAGTTCAAGCGTTTTATTTTGGGCTGGAAATGGCCACCCACCCTAAAATGCTGCGTTTCGTGCAGCCCCGCTGTCACCGAGCGGTCTAACCGTGTCTTTTGCTGTGTTTTGTAAACAATGGCCACATTTGCAGATGGAGCAGCCACAGACCTGGTGCACTCGGAACTGTTTTCCAATTCACTGTGAAACATCAATTATCTTTATCAAATAACAGTATCTCATCTCAGTCCATTATCAAGATGGAGTCTTATTTTAGCTGGACTGAAGCCCTATCTGTATATCAAGGCTGGCCGCAGTGCCAGAGTGAGTGAAAGGCTGTGAAATAATCAATAATCATCATCAAATTGTGGTCGACAGGTTGTGAGGATGGAAGTTTTTGATGAAACCTCAACCTTTTTTTTGTGCAGCTGATAAAGCTTAACCTTTGCAATACCTGATAACTATGACTCAGTTAAAGGAAGCTCTGCATACGCTTACAAGCTTTGACTGTTCAAAACACCACCGCTCAAACAGCTTGCTTTACGTGGATAGCAACTTCACACCATCAAGCGTCTTTTTGTTACGGAGCAAGTCAGCAGACAAAGAGCTACAGCGAACATGTTTCATGGATTGTTATAAACACACCCCTGTGCTCCAACAACCGAGAACCACGCCGGGTCTTAAAGCTGTGCAAATAAAAGGTCAGCCTAAAAAGGACAATCTCTGCATAACAATGAACAGAACCGCAGAAACAATAGAGTAATTTCCAGCAAATATTTGCCTATTTAAATGTTGGTAGCTCCCTGTTATCCAGAATAAAATTGGGACGAGATCATACAGGTAAAGGAAAAAAAAGTAATATATATAGATGATAGATAGATAAGCCTAATTGCCTAGCAGCCTTTCTTTTAGAATTGTTATTTTTATTCATCCCTTTTCTTATGATATTTTTTTCCAAAACAGAATTAAGGCCAAGAATAAGGTTGCAAACAGCTTTTGTTTGTGATTTTCAGTTTTCAGAACAGCATGAGTGATCTCCAACCTGAATGTAACCTCCCTATGAAAAATATAGAGTTGATTTCAGCCATATATTTCCCCTTTTAGCTATCCATCAGTTTCTCTAGAAATAGAAATTTGAGGAAATTTGTCAGAATTCGCATGAGCAAGCAGAATGTGAATTTCAAGAAGAATGTCAATTTCAAATTGTCTCGGCCAGAACAGTGTTTAGACACGGAAATAGAAGCTGCACCAGACAAGCCCCTTGTAAAAACAAAATTACCGGGGCGTTTAGATTCACAACCTTAACGCACACCCAAACACAATCCCAAAAAGCAAACAAAAACCCTTGGATCAGCCTTTTTGGCTGCTGAATGCACTCAGGAAAACTGTGGAAGTTTACTAATGGTCAGACTGAGCAAGTAGCGCAAAAGCTGTCTGGCATTTTGATTAGACAGCTGCATAAGGAAGTACTTTGAAAGCCTTCATTAAACTTCAACAAGTTTCGTGAGAACTGGCAATACCGTTCAGTATTATTCCTGAAAAATTGGTCATAAATCTCCAGGCCACCGTTGCACGTCCCATGGGACACGTCCAGCACTCACCCAGCCCTACACAGGAACGAGATGCAACGGTCCCATAGGCAACTGCAAGCCCGGCTGGCGGGCTGGGGGGAGCAGGCTGCCTGCCAGACCCCACCGAAGCTAAGCCCACCCTGAGGTGCAGCAGGAAAAGGCCCTGCACAAGATCCCAGCCTGGTTAATTCTCCCCTGGCCACCACCATGCCAACCAGCCCATCCCTGGAAGTGTTCGAGGCCAGGCTGGATGGGGCTTTGAGCAGCCTGGTCTGGTGGGAGGTGTTTGAATTGGGTGGTCTTTAGGGTCGCCTCCAACCCAAAGCGTTCTGTGAGTCTGTCTTTACGATCTGCTCAGGGAGCTCCTCGGCAGTGGGAAGGGTTTGTCCTCTTCACTTGCACAAGAGGCACCTGCCCCATCTGCCTGCATCGTAGCTCATCCTCGAGAACAGCCACTTGGCCTCAGTGGGAAAAATAACAGCAGTATTTTACATCTGGAGCCTCAACTCCTCCGGCTGCTTCCAAGTGACAGAAAAGCATGGACGTTGCAGAGCAGGGCAGAGCTCGTCTTATTAGCTGTAACATTAACTATAAAGCTTACCTGCTTGATGTAAATCCCCCCAAGGAGAGGAACGTTTCATATGAAATTGATGCTACTGAAATATTTATATAGTATAATCACTGCCAACAATGCAGCTTTATACAAAAGAGGTAGCATCAAGCAAGGGACAGGACCGCCAGGCCAGGACCCCAGCGGGCACCGCGGCCCGGCCCGGCCCTCCTGCACCCGGCGCGGAGGGGCCTGGCTCTGCGTCAGCGAGGACGACAGGACGGCCGACCACCCTCAGCACCCACACGTAGAAAACAAATTAACCAGCTCTCACGCAAGTTAGCGGTTAAACGTAAAGCAGGACCAACTGGTGAGAAGTTGAAGCTACAGCAAAAGCTAACAAGAAACAATAAAATAGAATTTAAAAATGAGGATAATTAACTGCTGAAAGAAATGATGATGATGCTGGTGGGTCTTCCGTTACTGGAAAGTTGGAGATCAGGGTGATGTGAGGATACCCATTGCCTCACGCAGGAGGCCAGCCCCGGTGATGGCAGGGACCCTTCCAGGCTTGGCCCCCCTCCCGCCCCCAGAAGCCATCCGTCAGTCAGCTCCCTCCACTTCCAGCTCTGCTTTCCTGAGAGAGACGTCGCTGGTGATGAATACGCACTGAAATACTAAATGCAGCTCTGGAGACCGCTGATGCCACGCTGATGGATGTGGTACTAGGCACTATTAAAAAAAAATAAAATACCTGCTCTTACAAGGAAGCTGGGTCTCCCCTAGGTGCCGAGGGTGCTCAGCATCCCCCAGAAGGCAGCTCACCACGCTGCAAGACTGAGAAAAACTCTGGTCCTCCTCTAGATCCTTTACATCCTATCATGTGTCTCAGGAAAAAGCGGTTTTGAAGGATTTAAAAATATTCTCATCACAAACCCACTAATTCTCCAGCGAGGGAAAATGCTGAATGGATTTAACAGTAAAAACTGACTAAATTTCTTTCTGAAAATACGCCAAAGTTTTGCTGTTTTAAATTACTCTAATTTAAACTTAGAGCAGAGATCCCAGTGCATTTTAATACTTTATTGTTCAATACGTTTATTTATGCAAAATTAAAGACATCCCCTCATAATGGCAATTAGCAGCAATAATCTAAAGTAAAATAAGATTACTGTAACAGATGACATTACCACAAAGTGTTTACTCCCATAAACTCCTCCCAGACACAGCCATATCATAGTAAAATATAATTTAATGAATTTGGAAAAATCTGGTAACTTACTAGCTAAAACAAAAATGCTGAACTGATATTTCTATTTGTCATAATTAGTTTGGAATTTAATATCCGCATTTTCAATTTCGAAAGCAACCCTGACATTTTATATCGTCTCACTTTTCATAACAATATATATTTTTAAACCCTCCCGGCGTTTTTTGGATTATTCAAACGTTTCAAAAGCAGCTCTGACCCAGCCTCACATAACCTGTGTCTGAAATCTGCAGGACCAGGTGCGGGAACAAGCGAGCTGCTTTTCCTGCGAGTAACCTGGCAGGATGGAGCTCAACCACCAGACGCGGGGCCCCCTTGAAACAGGGTACGAAGCCAACCCTAAAATCGCCACAGCTCTTCGCCCCACATAAAATAAAACGCTCTCCAGAACGGCAGCTGTTGTTCCGAGGGTAGAGCAGTTGGCTCCCAGAGTTGGGCAGCAATAAGATAGTATGTTTTATTATGAGTGTCATGGAGACGGTGTGAAAAATCAAGAGCCATAGGCAGTAAGCGGCAATGGGTCAATAATGTTCACCGAGACATTGTGTAGATAATCAACAACAAGGCCCTGGGTTCTCTATGCACTGCAAACAGCTGAAGGGCAAATCAATACAGCCATGGGAAGGACACTGCCCGGCTCCGCTCCCCACAACAAGCTGCTGCTAGGGCAGCGAGGCACCCTAAAAACCAAATTAATTCAAACTTCGTATTGCCCTAACGTTAGGCGCTGGGAATACCCAGTAATGCTCGGAAAATGTTTAATAAATAATTTAATGAGAGAGGGAGAGAGAGAGACCAATCTCTACATTAAATCATAGAAAAAACTAGATACCAAAAAACACGTATTTGGAAAGCTGACGATATAATGAAACGTGCTTGTAATTTTCATTTCAATTCAACGCCTTGAAAAATAAACTGAAATCCAAGCCCCCTGAAATGCGTAAGATACTGGAACATAAGTGTTTAATGTAGAACAGTTTAAAAAATTGAAGTATGATAATTAATAATGTATCTTTTAAATTATTAAGCAGAAATCACACATTAATAGATGCATCTGTATCTGCAATAACGATGATGCAAACCAAACGCAAAATACTGAACTGCAGATAACTGGCTTTGAGGCAACGTTTTACTGGTAGTATTAATAATTGACACTTTGTTAAATAAGTGATACTAATATTGTAAATTTTTCTGGAAAAAGAGCCTATCACATATAAATGTTGATTTATTATTTGTTAAAAAAGGTGATTCTTGACATCCATCATTCTATTAATCATTAGATGTAATTTCTCAGTCGGTATGTACAACCATCTTTCTTGAAAACAAAATAAAAACATGCTGGAAGGAAAAAAAAAAAAACCAACATGAAATGCTTCTGCTTTCCATTATTACAGCTAAAAAAACCTGCTTTTTTTTTTTTTTTCTTCAAGGAGATGATAAAAATCCTGCCCTATTTCACCTATCGTGAAAAAATAAAATAACCACATTTAAGAGAGCACCTATCTGGGATAGCAGTTTGTTCTGCTGCTGCTAATTACTGTAACATTTTCTACGAAGTATAAACCGTGTTAATTCTGTGACAATCTTACTGACACAGAAAAGCCACACTACTCAGATCTTGCCATCAACCAGATTTAAAAGCCGTGATTATTAGTATTTTTGGCGTGGCTGTCTGAAATGAAAAAACAACCTTTTAAGCCTTATTTTCATCACCGTAACTATTTCAGTATGCGCAGCAGTAAGTTATCGGATTATATTTTCATCAATTATTCAGTGCGGACATCAGCAGCGGGCGGGGGCCAGCAGACGCGTGCCGCGGCCCCGCTCGCGGTGGCTGAGGGGCTTCCCGACACGGCGCCCACCTCAGCCCCTGGGCCACCAGAGGAGGTCTCCCAGCGAGATCAGGAGCACGTGTGGGGAAAGGATCTCATTGCTGGGCTAGATTGTGTAGATTATATGCGTGTGATGTACCAGATTCACTGCTGCATGGGTGCGAGCAGTGGTCCTGCAGCCGCTCTTTCCCGAAGCTCCCGGGGTGACGGACTGAGGCAGCACACCAGGACCAGACCCTGTGTGAGCACGGAGCACTGCAGCACGGAGATGGAAAATCCTGGCAGTGCTGCTGGCAACGACAACCCCAGCACCGGCTTGGGCAAGGCCGGGCATCAGCCGCATGCCCTCGGCTGACGAGGAGGAAGAGGACCGCTACAGGCCTTCGGGCATGAGCCAAGCTTGGAACTGCAGCCGAAATCTTTTCATTGACAGCAAGCTTCTCCTGCTGAGCGCTCTGCAGCACTCAGTGCTGCCGGTGCCTGCTGGAACTGCTGCAGGCGGCAACGAGCGGTGTTCCTGGTCGGCTTCGGTGCTGCACAAACTCCCTTCTTCTGCCCCCAGGCTCCTGAGCCACGGGTGTTACGGCCACCTGAGACCCACGCCCTGGGCTGACAGGAGGTACCGCCAGAACTTGGGAACAAAACGTAGCAAAATGTATTAGGAATAAGGAAAGAAACTAAAAAGAAAAGGAAGCTCTTCTTCACACACAGGCGTACCAGGCACGTACCAAAAACCTGAGATTTAACGTGGGGTGGTGGTTTGAAAAATTTTGAAATGAAAGGCTTTTCAAAGCTCTGCATTTGTGCTTCCACAAAGGCGAGAAAAGATTTGGGGAAGCTAAGCAGTAAAATTGGAATACATAAAAAATGAATATTTTGCCTAAGGATGATGAAGAAAGATGGAGAGAAGGTTCGGTGATGGAGTTTTAAAGCCCTCTGTTCTTTTCCCCGTACAGAACAAAGGCTGCCTGCAAATCCAGAAGAGCAAAACCCAAGGAGAGGAAATGGTTATTTAAGATAAAGGTCAGTGTTGGTCAGAGGCTTAAATAACCATACCTACATTGGTGTGGGAATAGAAGAACAGATTTCTAACCCTTGATATTTCAACCCGTCGGTATTCTGGAACCCACTTTCACTTTTTTTCAGCCGTTCTGCCTGCTGCAGCAGGAGCAGGCCCTCGTGTCCCCAGGAGGTCCCACCTGCACCTGTGTCTTGTTCTCCCTTGTGCTCATCTCGGCTCCAAGCTCAGTTAATGTACGCCCTTAACGATGAGTCTAAGTCAGGGGAAAAGTAAGCTGTTCCCACCTCTTCCTATCCCTGATTAAAAATGGGTTACATGTGAATTACGATGAGGGTAACTAATACAACTCTTATATCTATTTAAAACTGTTACTTTCAAAACACCAGCACATTTACTAAATACAAAATCATTTTTACACCTACAGAAAAAAGATTCAAAGACTTTATATATATATATATAAATAGCAAATCTTTTTTTGTTTGTTTGGTTGTTTTTTTTGGATCCTGTAACTTCTAATAATTCTGGTCTTTCAGTAAATATTATAAACAGAAAAAAAAAAAAGACATTAAGATAGACAGTAGCCTGAGTAATACAAGCATTTTTGGGTAGAAATGAAGTAGTAAGTAGTACAGAAAGTTATATGGTCGCAGCAAGAGCCCTCAGGAGCGGGGCTGGCCAAGGCATCCAGCACACCCCCCTGTGGTGCTGGGCCTGCTGACTTCTTGCTCTGCGTTACAGCAGGACCCTGGTTCCAAAAGGCACTTCCCACATAAGTACTCCAAGTCACGTTCAATATAAACATACCTAAGCAATTAAAATATTTTATTAAAAACTTTGAAAAGCTTATATTTTTGTAAAAACAAAAAAAATTGAGCTTTTTGCAACATTATCTTCTTCTACACAATCCTAAATTTATCTCATGTCTTCTGAGCAGCCTGAAATCTGTAACTGTGAAAAATAACTTAAACGATTGGATTTGGAATAAGAAATCTGTATCCAATAGATGGCGTTGCCCCCTAATAATGTATGTGGCCCTCAACAGATTTCTCTAATCTTATGAATCATAAAATCTGCAAAGAATCCTGTCCTGATTTTCCTGCCATACCCACTTCTGCTCTCCATGGCTTACACGGAAGCTTATTAAGACAGTTACTAAGAAAGTAAGAGAACAAGTATTGTGAATATTCACTAACACATCAAATCAGGCAGTGAATTATTCAGGCAATTTACCGGCAGAAATCTGGAGTTAGTTCCAGGAACCAAACAAAAAAGAACGTCAGCTAACACGGATGTGACACTACTTCGGATAAAAGTGTTGCAACCGTCAGGACCATCACCTTCAAAAGAGCTGGTGGTCATTGCACCGAATCCATTTTAAAAGAGCTCTGGTCTTTTGCAAAACCAATGTAGACCACCAGATTGGGTAAAACGCTTTACAGAACCATCTGGAAGTCACTTTGTCAAGAAAGAATTTTCCTAAGTACTCCACATAGTATCAAACACCTCTGCTCACGTAGAGGTGTTTAGACGTAGTTCGAAATGCAAGGATGGCAGCACCGGTTAAGTACTGCTGCTAAATGGGAGAATGGGCTTTGTCACCAATCTCCTTGTGCTCTGAAAACAGAGGTGAGGACGTGTATGGTTGTGCTTTTTTTTCCCCCTTCTCTCCAGCAGGAGCAGGAATTAGCTGTTAGTTTGAGATGCCAAGGCTTCACAGACTTATCTGGACTTTGCACTCTCAATTTTCGGTGCAATGATGCACACAGAAAGGAATTGTGATCAGCGTCTCTTAATGGCCAGGAGGAGATGTTCAGCAACTAACTGCTTTGTCATGCTGGTTGGTGAAGAGCTGGGAGAAAAAGGAATGCAACATGTATATTTGGAAAAGGGAATACAGAGAGCTGCGTGCAGCAAGGCATAATCTTGGCCAGGTGCTGATGACAGGACTGCAAGGCAGCAAAAATGCTCAGTGACATCTGATATATCAATATAAAGCAGTTCTTGTGGAGTAATTTTGTAGTTAAATTAATAAATCATGATCCAAACAATGATCTAAAACAAGACAGAACAGTCCACTGATACTCTTTGCCTGCATTATATAGCTATTATAAAATAAATTTGGCCAGCTCAGCTTCCACAGACAGCTGTCTAAACAAAAAATACCAAAATGCACAACGTTGTTAGCTACTGGTTTTGGGAAATAATCAAAATTTCAGAACAGAAAATGAACCAGCCGTGTGTACCTACGCACACGGTTCTGCCAGCAAGGAACTAAGTGACACTGCAGATTTAGCAGAAAGAAATCTATGCTACCTTGTCTATAATGCACATTTCATAAGGACTAAGGATTTAGTCCTTTTAGCCCAAGTTTAGAAACAAAAACGTATTTGCATCCAACCATTACATTTACATCAAAAAAATCCCCAAACCAACAAACAAAAAAACCCACCCCAAAACACTAAAAAAACAGCCAACAACCAAAACCAACCAATAAGACAGATTCAAAATACAGGTATTTTATCCAAGCATAAGGACTGCTGAAATTCAATGAGGAATAACAGTTGATCACATAGCACGAGGAACGACGAAGAGGCTTACCAATTAATTTTTCTTATTTCTGAAATTATTTCTGAAAATGCTTTGTTACTTAAACATTTGCAATTCCAAGCAAATTCAAGCAAAGCACTCATTTCAATGTTACCCTCACGTACATCCTCTCCTAGGTGACGGGTAAGAAAACACCTATCTTATTTAACACCGGAGAAGTGGAAACACCTCAGACGGAAGCATGGTGCCATTTCACAGAGAGGAGTGGTAGGAAGAAATAACCAGTAGATTTTCCTTGTGACTTCTATCATAGATAAGTATACTTCTATAAAGCTTAACTTTTCAAACCAGATTTTTCCTTTGTTTCAGAGCAGGGGTCTCACCTAACTTTAGGCTTTCATTATTAACCCATCTGTGGCACCCATTCAGTTCCAGTGAATGAAGACAGTAGGGCTCTATATACTTCGAGTCCTTCATTAAACTATTGATCCCCTTAGCATTATCCATAATGTTCCAGCAGCTCAGCATGTCAACTGATGCAGAGCTTGCTGCTCTTTCCTTTCAATAACTTCCACACTTTATGGGGAGGAAGTCACAATGATTTATTTACCTGACATTTCCCAGTCCGGATGTCGTAGAGGGTCACTGAACCATGGCGAGCTCCAACTGCTATTCTGTGACTCCGCTCGTAATAGCTGACCATGTAGAACCTGAATTGAACATTATAACAAGTAACAGGTGAGATCTGACCTGCCTGCATGATGTTAAAATTAATTTGCAATGCCACTGGGTAATTAACATTAGTGCTGGAACAGAGATTTGATTTCAAAATCCATCAGCTGCCAGTTTTCATATGTGGCATTTAGCAAACAAACCCAGCTGATGTCTGGCACATTACTGCAGAATCCTATCAGATTTTTTTTTTATTATTTATTTTTACCAAACAGTGTTACAGAAATTCTGTTAAGTTTGGGAATAACCTGGGTAATTATCTATCACCAGTTCCTTGAATGTCCATGTGCAAGCGTTGTTTACAGCTCCACACAACCATAATGCTGGATGTCAAAGGGTTAAGGGAGACAATCTCAACACCCTGAATGATTTCAGGGCATTTTTCTTTGAAAAATCAAGCGTGAAAGGTTCAAGGAAGCAAAGGGAAAAATATGCAAACTCAAAAAAATAAAAAAAGGAAAAAAGGATAAGTCATCAAACTATCTCTAACCCAACATTCTTCAGGTGAAAGGGAGCAGATAAGCATGTGAGAGTCCTTAAAGTTCGATGTGAGCATACGCCATCAATTTGAACACAAAAAATTGCAAAGTTGAAGGAATTTCCCTATCTTGAAACACAAGAGAATCAGAATCCTTATTTCCAATTGAAATATTTGGGAATATCTACGCCTGTCTTCTCAAAGGAAGAACAGACCCGTGAAAACTGCTGACTGCATTTCCACTTAAATTCTAATTTTTCAGTTAAATTTTACTATAGCAAAGGCTGTCAGAGCTTGCTAGAATCGGTCTGTAAAAATACGCTGCTGACCATATTTATGGCTTCAGACAACAAATCTTGCAACGATCCATCTCCTTGTTCTTAGGGATTCCCAGAGTGCCATAGCAACTGCTCCCTTACAGGGCTGATACACTTGTTTCTGCAGCGCGGGACGGCAGTCGGGAAGGAGAACAGCACAAAACACGGTGTTAACAAACAAACAAACACAAGGAAATGAAAATCTTTCATTTCTGTGCAAGGGAAAGGGCAGGCCACCTCGCTCGGAGGCGCACTGCACCCCTGTCCCCCCGGGGCCTGAGGACCACCCGCCCCGCAGACGCCCCCGGTCCCAGGCCCGCAGCTTCCAGCCTTGCCCACGGGCTCCACGTTTGTTTGTTTGCTGGTTGCTTAATGATAACAGCAGCAATATCTTCTCATTCATATTATGAAAAAAATAAAAGAGGAGTGCTTAGAAAAAGAAAAACAAAAGCTGCTGGTAAACAGCTAGGGAACAGGAAAGGCAAGAGCCAGTCATGAAAAACAGGAGAGCAAAAGGATAATGCTGTGGGCAAGCAGGTATCCACGGGGTCTGTAGCACATCCTATACAGTGAATAACACGTGGGACTGAAATAAGAGAGCTTTCCCATTTTTCACCATTTCACACCAAACTGCAGTCACCTACACAGCTACAGCAGTGCCTCAGGTGGCAGGGAGGAGGCCATCGGTACGGCTGTTCTGGGCAACAGCAGACGCGGGATTTACACTTAACCTTACATAAAAATACACACGACTTGTCGTCACGAGTAAAACAGAATACATCAAAGAGTTTCTACGTGAGATGTTTTATGTCCCCTTTATTTCTGCTGCGCTTCTGAAGGGGCACAGCCCGCTTGCCTCCCCCAGCATCACCCCGCTGCGTGTGGGCATGCAGCCCTTCTCTCCTTGCTGCATTTAAATGCCCCTTTAGACGGAGAGCTGAGTCAGGATTTCTCTTTGAGAAGAACCCATCAGTCTCTGTAACAACAGAGGATTTGTGGAAAAAAAGCTTGAAGGAAATAGACGTTTTTGAGTTTAATTTCATATAAAACCCCTACTCCTTAGACTGCCATTCCGTTGTCAGCTCTCTAGCCTCACTCTTTACCATTTAGTTAGCTCGGTGTTGTTGCAACTGCCCCTTGATTTAAACATTTTAATCCTTTACCTCCCGTTCTAAACCTCTTTATGGTAGAGTTCAATAGAGAATGATATGCCAGCATATATTTAGACTACACGACGGATTCATTTTTGCAAGCCTAGCTGGTGCCTCCATATCCATCATTGGCATCTTAATGGAAACCCTGCTCTGAGTGCTGCTCCATTACTGCTCTTCAGAGAAACTTCACCCAGCCAAAAGACAGCTCAATTTAACTTGGGGGGAGTTCTGCTGGAACCCAATTAACAGGGCTGCGGTCGCTTGTACCAGCTAATCCTCCAAATTAAAGGACGAGCTGGAACTTGGATCCTTCTCCCTGTACTTTCCAAATGAACCCCGTGTGTACGAAGGGAAAGCCAAGCACGGCCCCGTCTCCCCCGCTGACCTCTCCCTCGCCAGCCTCTCCCCCTCGTGCCCGAGGACGGGCACAGCGCAGTGTTTCCAAATACCATGCAAAGCTCACTCTCTTTCAAAATATCGAGATGGAATTGGAGGCAAATAACAGACCCCAGACCTCTGTAACAGCGTGCCGCACCTGCTTCCAGCTGCAACAGTCATGCTATTTGATTTGGTGGGTGTGAGTGAATCTTCACGTTAATTTTTTTCCAAACTTGTATGCAATTATGTATTTTTAGCATTTATTGCCACTTTCTTTAATACATTTGCGTGTAGGATGTCAGAGTGTTCTCATGGTTTCTTCTGAGGGGCCAGCATTGTTTAAATATTGTGAATTCTGCAAGAGGAAAGGTTTACGTGACAAGTTTTTTGGCCCTTTAAAATTGCAAGTGCCACGAGCTCATAATTTAAGTTCCATCAAATTCATCAGATGTTTAGTGACTTGTTAATGTAATAGCTCTAATTAAAAACCTTTGGGTTGACAAAAAATGAGAAACAATGCAAAAAAAAAGGAATGTTAGATGTTCATTAAAATCAATTTGTTGATTAACAACACAGCTTCAGTAAAAGTGCAATATAAAATATTCGTTATTTTAAATTTAATCTATTTTCCTGCGTGAGACTGTAGCGCTTCATGGAAGGCTTTGGGCCAGCAGGCTGCTAAGTACTTGGCCTGACCAAAGTCCACCAGGGACCCGGAAAATCCCCAAATTGAACAGAACTTTGCTGCCTCCAATATTATCCCTCAAAATTTTAAAGGAATTTAGAAATATTTCCTATGCATTAGTCACTTTTTGTTTTGGTAAGAAATGAGTTTGCACAGAGGATGCTAAAAGGCAGTACAACCCGCTATAAAAAATAGCGCTTATGGGAAAACCATAATCACATGCAGTAAAAATGCTGCACGGTGACAGATTTACTTCATCACAACCCATCAGGACCGAGTCATGCAATTAGCACAACCGCTCCATTTGTGCAACAGTAAAAGAAAGAAGATGAAAAAAAAAAAAAAGAGAGGAAAGATAATCTGGGGCTTTAACCCAGCACACCGCTGCTCACAGCTGTGGGTTTTGCTGTTCCGCTAAAAGCAGGGACGTCACTTCAAAGACGCAGCGCTGGCACCAAACGAGCATTTGTGCTGGCACAAGGCTGCGGAAATGCCTTATTAAAGGCTACGGGAAGAAAGAACTTGCACACCTAGTGAAACGATTCAGACACCTGAAGGATTTAGTCACAACAGGTGCGCGCGTAATGCAGCGCAGCAGAAGGAGCGTTAGGGTATTAAAAGAATTAATAATGGGATTCCGTTGAAATGCTTCCACTTGGAGTCTCTCCAGACATCCAACCATTTGCTGAAATCTTATGAAAATCTCCATCGGGCTGAATGATCACACCGGTGGGGTGCTGGATCATTTTTACTGTGGCTATAACTACACGTAATAGGAAATATTACTTCTAATTTAAGAAAATTTTAAGATAACTTACAACTATAAAAGTACAACAGAAACAGGGAGGTTTTTTGCATTAATTCCACCGGCCCTTGCATTTATATGTTAAATCAAGCCTTTTAAAGGATCAGGAAGAAAGAAGACTACCTCTATCAGTATCTTATCTGTCAACGGGGTAATAGCTCTTTTCTTGAAACTACTCAATATTTTAATAGCTTATTAAATTAAAATGTAACGGTTGAGAGATGAATGTTTTAATTTATCGGCTGTACTAGTTTAATAGTGTGACTGGGATATTTATCATAGTCTAAGGATGCTGTAAATGCTCACGTCTTAAATCCCATTTTACTATTAAGAGCACCGGTTGCGGAGTAAAGCAGAAACTGCCTGGGACAAAATCGCCGTCGGTGCTCAGCTCCCTCCCAGGGTCAGCGGGAGCCCCTCGTGCCTCCGACCACGTGGACACGCGACCCCAGGGGACCACCGCCACACTTCTGCTCCCCTGTGACTTCTGCAATTAACACTTGTTGTTTTCACTGGCTGGCTGCTGCCTCCATGGGGAATTTGCACGCTGAGCAGGCCACGAGGCAGCCCGAAAGCCACCAGCCAGGCTGCTCTGATCTGGTGAGGTTTTATTTACATCCCATCTCCTGCATCCAGCGTGAGACTTAGCCTTTTTTTCCCTGCATCCTGTACGTGTCCTGCACATGGGAATCTAAGTTACTCAATGTTATTATCATTTTTTCAACAACAGCAACAAAGATATTTATAAACCCTTTGAAAGAAAGCCGTACAATTAACAATTAACAATTATGCAGCTGTTCCAGTGGAGCAGCCAGGGTGCAGGAAGGGGCAGGAGGACACAGATTTTCAAGAGACTGCACAATATTTTCGTCTTTCTGGACTTCTAAAATATTTGAACTTTAAAGAGTTGTTAACGCTTTGCTTTTCTGGTCCACATCTGTCAGCTGTGAACGAAAATTAAAAGCCTGTGAAGGCTTACAGGTGAGCTAAAATCCACTCTTCACATTTGCTGTATTACGGGGCAAATATCATGCAAAAGACCGTTTCACTCCAAGTAAGAAATTTATCTTTCTGGTGACCTTATTATTTTCTTCACAGGACTCTTGAGGGAAGAGCTTACCTGCAGATGGCTGGAAAGCATTCCTGAAGGCCCTTCTTCTTAACTAAAGATCCTTCAAGGCAATACATGATGATGTCCATAACCTTGGAAACAGAAGTTAACGTTGTTGATATTATTATTTCATAATAAACCTTCTGACAGGCAAAAATAGGAAATTTCTGTGCCTGACTGCAGCTTTGATATCTAAGTTTAAAGTATGATTGGGATGAAAAACCAGAACTGCCTTGCATGTGTTTAGCACAGCAACGGTACCGGTAACTTGAGCCCTTCAGAGCACCAGCAAGCAATTATTAGAAGACTAATTTCTGGTAAACATAAGCTATTGGAGCCCTGTAAGTAACTCTCTTGTTAAGAAGGCTTCAGAGCATCAGTACCAAAGTTACAAAACCATTACATCACCTGTACCATTCTTCAGCAAAATTTGTGAGCAGCAAGGAACACAAAGGGGAAAAATGTCCATGCGATCCCCCCGTGTGTTCAAGTACAACTGCACACCTGTACCACCAGCAAACTCTTATTTTTTTTTTTCCTCCAACAACGCCAAAGAAATCTAAGCTTTTTAAGTTGAAAAATGAGCTGGGTGGTAAAAGGTTTATGGCCCACACAGAATGAAACTCTACAGTGCCAGGCCAGGCCAGAAAGTTACTCATCGCTGCATCACAAAATCAGAGAGAGAGCAGAACAGCCTTACCTCCACCAGAAGGTCCACAACGTCGGTAGGCATCTTCTCAATGAGTATTTCAATGACTCGTAAGATCTCTCCTTTAGCCCGAGCAAGAGTGGTGGTGTGGATATTCTGCTGGGACTGCGTGTTTGCAGCCAGGGCGGTGTGTCTGTGCACCTAGACAAGAGCAGGGTTAGTGCGAACGCGCCTTGCTGCGTCTGCTCCCCCTGTGCTTCCTGTTACACACACGTTACCGTGAGAGCCCGTACCACGCAGAACGTTTGGCTTCCCTTTGAGACACAGGGGTTATCTCCCGTACCCCGCTATGAGTAGGACTCACGGTTGGTTATCCTTGAGGCAATTTTTAAACACGGGTCTGCCTTTTTAATTCTCAATCTCGTAAAACTTCAGGTAAAGATGAGCAAATGCTTGGGCCTTGATTACCTAACTTTCACATATTGCTGCATGTTTCTTCAGGTATTAAATGTCTGCTTTTTAACAGGCCTTTTTTGGCCAAGCAAAAGCTCCGAGCATCTGGGTTCACTCAAATGGCTCTCGAAGACAGTGCCTACACCAACCTCACAGTGTTGTCCCCCCTCCTCACCCCGCAGACTGCACGGCTGGATCTCCATCCAGTCTGAATTCATACTGAATTGGGTGGCGTTTGCATTGCCAAAAGTGGGATTTTACACACTGCTATTTGAGGTTTGTGTAGCTGCTGCATCAGGATACAACAAATTCAGCCAGGCTCAGCTCAACGGATTGAGTCCAGCATGAAACCCATTGTTAATTACGGGTGACCGCGAAGACCCATCCGCAGGAACACAAACGTTGCGCTCGCTTGTCTTCCCTTTGGGGAGGAAGGGCGGGAGGTGGGTTTATTGCTGTGTCACGGGAGCACGGAGGACTGCCCCAGAGCCCAGCCCTGCCAGGCGCTCACCTCCTTGGCGATGGTGGTGATGAAGGCGGGAGGTCTGGCGGTGGCGATGAGCGAGAGCGCGTGTCGCGCCGAGCGGGCAGAGTCGGCTGCCGGGCTCAGGGGCAGCCCCATTGTGATGCTAAACGGGCCCCAGACAAAGAGGGGAGAAAGAAAAGGAGCATTAGAAATATAGAGTGAAAAGATTAGAAACAGCTTATAATGTCAGTTCAAGGTCAACGGGAGCACTCAAACAGTTAGAATATAATGGACTCCCAACAATGAGCAGTGATTAGGAGTCAGGGTGTTCTATCATCAAATACAAAATCGAATAATTAACCATGAAGATTGAAAACAGTATGTGCATCTGTCCAAAGTGTTAAAAAGGCCTTGTTAACAAATTATCTGTATGTGCTGAATACGTATCACAGAAGCGAGGACAAGGCAAATGAAGAATGTCTTCCAAAGAATTTATGTTTTACTCTTTTACCAAATCTTAAACGCGGGGTGAAAAATATCCCGTTTATAGTAATTCTACTTAATTCAGCTAAGCACTGGTTACAGGAGATTAAAGCGAGAAGCTTCCTGAAGACCTCAAGCCACTGAATCTATTCAGTGTGATTTTCTTTAGCGCGTGACTCCGATAGAGAAGCACAAAGAGACGACAGACAGCCCCGTACCTTGTACTTTCTGCTTACTATGAAATTATTCTGATGCTCTTTAGCATTTCTAACACTCAGGTTTTTACCGCAAGTCTTCAAATAACACGAAGGGATTAACTGGTATCTGAATTTTCCATACACAGCGTTTGTACTTGCTATGAGAAGATAAATGCAAGAAACAATAACATAACAGTAAGTAACTGATAACTGCGTTAAGCCAAAGTAAAGTCCAGTATTTGGTAATTGTGACAGTATGTTACTTCACAAAAAAGACACACAGCTGATTTGGGTCTGAAAGCTTCCTTTCTTTACGTGGCACTCCTTTAACTATCACCATTACCTGTGTCACAGCAGCCTGCGTGCTCGTGAGGCTAACTGGGCGTCATCCAGCAGCGCTGCCCATCCTTCCTGCCCATCCACAGTCCGTAACCCCCCGAGGAACCTCTTTGGGCTCACAGCTCCGTGCCTTTGGCACCAAACCACTGCGTAAAGGCGTATCTGACCTGGCTAAGAACTGGACCACAAAATTCAGCAGCGCTTCAAGGCAACCTTTTAACCATGGTGAAAGATTATGGGAGAAGACCACGGTGGCAAAGCAGCATTCACCTGCCGGCTCTGATGCACTGGGAGAGAGCAATTCCCCAACAGAAACCTGCAGCGGTGCGGGAGGAGGAACTGGCAGAAAAGAGCTGGAGGGAAGAACACGTTTTGGGAATTAGGCTTTTACAGGGAGGAAGCATCTGGGAACCGGTGTGTGTTGGGATTAGCCTGAACACGCAGCCTCTGCTACAGGGGAAACTCTCCAACAGGTCTACTGCAGAAAGGAAGGTAGACACAAACCACTTTGCCAGCTCTGAAACATTTTCAAAGTTTCCTGTAACCCACATTCTGCTGCTATGACCACACTTTCACCAAGAAGTACCACTAGGGTTTTGTTTTTTTAAATAAAGACGAAAGGCATTTCCTTTTGCTCCCTCCAGGTACTAGTCAGCCATGTGAGTACAGTGCAGTTCCCCAGAGATTTTGCTAAATCATGAAAAACTATTTTTAAGAATGCACCGGAACCTTCTCTTTGCTATTTCTTTTGCTTGTTCTTCTGTGAAAATGAGGCCTTTTTCTGCATGCTGCCATGCTCGGCCATCAGCGCTCCCTGTTTCCAAAGGCCAGGGATGAAGCTGAATGCTCCCCCGTTGCACAGGATGGCCAGCTTTTGAGAGCACACCCCAGTGAGCAGCCCTAAAACAATCTGGCATCGAGTTTTAAAGGAATTTCTACACCTCAGCTGTTTGCATTACAAACACACATGAATGCTAAGTATTAATAAAACCAAAACTTTTTGTTAAACTGTGGCATTTAAGTGCATGAAAACAGGTAAAGTCTACAGCATAACATTATCTGGAAGCGAGACTGAAGGCAACCTACACTTTCAGAGCCAGGATGGAGAGCACAAAGGTTTTATTTCCTAGCACTCCCACAAGACCCCATGTAAAAACGTGGGTAAGAGGAAGTAAGCGTGGCATGTCATTTCATCAGATGCGCTGAAAATGTCACCTCGGGCACTACTTGAAGGATTTCTATCCCCCAGGGCACTTCTACTCATATATATATATATGTATATATATGTATATATATATATATATATTTTAAAGAGTAGCAGAAGTTTAGAAAGTCAAATAGCTTACTGCAAAGTCCACTTATGGTTTTGAAGAGAATTTAGGCAGCGTCATAAGTGAACAGTTAAGTTACTTATCTTTTTAATTGCTCCTTTCTTCTTCTTTATATTTTTTTAAATGTCCTTAAAAACAATTTTATGAGAGCTTTTTTCCTGGAAGCTCACAAGTTAAATGCTTCACAACAAAAAACTTCAGCATGGCTCAAGCACTCTCTGCCAAATGAACCCTTTTTCTGGAGCAACAACAAGACAGGGCACAGATTACCGTTTTATAGACCTGAATTCACAAAATACAAAGTTTCTTATTATTTCCTTTCCCAGGTATATTGTATGGATATTATTATTCCCATGGATGCATATTAAAACTACAGCTTTTGATAATGAAAGCCTCATGAAGATGCCCCTGTAGCCCTTTTACTGGTAAAAGCACATTTGACTATAACTTAACGAAATCACACAAGGATTTTCCAGATAGAAGTGATGAAGCGGGAAGCAGGTATCAAAGTCAGGCTTTCAGACCAGACTCATTATCTTCCAAAAGCAATCAGAACTTCAGTGTCTCGGCCCTTTTTTTCTGCAAGGCTTCCCGTTTCTGCCAGCAGCACTTTTCCTCACAGGGTGCTTGCTAAAGCGTGCACTTTCCTGAAAAGCAACAGGCTTTTTGTTAATTCATTAGCATCGCTCAGCAGTGGCAGCATGCGGGCAGGGATTAGCCCCCTCCCGGGGCGGCCAGCTGCTCGCACGGCCCCTTTCAGGAGGCGGCTGTGCGGGTGGAGCGGGCACCCTGCTCCAGCCCCCCGAACAAAACAGAGGCAGATGCAAAACCAGTGGAGGGAAGGGTGCCTTTCATGCCCAGACTTCTGTTCCTCTGTCCATGCGTGTTAGGACGGCTCTACGCCCAACACAAGGAGGCAACGTGCGCCCCCGACCTCCCACCGCAGCCGGCAGCGGACATTTGAGGAGTGACTTTTGTGGGCGCATCAGACAAAATGGTCGCAGCCTGTCCTGTAACGCATGCTTCTGGCACCAGAGACAATATTCCACCCGCACGCTACAGCGGGAACCCTGCATCTAAACGCTGCATCTGGTTACCATTTGACGGGTGCCTTTTGGCCGACGTGCAGCCAGCCCTTTCTCACCGGCCGGTGCTGGGCACAGCGCTCTGCAAAGCGCCCCGAGAACCCCCTGCGCCCCCTGACTCCTCAGCAGCTGTATTAGCAAAGAGAAGAGGTGGGGTTGTTGCTTTTACAGGTGTCAGGTTTAAGACAGATTAATTAACTTCAGGAAGGCAGCGGAGAAAGGCTGTGTCTGAGTGAAGTCAGAAGGTGAGAGTGGCCAGCCTGTGTCGGCCTGAGGTGCTGTCTGACAGCAACATGCCGCGACACCCCAAATTTGAGAAAAGCAGCAGCCCAGCTCTACCTCAGCTCACAGGCTTTCAGAGCCGTGCCAGGCGCCGTAAGGGCGCCCATCCGCAGGTCACCGCAGCTATTAGGTGGCATCGATGGGAGCACGACAAGACCCCACCGGGTCACAGGAGCCTGCCCTGCGGGCTGCAGCCCTCCGGTGTCAGGGCACGAGTGTGCACTGCGAGGCGGCGGGGACGGGTGGAGATCACAAACTGACCTCAGAAGTAAGAACCTGGGGTTCAGTACGCTGTGCAGTTCTTCGTCTGTCTTTTTTAAGGGCTTTCTTAAAGAGAAGCTGGTTTGTATTCGCAGCTATGTTTTCAAGCATTTTGTTACTCGAATTGTTTGCATAATCACGTAATCTTATTCACAACTGTGCAGCTGAAAAAGCAAACAAATCAGAATAAGCATTTAGATAGAAACTGACACTCTTAAAATGTAGAAAAGCATTTTCAATTCTTAGGTAATTGAGTGGGCTCTCTACAACATACCTGTCTAAAACAAGTTATTTTAAACCTACTTTAAACGTGTACTTTACTATCTACAGAAACAAGGAGGATGCATTTAAAAAGCTGATTCTAGAAAGCAGTGAAAATGAACAAGGTAGTTCAGGAGAGCTGCAGGTTGCCTCCAGGAAAAAAGGGGAAGGAAGAAGTTTAGATGGCATGAACAGAAAATCTAGCCATCAGACCTCTACATTTCTTGACGTGTGCATTGAAGCGATGGCTGAACAAAGGGGAAGGGACCAAACTTCCTCCCTGCATGAAGCCTGGAACTCAGCTTCCTCCTCCTCCTCCTCCTCGTCCCCAACCACACGGGGTGCCCGGCCTCGCCAAGGAGCGCCCGCAGGCACTGCGAGTCCTGCGGCTGTCGGGAGGTGAAGCAGAGCCCCGGCAGCCTGGGAGGGAAGGGCTAAACCTTTCGGATCTGGTCTGAATGAAATGAGAGGGCTAAACCTTTTGGATCTGGTGAGGATACCAATCCCTGCTGCTGCCACGCTTAAAACTTTGCTGTCGCTGCAGCACACGCTAGCTTGCCTCATCACCTTTAGGAGCAAGCACCGGGTCTCATTTCTCCTTTTAACACCTCAATTGTGGCAGTCGCTTAGCCTGTATCCTAAAGGTGTTCCCCTGCACTTGAAAGCTAGGGATGTCCCTACTACAAAGCACAGAATCCACATGAACGTAAAACTGAAGGTTTCCACTAAACACAAAACTAACAATGTTTAGCCTCATTATTTAGTACACGTTTACGTATAAACATACGGATCAGCTGAAAGATAGTTTGTTAATTCTGGTTTACGGTGTCACAATCTGTACCGCAGCGTAGCTTGTAATTCAAAGAGCAAAAATTGCAGGCAGCACCGCTCCCTACAGTCACCCACGCCAAGAAATCAAAGCCTAATAAACGCTCGAAAAATACTCTTAATCCTCATGCCTGAGCAGCTTCACTCGGCGCGGCTACGGTCTTTGGGGACTGGGATGAACTGGGAGAGCCGAGGAGTTATAAATATCAAGAGTTTTGGATTTCAGCTCAGATATTTATTTAATTCAGAAGGGAAAAAAGAAAACACCGCTTTTTTGGTCAATAAACGTGAAGTGCTTTTTTATTTTTTTTTTCCCCTTCTTAAAGCACAAGCCTGACATAAAAGCTCTTTCATAAAACGTTCTTAACATCGGGGAGAGAAGCCAGGCAGCTGCGCGCTGTTATTGTGTACACGGTAAATCAGGCACAAAAAGGGGCAGCTCAGCAGGGCACCGCCAGGGTAAGATGCACACTTAACCCCCTGCACACATTGTTGCTCCGTTTCTTTCCATCTTAGTCTGTCTGCAGTCAGTACTGTATCTGTCATGAATGTAACAGGCCATTTTCAATCTAAATCTTGTTATGGATTAATAAGCAAACACTTTCTCGCTTATTATGCAATTTATCATGATGAAAATTGCATCGGGCTCCTCAAGGCTACATGCTGATACATTCATTTATTCAGTGCTCTGGGTATAGAGAGCCATACTAATCTTTATGACAGCTAAGGATGTAATAGCGAGATGAAAATTACTTGCTGAGGAACTGCCGTCACTCGGTTTGTGCGAGCCCACATTTAAATACAATGGGGCGCTCGAGGTTCTCCGGGAAGGTAAAACGGCTGGGCTCCTTTGTCAGGCCACGAGAAATAATCGAGGTTCAGACAAATAACAGCCTCCACCCAGCTGGTACATATTTCCCCATTAACCCCCCAGCACACAGCGATCGCTCGTTCTTTAAAGCCTGAGGAAATTTAAACCGCTGTAAACAATTGGTGATATCTGACCTAAGGTAACGGGAAAAGAAAGCCAGAAATCTCACCACGTCCACACGCACGGTGTTACGACAAACCCGGGCAGCCCTTTACTGCTCGTGCCATGTAAAACGCACCTGCCTTTATTGATAACCCGTTATCAACTCATTCATAAAAACAATTCCCAGCACAGCGGTTTTCAGAGCTAAGTTCGGAAATACCACGCTTAATGACAGGCCTTCTAAAACTGCTTTTGCTGTTAGAAGACATTGCTATTAGACAAAACTTCTTGACAAAAGCAGAAAATTATCTAAAAAAAGAAATACACATTTTTATTTACAAACGTTACTGTGAGGTGTCCGGGTGTTTCTGATTACCAGGACATCCCAGCTCCACGTAGAACACCACAGGACAGCAGTTACTGAGACTTACCAAACAACGGGCTTAGAATTGAAAAGTTGTTTAGAATATAATTTTTAATACCTCCACCAATTTTGCTACAGCAATGTTGTGAAGAAGAATATCAGCACGACGGCCGCCGGCCCTCCCTACGCGAACCACACGGCTACACATCCCTGTCGATGCTCCCTGACTGCTGAGGCCCCTGCCGCAGGCGTTTCCTTCCCCGATGTCCAATTCCTTCTCCCACACGCTCCAGGACACCTCCAGGAGCTCGACAGACAGTAGCAGTGCCACAAAGCAAGGCACCTACTGAAAAAGGAACCTCCGCTTTTCAAGAAAATGAATACAGCAAAGTTAATGCCTAAACAATCAGTTGTGATGACCTCTGCAATTTTAGGCAAGAGGTTTTGTTTTCCTGTGAAAAAAACCTTGCAAATAAAACGTTACAGACCGGTCGTGAAGTCTTCCTACAGGAATGAAATTGCTTCCCCATTAATGAGTGGTTTATCAATTAATGAGGGGTTTACTAAGTAACACTTAAGGGATACCACTAAAACATTATGTAGAAAACACTAGATAAAATAAAAATTAAACACGAAGCATGTTAAAAAAATAAAAGCGAATATTCCCACGCCGCTTGGGGTGCCAGACACAGAAATCTGCAATTGCAGCACACTGGGAGAGCTGTGCTGAAAGCAACAGCAGCACCACGACTCGCTGGAAAGCTGGCCTTATATCCTGCGGGGAAACGTCCCATGGGCACACAGTCAAAATGCAGAACCCCAATTTTTTGGCATCTGAGTTAGGAAGTTATCGCAGTCAAAGAATACAGACTTAAGAAGCGAAAACATTTTAAGTTTCTATTAGAAAAACCGTCAATGATTTCTTATTTTGTGTGATTAAAAGGATTATTTATCCGATTATTTAACTGTTTTTAGTAAGAGTTATTTTCCAAAGGGCTGCCTGCAGAAGGCTGATAACGACAGTTTAACTCATACCACCAACAAATGAGGATGGAGTTTGGATCTGCTCAGAGCAATCCTCCGCCTGGAGCAGGAGCATTTTCTGGGCTGCAGCTAGGGATGAATTCGTTCCTGTGCAGTAACTGTACTGACAAGTGAAAGTTTTGGCTCAGCAGCGCTAATGTACACCCACTACTATTTTTCAAGGTTTTACACTAAAAGCAGGAAGCCTGCAACAGCTTTGAAAGCCCATAAAGCACGGCACCGTTGTTTTGTTTCATGTAAACAGCCTGCTGTGGTTGCTGCTCTTACATCCTTTTTACTTTAACTACGCAGACAAATCAGAGCCTTTCCTTTTGCATCCCTAAGTGGTTTGCTTCTTTGGTAAAAAAAATAAATAAAGAAAAATTTATTCAGATAGCGATTTAGAGTAATTTTCAAACAAGATGGTCGATTTTATAGCAAACAATAATAAAAATAAAGGCTATACTGCAAAACCCTTTACTGTGCAAATAGCTCTGCTGCCATTAATCAGATTAACAGCGCGAGCAAAGACTGTGAGAATCCGGTCCCCAGTTTATTGCATTTGGCTCTCGTATCATAAAGTCTGGGGATGTGCAACAGAAATGCTACTCAACTCATGTAAAGTCACATACATTAAAAATAAACAACACTAAAATTCAAGAAGCCCATGATCTTAACAGACAATGCGGAAGACGCTACCTTTATTATGCAAGGCATGTTAACGACTTCACCTAGGCACTTAGCCGTAATTATCCGACGGTGTGATTGATGGGATACGGCACCAGCAAGTGCACGGTCTGTGATAAGCGCAGCGAGCAGAAGGCCTGAGCTGCAAGGAACGAGAGACCGAGCCGGGCTGCGCAGCCCCTGCCTCAGCCAGCGCCACGCTGCTGCTCGCAGCACGGCCACGAGGGAGCCGGGCGCACCCTGCCAGGTGGGAACCGCCCGCGGGGCTGCCCCGAGGTGCAGATCGCCTTTCAAAGCACGTACTGATTTTGGAACAATTACTGTGCCGTACCATTCATGGAGGACTACAGTGAGTCCTCTACCTGCCGCAGCTCTGGCATCGTAAGGTATATTCGCCTGGCTCTAGGACAACGGACAACCAGCTTGCTACCCTATGAGATAAAGGCAGTAATTTTCTGTGATTTAACAAACATGAAACAGGGCAGGCAAAATTACAATACCACCCTCAAATTCGGAGAACTGATTCTTATTTCACTCTAATTCATCAGGCTATCACGTTATGTCTAGCAATAATACATATTTTTAAACATTTAGGAAGCAGATCCAGCCGATGACCCTTACAGGCACATTATTCCTGTGCTGCACAGGCAGCTGAAGTTTTACAGTTACAGTTACTCAGTTATTTTTAAGTTACTGAACATATGTGCACGTAGAGTTCCACGCACAGGAGAAATCATATGAACAGTATTACATTTTTAGCACGTTTTCCGCTGAAGTGCCAGGCGTCACGATGAAATTCACACACCCCTTTCCTTTTCAGACCCAGCTACAAACATCGAATGGAAAGATTTTATTTCAAGGAGGCTAGAACATACATGAGACAGCATTCTATGTAAATCTTTATTTGGGACACCTTAACAAGTTGCCCTCTGGCCCAAGAGACAGGCTGCGGTCTCCTGAGTTGATGATTTGCTAGCAGCCCTTCCACCTGCAAGTTACCTTGATGCTACCAGCAGCGTGTTACTGGCCCAACAACCACCCTGCCCAAAGCGTGCTTTCCAAACCAGTCCGTATTCTGGTAGGATGGCTCATAAAGCCACGGAAAAAAAGGCCATGTACTCAGACATGCTGGCACAAAAGACCTTCTGAAAATTCGACTTTTCTAATTATAAAAGGGCAAAAAGATACTATAAAAAATGGACAAACGTGTTTTAGATGTGGATGTGCCTTCACTCCTTTGTTTCCTCGAAGTTACAGCCAATGTGACTAGAAGATTCATGCTCTGTAGCCCAAGGCAACGCCTGCCAAATACTCGTTGTCTGTCCGTTTGGGATGGGATGGCTCCGAGATGAGGGAAGTGAGCGCTGCACGGCCACCACGCAGGGGTGACCCGATCTCCCCGGCCAGCGCTACGCCCTCTCCCTTCTAGATCGCGCAGAGCCGCACACGGCTGCACAGCGCGTGCTAGCTTGGATGGTGCTGGTTCAGACACAGAACTCGAAACAAGGGACTGTTCCCTTTCCATCTTAGTGCCACGTCCTTCAGCTATCTGTACTAGAACCGACTCTAAAAGCAGGATCTGCAAGCCAGAAAGACGCAGGGGTTTTTATAAGTGAATTAAGGAGGTACCTACTTCGCAAGTTGCTTCTCGGCGTCGGCACAGAGCTCCAGAAGGCCCATGAGCACAGCAGAGACGTCCATGTAGGGCTCCCAGACGGTGAAGCCACGGCCGATCAGGTCGATGGCGGTTCTGCGGATGGTGCTGTGCGCGGGCAGCTTGGGGCTCGGCGGCTGCAGCAGCAGGAACGTCAGTGCCTTGCCTGCCGAGCAGAACAGGAGAGAACCGGTACAATGAAAGAGAACTGGGGGATGGATTTGGCTCTGTTGTTTTGGACTGCTTGCTGTTGGGAACCACGTCGCACGGAAATGTTCACAGAACACGCCACGGCTTCCTCCGCCAAGGAGGGGCAGCAGCTTACAGCAGCGCCTTCCGGAGTCAATGAAAACAGAGGGACGTGCCTCTCTGGATATCAATTATGCTAATTAACTCAGGGCATTTGATGCCCAGAGACTCTCCGTGCCGTGCTTTTTATGCAGGATCCCGGGCAGTAACCCACGGCAGTCCCCAGCACAGACACCAACCGTGCTGCACGGGCAGGGCGCACCGCTGCAGGTGGTCTCAGCCTGCTGCACCCAGGCACCCCAGCAGCACGCTCAGCTGCACCAGCAGCAGGCTGCAGAAACAGGGGTGCTCTGAAGCGAGCCCGTCAGAAATGGAGGATCAGAAAAAATGCTTAGTACTGAAACACAAATTTTTAATTTATGCTTCATTCTTGCCCGCCCGCTGAGCGGCCCGGGCAGCACCAGCCCCCAGGCACGAATGATCTGGGAAGCAGAGAGCCAATTTTATAACAAGGATTTGCCTTCCTGGCCAAATACACTTCCTAGGGAAAGCTCCTATGGTGAGACGCATGGGGATCAGCAATGCTTTATGTAGGCAGTGTGATGAAATTATTTGTCAAGCCTCCGTGTCGCTCTGTCTCCGGATGCACAGAGCCCCAGCGCTCCCGGGGCCGGGCCTCGGCCTCCAGCTCCAGAAACACGCCCGGGGTGTGAAGGCCCAGTGTCACCCCCCACGGACCTGGGCAGGGATCGGCTACTGCCGGTGGAGAAATCACAGCCCGAGAGGCAGAAGTTGCATAGAGGGTCGCACTAAAAGGATGGTACGTTAATTAATAGCTCAATTACATCAACAACTCTTGGGATCACTGTATACGCTGAAAAACCCAATGGATCTCAGATGACTCGTGTTATACAAAGCACCCCAAATGAATGATGTGTTATGGATGAAGCCCCGTCCCCAGCCGCACACGAGGGTGGCAGAGCAGAGGCAGCACGGTGCCACCGTACTCCTCACCGCCTCACCTGATCGGGTTTATCAAATAAGATAACAAAACATCACGGTGGTGGATGTGGAAGGCCAGTCCCTGCACATTATCACCAGATACTAAATAAAAGGTTAGGCATAAGGTTATTGGAAACTTTCCTTTTTAGATTTTGCATCTTACCTGAGATTTAATTGAATAAAAAAGCAGAGAAACAATGCCAAGGCTACGCTCTTGCTGCACATCAACAAACGCACTTACAAGGAAACCTGGGGTGAAGGAGCAGCCCCTGGGCAGCCGGGTCCACCCGGCTCAGGCCTCCCAGCACAGCTCCAGCAGTTACTGGGACGTTCTCCAGATGGTACTGGGAGCCCTCAAGGCCTGGCCTGTGGCTCCGCGGTGAGCAGGAGGCGGGTTTCCCTCCCTCCCGGTTTCCATCTCGATTAACTCGCCCCTTCCTCCCACGCCATCTTCTTTTCTTTTAGAGAGAAATACAGCTGAGAGAGGGCGCGAGGAACGATGCCCCCAGCAAGCCAACAAATCCAAACTCCCATCTCGGTTCTGCCAACTCAGCAAGCGTGCTGCGTAATTTCATCCGATAGATTAGTTTTTCATTAAAATAAAAGTAATTGCTTACATATAAATGCAAGGGAACACTACAGCAACGCTCCCAGATAAAGGTAATTTATCATTATCTCTCCATAATTATTTGTTACCTCTTAATAACATTCATTTAGCTCGCTACTGCAGTAAAGATAACCTATTGATTTTAACAGGTTTTTCTTTAGTTTTCAGAACCGTCTTCCACGAGTTTCTTGTTTTATTAAATACACTGCCTGTCATCTCAAGCTTCCAGGAGCCAACAGCAGACATGCTGTACTAATAAATTCACACCAAGCGTGGTGTGTGTGTAACAAATGAACTGGAAGTTTCTTCTTCAAGAGCGTGGCAGGCCACAAAGCCTTAATTTGTGTGAATTTTATGTCTCAAATACAAGATTCTTATTAAAAAGCGTGACTACTCAGACGTTACCGCGATGAAATACGCCGGCCTTGCTCGCAGGGATGCTCCTAGCGCCGCTCCTGTTGACACCTACCTTGTGTAAATTGAGCTACAGAAAAAGATGAACTAAACAAAAGTCATTCTGCTGCCCGTTTCTCAGCCTGGACATCTTTGTTTAAGCTTTGACTCGGCTTAAATGAACGAATTAATATTGACAAAAACATCAACTAAGCTAATGAGTTGTTAGTTAAGGCAATAAACATGTCACATTAGAGTCAGCGCAGTAAAGAGGTAATTAGCCCGGGAAGAGCCCTGCTGATGGGGGCCGCTCGTGGGCCCCTCTGCTCCCCACCCGAGGCAGGGGACACCACCGCGGGGGTGACATGGGACCAGAACCAGGCTGGGGTTCCCCCAGCTAGCAGGGGATGACATTTTGGACCTGATAAGTGCTTTGAAAATCTGGGATAGAGAAAGCAAATCTGCCCGTGCTCCGGACCTCCTCCCACGTGTCCTCACCGCGAGCATCCCTCCCGTACGGCAGCACACACACGGCTGTCTCCTCCAGAAAGCAGAGTGCTGCACCTGGGAATCCAGCCACTCTTCCCAGCATTTACCTGAACACAAAAATAAAAGGTTGAGTCTTACCTGCTTAGGTCGTTTTTGTTAATGAAAACGTGACCCGAGCATATAAAGCATATCCAGTTGTTTTGAACGCATGCACCCGTTTGGATTTCTAAAACGCCTTTCCTCACTGGATCTCAAGAGCTTTAAGCATACTACATCCATCAGCATTGTTATCCTCATTTTGCAGATAGATTTTAAAAAAATTAAATAATTTGCTCAGGAAAATCAATAGCACAGGCACGAACAAGACACTGATAACTCTGATTCCCATTCTCATAGTCTGCCACAAGATCTAGTTCCAACTAGATAAAAATGATGGACTCCGAAAATATGACTTAACCTGTTTGGAATCTTTTCTGATTTTACATTAAAAAATAAAAGCGAAGAATCATGGCTCTAACGAGTTTTTCAGTCTTCCCTCTCTTCCCCTGTCTGCGGGCACAGTTTTTCTACAAGAAATTACACCCAATTGTCACCTTTTCTGGATGAGGTTTTCTCCCTGCTTTGACATCTACCTGTGTGAAATGCCAGCAGAAAGAGAGAAATAAGTTAGGAGATCTGGGTTAAAAATCCATATCCCTCGGTCCCTTCCCTCTCCTAGAGCAGTGAACTTGTACGCACAGCTGGTGGCATCTCTCAGACAGGTGGAAAGCAGAGAATGTGTTCTGGCCATTAATTGCAATATAACTCGTTGCAGTATTTGAAGTTTTAATTATGAAAGCTACAAATAAAGTAAGAAATAAAAAAGGTTTTGATCACATTCAGCATCAAATTTCCTGATTCCTACAGAGCTCATTTCTAGCATCTTTTTTGCTTTAAATATAATTCTGACGCGTTTAGTTTTTTCAGCTGAATTTATGCCAGAAGAGGCTTCCTTTCTCCTGACGCTCTCTCCAAACCATTTATGTTCCGTTCTTGCAACAGGTGCAGCAGCCCCAGCTCCTACAGTAATTCCCGAGCTGACATGAATATGTACGTGTTGGTTTTCTTTAATCTCTTTTCTCCAGCGTGGTCTCACAGTGTATTAAGAAGCTAGGTAGCTCCTGTGCGTGTCAATAATGCAGGCTGCAGTTTATTCAGAGGAAAAAAAAAAAAATACAATTATATTTGTGTCGCTGCTGTATGAAAGGAGAAAAACAAAGAGACCGAAAAGAAACCATCCCCAGCTCCTGCGCGTCAGACCGAACGATGCTACTAAAAGCCTGCCCGAATTCCCACCTGCAGACGAGCAGCTACGCTGGGTGCAGCTGTCATTTTACACCAAACGCCGGGAGGATGCCCACGCAGAACAGAGACAGAGCATTTTAAAAAGCCTGACTCGCTGTGCAGCCATTTTGTACTGGAGATCAGACCAGATACCTGCGAGGTTGGTGTCCGCAGCTCGCTGCTCCCTCTGTGCTGCTCCAGGCACCGTGCAACGGCTCTAAATTAATCCTCAATATTCCCGATGAAGTTAAATTTTGCAGTTAAGGCCCAAGCTGCACCCACCTGCCAGGCTGACAGGCAGAGAACAATAGGACATTTACCGTACAGTAAATCAATAGCTCCCATCTAGCTCAGCCTGAGCCCTTTCAGAGGGAAAGGAAACAATTAACACGCCCGTGGCTCGCTGGCCAGCACACACTTGTCATACTTTGGGCTTCGCTCTTCCCAGGGCTCGGGTACAGCCCCCTCTATCATATCTCAGGAGCTCACACAGTTTTGAAAGACAACTACAGAAAGACAGTCCTTGTGTGCCGTGTCAGAAGATCCCCTCTGAAGACTTAACAACATCAGAAACATCATTCAATCGTAAGGGGAGTATTTCCTCTATTTTAATTACCTATGTAAATTCCGAAAATGTAGAGGTTTGATAGGTCGGAACAACCATTTCTAGGTGTAGTAAATCCACAGCCTTGCTATTAAACAGACCGATATATGCCGCCTTTTACACCACGTGAGCAGACCGCCAGGCATTCTGTAAGTGGGGCCACACGAACACTGCCCCAAAGTTGTATTAAAACCCTCTAAGATTTTACATAAATCCCTGGGAAGGAAGACAAAGAAAAAAAGAAGAAAACCGTTTGTAATAGCTGGTTTCCCGGTCCTTTCTGTCTAACTATGGCCTAGTTAAACTGACCTAACAATGCCATTTTTCTTCCTCTCAAAATCTGCAGTGGGGGAATCAAATGTGAAAGCAAGATCAATTCTGTTCCAAGACAGTAAATGAGTTTTAGATCAGACTTGTTTCAATTTATGGAGAGAACCCGTCTCTGCTGGCTTAAATGCTTTCTTCCCCTAACTATGAAATTATATTACAGTGCTCTAGAAAGAGTAAACTATCGTTTTAATCCAACATTTGTTTATAATCTAGCAGGAAGGAGAAAGCCAACATGACTTGGCTGATAACTGCGTGGAACTTGTTATTTTCATTCCTCTTAACCGCATAATACCACTGAACCACGCTACCCATTTTAACCCGAGCACAGCGGTGGAAGATGCACGATGCCCATGAAACGAGGGAAGCCCACGCCTGTACGAGTCGAGGGCCCTGCTGGGCTGGGATCACTCCGAGACACGCGTCTGAACCATGCTGAAACTCCAAATTCTCTCCTTTTCTTTTAAGGTAAGGATGCTTGGCTTAATGCAAGCCTAATGAAGGAATAATGTTAATTTGTATGATGAATTAAATTAGTTTCTGAGTTTCCCTTCATCTCACTCACTACAAGGCCAAGCACAGGCTGATTTATTGACTCGTCACAGCTTATTAAGCAACAGTTCATAAAGTTATTTTGAAGTGCTCTTTTTAAGCATTCGTACTATTGATTGACAACATTCGGGCACTACTTCTTAACACCGGCACTGAACAGCAAAAGGCACGCGTGACTTTGGTTTTCCCACCTGACATGCAAAACATACAGATGTGAAGTTGGTAGAATTGCACGTAGATAACGTAACCTAATTGTTTGCTGGTTGTTAAAGCCCGCTGCAGTATTTCGATACAGCTGATCTGCTGTGCCAAGCACCGCCTCTGAACGTAACCACAGATCAAGAGCAGGTGTCAGCCCTGTAAAACACAGCAAACCCAGAACTGCAGTGCTCCGGGGATCCCTCCCCGGGGGATCTGCTCTCCCTTCCCATTAGCCCAGCTCTCCCCCATGGGTGACCAGCACGGCACACCCAGCGCACGGGTTCCTCTCTTGGTTCTCCTCGTCACCCAGCCCCGGGGCCGGAGCGTTGCCTTCCTTCGGACACACACGGGACCCGCTGCAGCAGTTTGGGGTCTCTTAACACAAACATTTCTGCTTGTAAACGTGGGGAAACAAAAGACGTTCAGATTACATCCCGCTAGCCTGATATGACACGTACTCGGGCAGGTATCCTGCTCCCTCAACTACAAGCGCTTCCCGTGCGTACGTTTCCCTCAGGGCGTTAAAACACGGCCTCGGCTTCGAGCCCTAGGAGCCTGATCCAAGGGCTGCGAGGTTCCCCCCAGCGCTGCCCCGGCTCCTGGCGTCCCACCCGGCTCCGAGGCAAGAGGGGCCTGCAGCAAGGGGCTTTTTGCCTACTTGACGTATGCAAAAAGAAAGCTCTGATTAAAAATACAGAATTCGGATCGTTCATCCCTTGCAGGATTTGGGTAGAAAGGTAAATTTAATTTTTCATATTGGATTTTGTTGTTAAAGTCAATAACAAAAAGATACCAACGGATTTAAATTAGGGCATAATATCTGCCACAAAGATTGACTGTTTTCTGCCATACAGATTGACTATTTTTTCTAAATATTATCTCTAAGGCTAAGGTATAGATTTTTATAAACCACCGTTTTCCCATTTTTTTTTTCCCCTTCAGGGACAAAATTTTGCTTGAGCCACTGATCTAATCACAACAACTAGAGGGAAAACAAAACCAAACCGCACCACACCTTGGATTTGTAATGAACTTCAGAGCACGGTGATTGAAACATACAGATCCAAGAGGATCAGCACAACGCCACCAACCACGGGATCACGCAGACCTGAGCATCTTCCTGCAAAACTGCCATAAAAATACAGCCAGCAACATGGCATGCACCGATAATTATCGCTCACGACGAGCAATAAAATCAGTTGTTTGCTTTAATCACCATGTTGCGGGTGTTTTGTTGTTGTTGTTAGGTTTGTTTTTAAATTAAGTTACTGAGCCACTTTGCTTAATTTGCCCTGAAAGGCCGCTGTTCAGGTGCTCAGCTGATTTATTGCTTCTGCGAGTGATGATCCTGAGCGGCCGCTCGTCTGCGCTAATTGCTGCTGCCAGCTCTGCGAGAGGCAAGCACAACTGCTGGGGAGGGATGTTGCTTTCCCCAGGGTTGTTTCCTCGTTGTCTGGAGGGGAAACTTAAATATTTTCACAACACAGACCTCATGGATCAAAAGGCACTAGAAAAGGCTTCAAGCCAAGCGACGCAGCAATGCTCTGCAACGTGGAGTAACAAAACCCATGTACCAGCTGCCACCTCGTTTTTCAAACTGAAGTCTTTTTCTCTACTCTTGTAAGTGATCAAGTCATTTTAGAAGACATTTTCCAATCAAATTCCGTCTAATTAAACATAACCCATACCAACTTTCGGGTCCAGCACCTGACATGCTTCAGACAACCGAGAAGACGAGCTTCCAGGGGGAATTACCTGGCAGTCTAACGAAGCGGTGGCGCCACCAGCTAGGCTGCAGAAAAAAAAATGCTATTTGCTTCCTTGATAGTGCACAAAATCTTTTCAATTTTGTATTTTTTATGCAGTAAATCTCTAGCTCTTCCAATTCAAGCAGAGTGCAGAGAGTTGAGAGGCAGGAGATTAGGAGGGACAGGCTGCAGGGGATAAAGCCTGCACAGTTAAGTACAGAGCCGTGCACAGACTGATTGTTGATTGCTGTAGAGGGCTCCACAGCCTCAAACAGAATGCAAAATTCCTAGCTCTCAAACGTATCAGCAAAACTTTCTGAAACTCACAGCAGTAATCTTCCAAAAATGGAAAAATGGGTCTCAGCAACCTTAACGCGTCTCATCGGTGCCTACATAACAGCTTCAGAGCCAACGTACGTGGCGGCACGCTCCTGGCAGGGCAGGGAACTGCTCTGGGACTGACGTTCTCATACAGTGAAGAAGTACCCCAAGATTTGTGGTAGAAATGTATTAAGTATTTTAAAACTATCACACTGAAGGCTTTTATATTCAGAACTCAAATTAGCTCTAATCATTCTTGTATCTGCCTCTCAGTGGGAAGCAAACATCCCCTGGGCTTACTGGAGTGCTGGGAAAACAACGGTACGCTTCTGCAAAACGCTCCTCTGGATACAGAAAAGCCTGCTGGAAAATGGGTATCAATTTCAAAGCAGCTCTTGAAGAGCTTTAGCCGTAACACAAGTGCATAAACGTGTGTTTGGGAGAATAAAACACTTCCACTGACCTGCAGCTTGCTGGGTTCACGCGGCGTGTGCTGGGTGCCGGGTAACACGAGGGGCCAGCAGAGCCCAAGCAGACAGCCAGGGAGCTCACGAGTCGCCGTGGTTTAATGGCTTAAGATAGGAAAAACATCGTGCAGGGAAATTCACTCGATGATCTCCGAGGCCCCTCCTGACCTAGTTTCCACGGATCCATGAACTTTTTCAGATTTGAGAGATTTCCCTCAGAGAGGACAGCGAAGGCGGACGCAGGCACACCCCGCCACAAACGCTGCTTCCTTAGCGGCAGCTCCACGATGCCACCAGCAGTGATACACGTCCAGTGGTGTTTAAATTGCACTTGCTTTGAAAAAGCAATCTTTTCTTCGTGCTAGGCTAATGGCTCCATTGTTTTGCTGAAAGCTTCCAGAGACGCAGCTGAACAGCGTAAAGGCACCTGCTCAAACAGGTCAAGTTTTACCAACACGGCCCTACAACAAACACACCCTTACAGGTGTTTATAGTATGGCCCTGTACAATCGTGGAGATGTGTATTTCCACTTCCTAGATTTTCACTTGCTTCTCCTGCCTAACAGGCAGGAAGTCAGCTGCTAGGAACCGGGGAGATGATAGTTAAAAAATAAGAAATGCTTTCATTAGCCTGAGTTAGGAACCTAACTGCTGGCTGGGGTCAGATTAAGTAATTTAGTACAACTGGAGAGACTGCCGTGGATTATAGCACAGAAACCCCAAACTTCGCTTTGGAAGGAAGGAAGCATGAACACGCAGCCTGCAAAAACAATATAAATAACTCAGTGCCGTGAACGTGCAGTCACATATGACACTGACTGAGTTAAAGGGCAAAATGCTTATCATTAATAACTATATTGACGGCAGATGCTTTGAAAAATACACTGCATTAACAACAGAATCAAGGATTTTCATATTCCGGACAGAAGAGCCATTCAGATTTATCAGCCCATTAACTTTATAAACACAGCATTAGCTGCAGTTTAAGTGCAATGCGGTGCATCCGTAATGAGAAATTCTTTGGGTGGCATTTTATAATTAAATATCTCATGAACTACTTGTAAGGTCAGCCGAGATTAATGCGGGATGTCGGGCAAGGTCACTGTATGGATTTCAGAATTCCACTCTCTCAAAAAGGCATCGTCACAATTACTGTTTTCTTAAATACAGTAAATCACAACATTTCACAGTGTGCAACTTACGCTGCCAAAAATACGCACACATTAACAGTGCAAATGAAGAAGTAATTCATTTTGGTAAGTTCTTCTGAAATAGAAAATACGGTGCTTTAGGACACATGCCATTTCTCTCGTTGCCTCAGATGGCCCGCTCCATTTCAGCGCATGATAACGAAATAGACTGAAAAATGACCGCATCTTAATGAAGTCAGCCGAAAGCAGAGGAGGGGAATCATCTGCGCCGGTTTCTGGGGAGGCTGCCACGGGGGTGGGCAGCAGGGGGCTGCAGCATCCCCGGTTGTGGGAGGGGGACACGAAAAGTGAAAAGCTTTGAAAAAGCTTTTGGGTGAAAAGCAGTCATTTCTTTACTTAAGTGTCTGTTCATTCCATCCATCCTCCTGCCACCTTTCACAAGGTACCAGGCCTCACCTTATCAACTCTTTCCATCTGTTCTGAAGTGTCAAGGAATATTTTCTATGTCACTGGAAGACACGGAACTAACCTGTACGGTACCTTAAAGTCAAAATAAGACACATCAAAGGAAAACTGCAAGTCCTAGCGCATACATGTAGCTTGGCTTTTACTTGTTCCAAGAAATGTTCAATTTTCGAACAACTGCTCAGTTTTATTCATAACTCCTTCTGCACCGTTACCTACATGGAGCAAGGACTAGAATGGGCCTCAGTAGCAAACAATACAGCGCTTGCCTTTCACAGTCTTGTGGCTTTCTGTCCATTTCAGATAGTACTTTATGGCCTGGATCTAAATTTACAGTATTTTAGTGTGTCAGGCTTCATCTACATTAAAGACTGAATTTCAACCTATCAGTCAGCCAGACAGCCGCGCAGGGTTCCTGAGATGATGATTAATAGGAGTTCAAAGATGGAGCTGACAGCTCTGCTAAGCCTAATGCAACAAAACTAGCAAGCAAATAGATAAACACAAACACTGGGGAAAGAAGTGGTGAATAGCTCTGAGCTGAGACAACATGCTCATTTTCTGCTATTTGTGTTTTTCCCTTTTTCTCAAAGGCACCTGGGCATCAGGTGAGGACTGAGGCAGGGCAGGAGGAGAAATGCTCCGCTGTGGGATTATTTCAGAGCTAACCACACAGTTGACTTTTCTTCCAGCAATACCGACAATGAGTCTGTAGTGCTGCAGTGAGATCTTACAGAGATAACAAAAGGGACTTTTGCCAGACTCCACATATAACAAAACACACCAGCAGACTCAGGAACCTCGCCAAAATAATTACATGAGTCCAGGGCACTGAAGCTGCATCTGCTTCCATTAGATTTTGCAATGCTAACATGAAATAGTCAATACACAGACATGTAACCATCTAATAATATGAGATCACGCTTACCGCTTGTTGCAAGGATAATTACAGTAGCACTGCAGGACCACATTTCACATGGGACCAGAATGTAACATTTTATATAGCATTTTCCATTAAATTGTTTGTTTTTTAATTTTAAACCCCACAATGTGCGCCCCCCCCCCCCCCTTTTTTTTTTGGCCTCACCAGGTATGTTTTCCTATTGCTGCCTAGTGATCCACTTCCCAAAAAGTACGCGTGGCGTGTAAGCTAACCGAGCCAGCGCTCGGTTACAGAAGGAACAGCTCCACTACGAGCAGGAGCGACCAAGTGCTGAAGGGCAGTTGGCAGAAGAGTGAAAGCAGTGCATGCAGGACTGCAAACATCAGTACATGAGCATATGGTTCAGTTATACCATGCCACCCTCTCCCCCAAACACCAGAACAAGGGAACAGAGCACCCAGGATACTCACACGTATGCCTCGCCAGGGAATAATTTGATCCACCGCTCGTTAAACCAAATCCCTCGGGAATTTGGCTAGAGCTACGTGGCCGAGTCAGGAGTTTGGGGGGCTCAATTTCAGCTCCAAATTCTGCCCCGATCACCCCCAGCAAGACGATGGCAGTAGCTTGCTTCCTGCGCTCTTCGTAAGAGGTTGAGATTTTCTTCATCTGCGGGAGACCAGACAGACAACCTGAAATGAAAAGTAACAAGTATGAGGAAAACAAATAGCAGGGCTGTTCTTAAGGCTCCCAACACCATGTTTCCCAGAGAAAAGGAAAGAGGTTTCCGTTTAACTGAAGCCTTTGGCACTGTTACTTCCCTCCCCAGGATCTGCAGCCACTAGGATGATGCCATTTTACTTCTCAAAACCTCCATCGCACAGCACAAGTCTAAACGGAGCGTTTGCAATGGGCGGCCTCAAGGCCACCCACCCTTCCCAAACTGCCAAAGCTCACTGAAAAAAGAACAGCTAAAACATTTCAGAGAGCTTTATTGGTTCATCTGGAGAACAACACAAAACACAACAGAGGGAATTCTGCGTTTGCCTGCCTTTGTGAAAGGCGGTACTTGATATTTGGTTTGCTTCTTGTTAACACCGAGTTTTGGTGACTAGCAATCTTTTTATTTACCTTATGAGATGGATTTTTAAAAACATATTTCTATTATATAAAAAGCATCCTTTTGTGCTAGGGTACACCATCGCATTCCAATTCTTGCTAGATTTTAACACACCAACATACCGGCATATGCCAGTAAACTGAACTAGTATTTTGGTACTGAAAGTTGTGTTTTGTATTTTAATCAACGTTCTCCTAAATGGTGGAAAAACCTCACAGCATACATTTTAAATAAAACTATAAATCCTACATTGCTAGTGAAATTAAAAATGCCAGGGCTGTATTAGAGTAACTAGACCAAGGCGTTGTTTGGTTCTTTTCGTAAAGAACCACGATCTCAGGAGCAATGTACCGGGCTGAGCTACGTGATTCCTTCACTCTGCCGAGCTCACTTCCAGCCGCATTACTAAGTCACACTCTCCCAGAAATGCCCCTCCACATACGCTACGAAAATAATGAAGTCTTAATCCTCCTTACAGTGCTCGGCTGCTAAACCTTTGCTGAGGAGTCGGAAGGTGGCACCTGGCGCCTGGCGAGACTTAGCGGGCTCGTAGATTAACGAAGGGCGAATTAGCGAGTCGCGCTGCGTGGCTGCCTGCGCTAACGGCTCGGCAGGACACGACACGCGACGTACAAGCAGAACTGCCCAGATCTGAGAACCAGCATCAGAAGGCCGTCCCGGTTCAGGCAACGCTGCAGCTGTGCCAGCAACGTGCCAGCCAAAGGGGAGCTGAGGAACAACGAAGAGCGTAACAATGGCAGGGAGAGGGGGGGGGAAATCAATAGCAACTGCCTTCAGAGGAAGAAGGATGAAAAGGGGCTGCAGGAGACAAAGCAAGAAGTGTAACAGTTCTAATTGTTCCGCAATCACCGATCCCACCGGCCATCTGGGGACGCGCTGCCCCCCAACATCTGCGGGCGGGGCGATGCGGGGCCAGCCCAGGTGCCCGCACCGAGCCCGCCGTGACGCTCGGATCAAGATGAATCGGTGCGAACTCCTGATCCGAGATTGTTTTATACCGTTTAATTTAGTTTCTGGCCCTGCTTGGATGAGCACAGCTCTGGTTATGGATTTCTGCGGTGGCGTGCTGCGGCGGGCGCGGGGAGCAGCCAGCGGAGCAGATGCTGGAGCAGGACCGCGGGATGCTGATCAATAGGCAAGGCGCTGACCCTGGCGCTGCCGCCACGGCCACGGCTCCGAGGCGGGGAAGAAAGGAAGAGCGACCACATGTGCTGCTTCCAGGAGGAAATTAAACCGCGGGGGCACTCCCCTGCCCTTGCCTTTGGTTACAGCAGGAGGAAATTAACCCTTCGGTACGTCCCCGCGGCAGGCGTCGCGGCATCCTGTAAATTCGAGGCCTGCTTCGACACAACTTCTCCTGTCCTCTTCAAACGGCAAATCACGAAGGTGGGGGAATCGGCTGCGAGGTAACTCTGCAACCCAGCAATAAATCTGAGCCGGGACGGGCTGCGAAGTAGTCCTAGCGCCTTTCATTGGCACGGGACGCTCGTCGTGCTGCTCACTGCTGCACTACAGTTGTTTTCTACCTCAAAACAACGACACAAAACAACAACAGAAAAGAAACTAAAACCAAACCCAAGCCAACAAACAAAAACCAACACAACCAGTCCTCCCCAGCAACATTCCTCCCCAAAACCTCCAAATGAAATTAAAGCAAAGGAAAAACCCACAAATATTTTTTTTACTTTTTTGTAATTACTAGCGGAAACGTACAATTAATTGCAATGATTTCCTCCAAATAAACTGACGGCCATTTGGGAGATTTCCAAATGAAATAACGCCTATAAAAGCGGCCCTTTCTACACTTTCATTTGTCTCATGAAAATTTGGTATTTTCTCCCCGCGACGTGCCTCCATTTAATCATGCTAAAGGGTGACACGGAGATCCATTTTCTTGACAGGACGGTTGATCACCCTATCACAGGGAGAAAATTAATAACCTCAAATAGCTCTACGTGGAAAACAGAGGCTATGCTGGTGAGGGGACAAAACGCCCCACGTTCCACTCGTAACAATAGCGGGCTCCCGGTACCGCGGCGCAGGGAAACCTCTCGGGGCCGCCGCTCGCTTACCCGGGCGTCCTTCGGACGGAACGACCGCGTTAAACGTTTCAAATCGCGTCGGCTTTTGAGACCCAAACCTACCCGCCTGCCTAGAGGAAGGTAACGCAGAGCAACGAAGCATCCTTATAAAGGGTTTAAAGTACAGGTAAAGCGTTTCCGAAGTTTAAGTTGTTGAAAAGGCTGCGAGCTATTGATTGCTTCATTTAAAAAGCAGTCGGAGAGTGCAGCCAGGAGGTCAGGGTAAATTTAACACTTTGGAGCACTTTACTAAATAACGCTAAAGCTCACGTTAATTGGCTTTGCGCAGTTCTTGGGTGAAATTAATTTTATCCTGGCTTACAATAAAAGGATTAAAAGACAAATTAAGTTCCTCAGGTTTAACCGGAATAGGGATCAATGGATCTGAATGAGGGCCGAGGGCGGATTTGCGAGAGGTGGATGCCAGCCGGGGCTGTGCCTGACGGCCCCGTTCGTGCCGGTACCGCAGCCCGGGCAGCCGTGATGGCCGCACGCACCCCACGGCCGTGCCCTGCCCCGGGGGGGCCTCGGGCAGCGTGACCCCAGCAGCACCGCTACGGGCACCGCAGAGGGGAGCACAAATAAATACAGCTGAGGTGTGCTGCAGCCACGGCCTGCCCGGCTTCGGCAGCAGTAAGCCCCGAAAAGGGCACATACACATGTCTGTATATGTACACACGTCTGTCTACGTACACACGTCTGTATATGTACACACGTCTGTATACGTACACACATCTATGGGTGTGTGGTGTGGATTGCACGATGCGTGTATACGGTATACACACGCATACGTATACATGGAAGAGGTGGGGTGAAAAAAAAACAACAGATGACTTTAATCTTAGAGGACAAAAATATGAAGACCTAAAAGAATAAAATAATTAAGTCCATAAATGTACCGAGTTACGTAGGGAGCTCAGATCCTGCATGCCAACCCGGTACTGTAAGGATGCAAAGAGAACTGGAAAGCGAAGCCCTCTTGACTTCTGTCACCATTTGCATTTCACAGCACACAACGAGCACGGCTGGCAGCCACCACCTAGAGATGAAGCCTGCAAACGGGACTCCATGGAAGGCACCAACACTTCTCCTTGCATTTGTTTCGCGGTCTGTCGCCCCGACGGCAGACAGGACGGGAACAGGCGCCGAAAGCTGCACCCCAAACCACAGCAAAGCCAACCACCAAGCCTGCCCCAGCGCCCTCTGCTACCTCACAGGCAGGCGGCCTTGGCTCAGCACGCTGATGGCAATTCGGGGTACCGTGTGTGAATAGGAAAAGGTATCGGGGTGTAAACACGGTGTGTGAGGGGAAATCGGGCCCCATAAGCGGCAAAGGCCACCCGGGTGAGGGCAGCCTTGGGTCTTCCTGCAGCCCCGCTGCGTCTCTCCTCGCTCCCAGCTGCGACCAGCAGGCCAGGGCCAGGGCCAGCTGCGGACACAGAAGAGGCAAAAGTACATTTTTTTTTCCCCCTCCCCCTTCTGGAGAAATTTACTTCAACATCATTTCTACATATGAAAACTTATTTCATGCAAATTTCATCCGTATTTCTACATATGGCAAATTCACACCCTCCTAACGCTGTGCCCCTTACCTCTTTTCACCTGAAGCAATTTTGTACCTTCAAAGTATTTATGAAACGTACATGAGTGCAAACACCTCACCTTGTGAAACTCGCTTTTTTTCTCCCACGTGACCATTACATACATATATTATACATTTATATATATGTATTTAACGTGACTGCCACTGTGGCAGTCGATCCGTGCCAGCTCAGCGCAACGCAGGACTCTGGCAGCGCAGGGCGAGGTAAGGAGACTGTCAGTGATTGCTGCCTCCAAGTGTTTGTCTCCTGCGGTTATCGAGCCTTTTTGTAATCCTCATTGTGCTGCTTTCCCAAGACTTCAATTGGGCTATTCCAGAAGTACGTACGAGACGGGGAATCGAGCACGGATTCCCACAGTAGCTTGCTCAGAAAGACACAACACTTTTGTAATCACTTTTTAACTACTCCTATAATTGAGACCAGAATTATAAAAGATTAAAAGCAGAAGAATACACTGCAGCATTACCTTCATATAGTTGATATGAAGACTTTCAATAAAATTTGCTCAAGAAAGGAAATACAGGCATTTTGGTTCCGGAACTATTTTTAAATGAATTTCTCCCCATGTTTAATTATCTACTACCAAACTATTAGACAAGGAAGGGAGCCACAGAAGAAGAAACTAATGTATCTTGTAAAAAATTCTGCTCATTTTCTATTGTTCTCATTGATAAGGTACATGCGTTTTAGAAAGAGACGTGTATGTTTAGATAATGAAAGACCACCCGATACCATCCCTGAAAATAGATTTAGATAAGGATGCGCACAAGAAGCGCGTTTGAATCACTTTTTTCCCCCTTTTTCTTTTCTAAGATTCCCCTCCCCAAAAGGCCTCCTCCCTGCTGGCAGGCTGTGCTGATTTATTTGATAACGCCTGTCTCGTTATTTTCTTCTCATGTCTGCAGGAGAGTATTTGAAATAACGGGGCATTGTCACTACTGTAAAAACTGGAAGTGTTTAAACTTTACTTCCCTAATATTTCAGAGGGCATCTGACAACAGACAAGTTTAATAATTAAATATCGGTAAGTCACATAGCTTTGTATTATTAAAGCCAGGACATTTTTCTGGTTTGCTTTTTGATAACATATTCCCTTTGTGGTGCCAGTAACGTGGGTTGATGCAGCTAGCCAGCTGCAGCACCCTAGAAAGGAGCACAGAATGATAAAACCTCTCATGGCAAATAACAACATTCATTAGATAAGTATCTAATTTTTATTTATTTTTAAGAAAAGACTTGCAGCCACCCAAAGAAAAAAGAAAGGGTTTATAGAATTTGAATTAAAAATGACTTTTTGTTCAGTCTTTCATTACGCGCTGATGTGAAATCCCAGGGCCCTGACTCCGCTGCCCACCTCTGGCCGGGTATCCTGGGGTCAGAGCCCACATGTAAATCCCTGAGTTTTATCCCCGTGGCATGTGAGGATACCAAATGTTATTGAAAAACTGCAATGCATTTGTTAATTAAAAGTGATAGCATTTAGGATGAGCAAACCTGCCAGGAATCTGTTTGCATATAACCAAACCACTACCCAGCGGCTGCTGGCAACCGTAAGGGTTAAGGCGCTGATTTTCTTCTGCATAGGTGGTGCTATTTTAAGCCAATAGTGTGTTTAAATCCACCCCAATGAAATCAATACAGCACTGCTCTACTCAAGGTGAGACCAAATAAACCTGTCGGAAGCTTTGAGAAATAGGCTTTGCAGTACACTTTGAGTGCTAAGTGCCTTTCAGTCCCGAGATCTGTCATTAAATAATCATTAGCCATCATTCATTCTTCCTAAAAAGCTCAACGCCTGAATTTGTTCGGTGTCCGCTCGGCATTAGCACAGAGCGCCGCGTGCTCATTAGCACTTAGGGATGTGTACACCGCACCTTAACGATGCAATGCCTTGTCCCAGCACACCCGCAAACAGCAGCTCCACCGAAAACCCAACTCTCACACCACTGCCCGCGGCGGGTAAGCCTATTCCACGTGCACAGCCTGCCCCAAAAAAATGCACAATGAGCATTTAATTTACTCCACCTTGTCTTGCAAGAAACCAAGAGGAAAACGTGCAAGATGGTCATTTTTCTGTTTACTCATACCTTCGAATTGACCCCAAATATTTCAAACCTTGGAAAAGCTGAACAGCGTCGCCCAAGTGCCAGCGTGCTTCCCGTGTTCAGGTTAAGGCTAGTGACAGACGATCTTTCTCAGTTACTTTCATACAGGTAGAGATTTTTATTTGGTCTCTCGGCAACTTTTTTTTCCCCCGTAGGAAACACTGACTTGAGTGCCGATTGTCACTGTAAAAGGAGGCTACAGTTTGGTGGCAAACTGATTTCATCTAACTGCAGCTACTCGCGCTGCCGTGCTCAGTCCCCTTCTGTCTGTACCTCGCTGTGCAGTCAGTTCCTTTCTGCCTGTAAGCACAAAACCAAAAACCATCTACCAAACTGACCACCTGACAGCAAGTCAAGCAGTAACAAATTTCATTTTTGGAATATACAGGCACAGAGTTGAGCTATTATCTCTTAGCATTTACCTTTCCTTGTCTCATCAGTGCTTTGTGAGCTGCATGCTGAAAATGTTTTATTTCCTTTCAAAAGGCAAGGAAAGCAATTAGCCCAGCTCTTCGGCGTGCATGTGTTTTCAGCAACGAGCTCGACTAAGCAATCATCATCGTCAACTAATTGAACTCCACAGAACGCCACATAGCCTGAAGTACTTAATAACTCGGGAATAAATTTACCAGAGCAACGCTGGATTGTTTCCTATCACAGCCGAACCCCACAAATATAAGTTATCAAGTATTAATTGTACCCTGACCTCATTGCTTTCATTTTTAGATGCAGATTTGCGCTGCAGTTTCCAGAAATCTGCATCCCTCTGCGCTGCTATCTAAAAAAAAAAAGAGCCATAAATAAAAGCACTCAAATGCTTTGATACCTTTTTTAAATTTTGATCAGGATAACTTCAACGTCACTAGTAATGAGGGAAGTTTTGATGCATTAACTGTGCTTTAAATAAAAGCAAAGCACGCTGAATGAGACGTGTCCTGTATTCCCCCCCCGAGCAGCAGAGAATCCATTTTGTCTTTGACTCCTTCCCGTGCTCTTAGCAGTGCGAGGAGAGGCATCCTCACCCATTTTGTGCTCCTTCAGCTGCAGCACAGGGAAATATTCAGCGATAAAGGGAATGCCAGAGCAGAGAAAAAAATCTACTAAACTGCAATAGATGGGAACGGTGGCTGCAAAATTACTTACCAGATGTAGGAAAGCACATTTTGTACACGAGCCCATCAGCCTTGTGGAAATTACACTGTAATATTAATCTTCTCTCTTTATAAATGCGTGACAACTCCAACTATTTGCATAACTACCGCTAAATTATACAGAGTTCCCAATTCCTTCAGGCAGCCCAACTATCACAAAATAGAGCAAGATTGTGTTATTAATGTTTGCATTAGGAGTAACTAGCTTGCACATAACTAAAGCCAGAGAAATGGAAACATAAGATATTTTTTTCCCCCAAAAAAAGATTTCAATAAGCTGTTAATGAGTCAGTTAAAGAAAGCCCTTCCCGAGTTTGCGATCAGCCTGGACATCGGTAAAACTTCAATAAAACCTATACAAGTCCGGGCTTCGCATCCTGAAGCATGATTATGATTTTATTGAAAGGAACATAAAACTATTTTACATTACAGTTATTTTGAAACTGAATGGCAACTTTTCCTGATGCTTTATGAAAAAGATGTTGTTCCTATTGGAAATCAATCGGAAGGCAGAAAAAATTAGATAGCTATGATTTGCCAAGGAATCAATAAGAAATAGTGCAGTATCAGAATCCATGCTCTTTATCTTTCACGCACTAAAATTTGACTTTCACGTGAACAGAACTTTAAGAATTTACAGGAGAAAGTACGTAAGGTGTGACCGTGTATTCTGATGCGCTTATATCACCTCTGGCGATTTCAGGTACTTTGCTTTCAAGATCTTTCTGATTTTGACAGATCAAAATACATTCCCAGTGCTTAAAGACGTTGCTTAATTTGAAATGATACAACACATCCTGAAGATGTATTGAATACATACTTCCTGATCAGCCTGAACCACAAAAAACCCACTGTCGTGTTTATTTTTGGAGACACCTCCTGTGATGCTCGGCTGGGGGGACAACGCTGAGCTGCGAGGGCAGCGAACCTGCCCCAGGAAGCACGGCAGAGGCACAGCGTGTGGTGCTGGGCATCCCCACTCCCCCACAAAACCAGCCTCTTCCCTACAGGAAGTATTGTATGTACAGACTTAAGCAGGGAAACGGAAGGCTTTTAGCAGCGTAAGAAACAGGGCTGGGGCTGGGACAGGGGTTGCAATGCGCTGTGTGTTCTGCCCCCAAGACGACACGGACGGGCTGGTGACGCGCTTTTTGGGGCCGTACGCCCCTTGCCCACCAGGCGCTTCCTGCTACGATGCCGAAGGCACCCAGCCGCCTTTCAGATCTGCCTCTGCACCTAGGGGTGATGCACATTTTAATACTTATTTGTTGTGTTTGTCAGCAGAGTCATTAGAGCAATATTCCACCACGCTGGTGCAGGTCCCCGTGGAGCCTCAGAATTTACCTCTCGATCCGTCGCAATCAGTGCGAGGAGCAGGGAGGCGTCGCTCTCCTTTCCCGATTCCTGCCTGCTTTCGAAGGGGGAAGCCCCCAGGCCCAGGGCGGGTGGCCCGGCAGGGCAGGACGGCCGCCAGCCCCCCGCAGCCCCCCGCAGCCCCGTGCCCCCGCGCGCACAGCAGCGGCCGTGCGGGGCCGGCGCAGGGCCCCGGCTGCTGCCTTGCGGCGCACGGCTTCGCCGAGGGCTGAACGCGGAACGCACTCTATTTGGCTTTCAGTCAATTAAGCTTTAAGCTGTCAGCAAACAAGACTTTTAAGTTAATTTTGAATCACCACAAATCAAGTTGAAGGTTGGGAAAGGGCACGCTCACATGCCGGCATGAAAAAAGGCAGTTTAATTGCCTCTGAATAGCTATTATATGCTGCAATTGGCCTATTGAATCTTAGATCATCTATTTATTTATCCAAGTGCACAGACTGGTAAAAGAACCAAAGGTACCAACTCCACTCTTTTTCTCTCTTGCTTAAGGAGGTCGAATTAAAGCTTTTGCATGTACAAAGTGCTACCGAAACGGTGATCTCATGGCACAGTTCAGGACGGTTTGCATTTAGCTTTATTTTTGAACCATTTCAGACAGCTCTAGTTTGGGGAGCTGTAATGTGGACGCAAGTCATTTTCCACACAAGTTATTGTCAGGGTGTTTGGGCTTTGCTTGCTACACAGACAAGTGCTGTTCTGAATTACTAGATGGAAAAATTATCCATCCAGAGGAAGCGTATAAAAATGCTTTAGGAACAGCAGCTACCAAAATGTTACAAAAACCTGCCATACATTTCAGATCTCCACCTTCCTGAAAAATCGCTTTGTTTCGAATAAAACTAGATCAGGCAGCACCAACAGGAATGGGCCTTCTGAACTTAAACCCCTTAAAAGCACTGCCACTCGTACACGGCTGGCGGAGAGGAGCGAGCACAAAGCAAGGAGAGGGGCCTTACACGATTACAGACCACAAGCAACGTACTTGCTGCACAAAACCGTAGCCAGCGACATCAGGATACGCAGCCCAGTAAACTTAGAATAAAACAACATCAAGCTTTCCAAATCCCAGCCAGAGCTGGCTTCCAAGCCTAAAGGAAACATTAAAGAAGTAGTATACTCTACTTAACGTTATCTTGGTCATCAGATGAATTATTCATGTACTAACCAGCACAAGCTTCTTGGAAAGTACTGCGCACGTGGAAATTCCTGATTCCTAGGGTCCTTAGGGCTACGCCCACAAGAGCAGTCTTCCACGTGCTTAATTTACACGGTAAATGCTGCTAGAAGCAACGGACACTGTGCACATTAGCAGCAAAACAGCTTCTTAAAGCGTTTGGCCCACCGTTACAGCTGACGTGTCCCGTGACCCCCAGACCTTGCCAGCACTGTAACACTCCGCACACACAACCGGGCTGAAGCTTCCCGAGGTGGGTGAAGGGAAGCCTGAGCCCGAACTGCTGACCGCTACGCGTCTCTGGAAATGCTGGGTGTCGCACCCAGGCTTGCTTTTGCGACCTCTGCCTCCTTAAAACCCCAGTTCTACAACTCAGCAGATGTAGAAAGAAGAAATATTTTTCTTTTGACTCTAACAATCTCTCCTAAATCTCTAATTAAATTAACGAAAACATCAGAGTTGAAGCATTCCTGGCTAATACCGCTGAGAAAGGATGAGTGGTCAGAGGAACACAAAGAAGGTATAAATGTTGACGAAGACGCTGAGAACTTTTTCCAAGCTAACATTTTCCAAAGTAACGACAGCACAAAAGGAGACTGCGCAGAGCTGGCCGAAGACATCTGCCAGCGGAACAGACAACGGAGTTTCGGGCGAGCCCCAGACTGATTTTTACGAGGTTCTGACGTACAACGCAGACGGTGATGCCGAATGCTTCCCGACTTCAGCTAAGAAATACGACTGCACAAGGACTGGTGCCAGCTAGCTACACTGCCTGACGCTTAGGATAAAGCTGCGCGCCAGATAAATGCGGAGACCAGGAAGCATTCCCAATTAAATGAAAAGTTATCTTTTTAACTACCCTGCTGCACGCTTCTTCCAGCGGTGAGAAACCCCCCCTGGAAGCCCCAGGAGAGCAGTTCCCCCGAGCTAGCCCGCACGGGGCACGGGCAGCGCTGTCCCCGCAGCCAGATGCCATTCCGACAGGTGTCCAGCCCTCAGCCCCCGTACAGGGAGCAGATTTCTCGGTGGCGTTTACTGGTGACATCTGCTTCAAGGGCAGATGCCCACGTCCTTTCAAAGACACGCAGCTCTGCTGAAAAACCCTGTGCTCCTACGTGAGGTACGTTTCCTAAAATTAAATGAAAGTGGTTTTTTGAAAAGTCTTTTACCTGTAATTTCACGCTTTCTTGTAGACAGTTAACGACAAATGGTAGGAAGCTAGATTCCTGATTAATTTTCTTTACAATTATCCATCAATTAAATACATTGCTCAAGGTGCTTCAAAATTCCTGTTACTACACACAAAAACTCCCTTAAAAATTGGCACTCGCATGTTAAACAACTCCTGTCTGCGCATTTTGTTTGTGACAGAAAAGATCAAATCAGAGAGACGAGCGTGTGTTTCCTCTGCTTTCTTCATTAGCATCTGAAAGGGATGAAGTTTGTTTTAGCTGATAAAATCTAATTTTTCTGGTGTTTTACACACCAGTCAGTGCACGACGTGGTGGGTGGTTTTCTAGCGAGTTACTAAATACAAATTAAAAGCTTCTTTGATCTCTCTTTGGTGGGCTTTGGAGATGCAAAAACGTACGTGACAGGGTTTGTGGAAGGTGCTCAGGTTTGGTCTAACCTACTTAAAAGCGGCCCAGCAGGAACTTTATCCAGAGACTGCCTCTTTCGGCGCCCTCATTGTGCCGAACAGCGGGCCGCTGGCTCGTTTGCTGGGGATGGCAGATGGTTGCATTTGTTGTGCACCTCCACTTCACACCAAGTTTTCCGTGGAAGCCTGGCCGCCGAGGGGAGGGAAGCGATGGGCAGCGGCACCTGTCGCTGCTGCTTCCACGGCCAGCCCCAACGGGAAGGGAGAGAATGAAGAGAAACCACCAGAGCAGCCCAGAAACTCAATACAGCAATAAAAATAAGAAAAACCGGTAACAGCAACAAAAAGCACAGTAGGTAACTTAGTACACAACTTTTAGCACGCAGTTGCAATATTTTTCTTTCATTACAGTGGAAGCCTTTGAATTAAACATTGTAATACTCTAGAGCAAAAAATAAAGCTTCGCCTAGGAATTAAATCTATCTAAAGTAGTTAGGTGCTGCCAACATCAGAATATCGGTACGTAATAGATATCGGGGGTAAAATAAGCGCTACTCGAAATACGGGAAAATGCTGGAAATTTCTGCAAATACACTGCACGTACTGCTGCACTTCAGCAGCAGCGATGGAGCGTTCGGATTAAAGGATAAATCAGAAAGTCGCAGCCACACGTTGCTGAATCGTTAATACGGACAAATATCGTTACCGAGTCAAGAGCCATTTTAACTTCAGAATATGGCTTCATCCAGCAATATTTCTTGCTTCTGATTTCACTAGTTAGTGGATAAATATTGCTTAAAACCACTAATCATTATGCAAGAAAATAGATTTACAAATATTGAAGGGAAAGATCTGAAAGATTAAACTCTCAGGCCGACAAACGTTATCGGTACAAAGCCGAGCTTTTATTTTGCAGGTAACTCCCTGCACGTGCACCACCGCAGCTAGAATTACCAGAATATACCAGAAATAACCCTCGTGGAACACACAGGCCGTCTGCAAGCGAGCTCGGCTGAGGCCCGTTGTGGTTTCACGGGAAAGGGGGGCTCTGAAAGCAGCCCCCCAGCGAGGGGCAGCGCTGCTCCCCGCGGCGCCTCTGCTGCTGGAGACGCGCGCGGGCAGCGGGTGTGCAGCTGCGAACCTGGGCGGACGTGTGGGTACTTTGTATTTAGGTGAAAAAAATCGATTGCAAATTACAAAAATAAAAAATGTGTAATATAAAATAAATGTTAAAAAAGCCTCTTTGCCGTCATGTTGAATTGCCCGATTCTGATCGCTGAAGTCCGTGAACTTTATGCCCAATTAGCAAAAAATCTCTCTGTCCACATGCCAATTGTTCAAGCAAAATCTCTGCCCTAGTTTAATTACCCAGACAAGCCTGTCGGGTATCGAAGACATCAGTACATGCTGTCACTGCTTCGGAAGCCGATTCTTGCACGGCTTTTCAGTGCATTTGAAGACAGACCCCATTTTCTAAATAACTCCGGATTTTGTGTTTTTAAACGCCTAATGGGCTCTGCGGCGTGTTACTGAAATATTTTCAGCCAGCTACATTAAAGTGCTTTCATCTCTAAAAGTACTGATGTGAAAGCGAGCCTTTTAAAACATTATTTTGGAGAAACGAAGGCATTTGGTGAATCCCAATTTGAATTCTAACAAAATCCTGTTGACCACTGCGCACTAGTCTTACTTTGTGCAAATCAATAAATGTTAGCCTTAAGAGGACCACTACAGAAAGCAGCTGCATCGTATTTTTAGGTGGCAAGGTGAAGCTTAAATTATCTGAATTTAAACTTTTTTTTTTTAAATATTCTACAAACACTAATGTAGTGGTATTTAATTGTTGACGGAAGATTCACCTTGGGATATAGTTTTTAAAGCTCAATTCCTTCTAATAACAGTATTTTTCTGTAAAGAAGATGGTTGCTGGCTTCAGATTCAAGCAACATAGTAGACAGCTTTCTGAAAAGCTCAGGACTTCAGAGTCCAGAGCATGGCAAGGGAACGCACAGCCACTAAAGCACCCTCCTTCCATTCTCTTTCCTCTGGAAAGAACAGCAGACATCAAAGAGGGAGACTGCAGCCCCAGATACACCGCCCACTGGTTCCTAATGCTGCTGAAGCTTCCAGAAAAGGAACCAGAAGGTCTCCCACAGATGTGGAACCAGGTAGGTGATATGTTTCTGAAAGAGACACTGAGGTAGTGGACGTCCTGGGAAGATCTGTGTTTCCAGGTACCTGGAGCCTATTCGTTAATTTCTATTTTTTCTTTTTCCCCCCATTTTTTCATTTCTTTCAGCCGCCATTCTCTGTTGTTTCCTGATGAATCCTGCTCCTTGCCCCAGCCACCCAAGGCACCCCCGGCATTCTCCCTCCCTTTGACTATTTCCTGTTAGCTTTTTACAAATAGCTCGTGTTAATACTCCCTGTTCCAAGCAGTTTGTTCTTCCACCAGCAGGAATCTTGTCTCAGTCACCTTCAACCAGAGACTTGACCCAAAACTCGATCTGTCATACTAACTGTCTTCTGGTCAATAGAAATAAATAGTTTTCTTTCAGACTTTCACAAAAATCTATAAAAAGCTCAGTCAAAAAAGATAGCTTTTGTGCTCTATAATCTGCAGTCCGCTATGCTAAAATACATACTGGAGTCATTCAGATTCTGCGGATATTGATATTGAACACACAGGTATTTTCCTTATGGCACTGCATAAATAAGCATGAAAAAACAAATCCAAAGATAAAGTGCAGATAATTAAATGCATATTTTTGTATGGTCTGTCATTTCGGAACATGCCCTGAGGGACCACAGCTCGCAACTTCATCTACCAGTTTACAACGAGCTACAACAATGACAAAAGCTGTATTGGTATTTGTAGAACTGAACCACGCTTGAATTCCGTGCGTGACAAACGAACAGCTCTGCCGTGCTGGAAACCTCAGCTCAACGAAGCAGATGACGGCGGTGGCACCCTCGCATCAGATTTTTCACCAAGGTAAATCGTTTAAGGGACAACTCTAAAGAACCAACCTTTATTCTTCAGGAGCTACAGGCTAAGCACGTCAGTCGCAAGCAGCCTAAAAAGCCCCAAATACATTGAAATACAAGGATTTTATAGAAAATATTTTGCAGTAGCAACATGTTAGTAGAACAGTAGCTACAGCTAAGCAGGTATTCCGTTTCTGTCTAGAGCTCTGCATTTTTTCCTTCTGAATAACTTCATTCTGTTTCTAATAGCGTGCACTCCTCGAGCAGCCTCAGTATTTCATTTTCTCGTGAAAAGTAAGGAAAAAGCGTTGCATCCCTTCTGCACGGTACCTAGCATGTCAGAAGCCTGCACAGGGTGCACAGGGTGCCGCTCACCTGCGGTGATGTCGTCGTCAGCCAGATCGTGCTCTTCCTCTTGAGCTTTGGCCTCTGTTCCCAACGCATCCGGGCTTGCCGTAGCAGTTTGAACAGCTTCCGAGGTTACTCCAGCTGAAAAAATAATGGCCAAACACCCACAGAAGTCAGTGATTGTGGTAGGTAACACCCTTCCCTTAGGAAAAAAACCCACAGGTTACCTTCTGGCTCAACGCAATGCTATGGATAAAGCAAAGGGCAACTACGTTCTGACTTTCCTTAGCGCTCTGTGCAGTTTTCACAAACCTACCCCTTAAAAGCCTTTTCCACAACGTAAATATCTCCTATTTTCTTCTTCTTACGGCATCTTCTGGCACAATGAGAGATGTCAGACACGGAGACGCAGCAAAACCTTTAGCCAAAACCCCAGCATGCCCTAACATCGCCAAGTAACGCAGGAGTTCCAGCAGGACTCCTCTCCCCTCTCCCACCGAAGGGCCGTTTCCAGTCCTGCAGAGCACGTTAACCCATCTGAGTCCTTCCACACCATTTTGGCTGTGATGCACCAGTTAACTGCTGTCGGAAACTACCTTATGGACACCAAATCGTGCCGCGTGCCAGCAGCAGGTGATTGAAGCTTTAACTCACTGGTTTGTGCGCTGCCTGGCTGTAATCTTTAATTAGTCCCTTACAGCCCTCACCACCATTCAATCGAGGCATTATCAAAAGAAGTGTTTTGCTAAGGGTGAAAAAGTACAGCCTCACAAATAGTCTTCCCAAAGAGCTTTAGGAAAGCTAAAAGAGCAGACTGACAAGAAGCCCTGATAAGATTTCTTTCCTCCCCACACGCCCTTTATGTCAGCCTATACTATCAAAAATCTTATTATATGAAGAGACTGCTGCTTTACTGATTGTGGCGTTAGGTTTGCCAGTTATAGAGGCATTAAGTCCCCGTTAAAAAAAGGACCACAGCCCTTTGTCAGCAGCAAGCAAACTTCAACGAGAACTGGAGTCTCGGGAGATGGCTTTGCTTCGGGGAGGTGAACAGCCCTGCACCGCCCCGAGCTGGCACTGGGCGAGGGCGAAGCGCCCGCGGTGCTTGCTGCGTCTCTGCCGTTCTTCAATCTTCTTTATGAAAATATTAACAGGCGTCACTTCAGCTTTGAGCTGTTTTCAGGGAATAAATGGCTCGTCTCTCCAATCGTACAAATTTGATTGATAAATGAGGAGGAGCTGGTAGCATCATAAATCATAAGGGAGGGATCTCTCTCGGGGGGTCGGCCGCGTACACACAGGTTTGTGAATCCACATCGCAAAGCCAGCTAACCCCGAGTCTTTAAAATTCTCATGAATATGCTAGATTTTATTTTTTAGTACCGTTGACAAATACTACGTACTCACAGCAAAGTCATACTTACACTCTGTGATTGCCTGACACAGCAATTTCTGCTCTAACTTTTATTCTGACATTACCTCTTTACAGAGAAACTAGCACCTTTTAATAACTTTCCAAACGTCCCTCTCATGACGTCAACACATAAAAGCAGCGACGATGAATGTAAAACCGGGCTGGGACACGCTGCCAGTCACCAGCCTATCACTTCATTAGGCGTGCCGGCAGGACTGCGCAGAGATCACATGCGGCTACAGACTGCACACGAACCTTATTCAGGACACTTAAAAATGGAGCTTAGTGCTGCGATGCAGCTGCTACAGCTCCTGGGTATCCGCCGGTGTGGGCTTTGCCAGCTTCAGTAAGGACACCAGGGCTGCAGACCGCTCTGCCAGAATACTTTTTGCTCTTCACCTTCCACCACACCTACTTTTCCTAACAGCACTACTGGCAAATACCCACTGGAGCTGGTTCGTGTGCTGAAGGGAAAAGAGGAGGTTATTTCTGAAACACTGCTTCACGTTTTGCATTCTGGTGAACGTAAGACGCCGGTGATCTCTGCAGACACAGCAAGCATACAGCTGTTTCCTAAATGCCTCTTCCATAGTCTAAAATTCTTTGATTCCCTTCCACAGGCAGAGAAGGGAACAGCGTTTCCATGGCTTTTGAAAACTGCAGTACGAAGCCTCTACTGATGAGCTTTCATCTCAGGGGGTGCACTTGTGCTTAAATGCTCCAGTCAGTAGGAGCCAAGGGTCCAGCTGTCCCTAAAAGGTAAGTTTAGGCTGGGTCACAACTCAAAGCCTTTGATTTTTTTTAGTTACTGCATCACTTCTTTCATTGCTTTCAATCCCTGAGTTACTGAAAAGAGGCTGAACTGTATTAGATGTGCCACGTCTTTCTAAAGTGCTTAGCAAGACGAGTAACAACGCAGCGGAAGGAAGAAAGTGCTTTTGCTTGAGTTGGTTCCAAGCTCAGCATATGAAAAGTTTCAATTTTATTACAATTATGTACAATTACAATCAAATTTTAAGTACAATCATTCTGATTAAATAGTTTTAAACATTCCCTAAAAAACAGCGAACAGATAAAAACAAAAGGGGAGAAAAATAACAGTTGCAAAAATACTTCAGGCAATAAATTATCAATTCCTTTCAAAGAAAATCTTGTAAGAAGGAACACATCTTCTTGGACATAAATGCCTTCTACATAATTCACCAAAAATGACCAAAATTGTCTTAGAAACAGGTTTTAGAAGTAAAAAGATAAAAAAAAATGGAATGTATTCAAAATAAGCCAGTTGACATATTAGGAAACACTGGAAAATTAGGCAAGATTCACTCGTATCAGAAACTTACTCCATTTAGGAACGTGCAACTCTTTACTGCAGCACCATAAAACCCTTCATTTAATATACCCACACGTTGCAGTGCAGATCTACTGCGCTTAATTCTTTGTGCTCTGCTCAGTCAAACCTTGTGCGAGTGGCATGATCAACCAGATGCATAAAGAGCAAAGTCTTTGGGGTCCAATCAAAGTATCCTTACTCAACGAAAACTCCCATTTAAATCAATGGAAGTTTAATTAAGTTTTACTCAATTAATCTGGCTTTAAATAAAACTTTCTAACAGAGATATATATCCACTAGAAATATATTCATAAAAACGGACATAGTATTTGTTGTTATAGACTTACCATGTTTGTTTTGTTTTCCAGTGATACCACGGATTACTATTTGAAGCGGTTTAAAGAAATTTTTCTCTTTAATTTCACGCTGCTGCATTATTTCGGATTTCCACTTTAAAGGAAACAATAATTTGCTACCTGGATGAATGGGGTTTTAGCAATATGGGAAGCAACGGAAGTGTCTATACTTAATTTCTAGACAGAATTTATTGAAAACGGATTTCTGCAGCGGCTGACCAGCGCTGCCCCGCATCCCCGCTGACAGACAGCCTGCCTGCCTCGCATTAATTCCCTTCACACCGCCGCTATCGATCCCGGCCCGCTCCCCAGCCTCTCCGCACACACTGCCTGTCTGCTGCCTCCGCCACATCAGCACACGCACACAAAGGCCACGGCAAGATAACCTTTTGCTTTCCATTAAAGACGTAGGAACCATTTTCCTATCTGCGGTAAGATCACATATTTAAGAACACATCGGTCTCCCCGCTGCCCAGCGGCCAGGCCCACCGCCAGAAGATTTCGGGGGCTGCGCCGCACGCAGCCCGTGAAATGGCTGCTTCAGCGCTCGGAGAAAACGTTAGGCTGGTCTCCACCAAAACAAAGCACAAAGCACGAACAGAACAGTCAAAGAAATCCCTTAAAAATCACTTTGCAGAATCCATCGCACATCGAAGATGGTCCCTGCTCTTAACATTAGTAGGGAACGGAGGAAGAAATTTTCCCTCTTTGAGCTCTGCCTGGAAACCCCTCCTCGTGCAAAACCACCGTGGACTCATCAGGAACAATCTCACGCTGGGGAAGGAAGGAGCTGGCAAGGCCACGGCAAACGTTTACAGCCGCATGACGGCCACAGCAGACAGGACATGAATGAGGCTTTCAAGGCTGGGCTGCTTTCCTCCGTGTGGGAGCCTGCAGAACACCCACGGCTAAGCCACCCCCAATACTTCTGATGCTTGGCATCGCCTGCACATCCGCCAACGTTTGATCTGGGGTCGGCGAGCTGGCTTGGAGGTGGCAGACGGACTGGGATCCAGCAGTGACCTGACAAATCAGGGCTTCGTATGGATGCGGACTCAGACCGTAAATTTCGTATTTATAATCTTCAGCTTAATGGCTGAGCACCGTCTGTGAAGAACGGCCCAGTAAACGCGCTCTGGATTTACTGCAGGACTTTCCCTTTCTCTTTTTCGTCGAGAACACAGATGTGAAACGGGAACTTGGTTTTCAGAAAGAATCCACCTGGCCCTGCTGCTTACCCTGCAGAGCCGCGATTCTCTCCCTGAGACATCTCAGCTGGCTGCTTAGAAACAAAGAGGGGATAACAAAATAAACATGGTGCACACTGAGCAAAGCAATCACTTTCGGCCAGAATGATGAAAAGTCTTCCTGTAGGATAGCAACAACTTTTTTAATACACCTATGAAAAGAACACTTAATCATGACAAAGTCTGGACTATTTTTGTTCAGCACCTCTGTATTATATATTCTTATTCAGACTCGCTCCAACAGCTAGAGTATCCAGTAAATAATAAATGTATGCTGTCAGACATGCCTTCCCCCCTTTTTATTTCTACAATGAGTAGTTTTTTCCCAAAGGCTGACTGATCTCCCTGCTAAGAGACCTACAGCCCTACGTGAAGTAACCACGGAATGAGAACAAAACCAAGCACTGCTCACGTTTTTACTTCATTAGCTGAAGCTGGCAGATGACCAGCTACAAATACAAAAAGCACTTGTTGAGTAGCTCCATCCAGCTCCAGGACACCACGAAACCAGCACTCAGCAGGAACCTGGCAAGATGCTGGGCACTTCTGTGTTGTGTGCTCCGAGCTGGTCAAAGTTCCTCTGATGCTCTGGATCAACCCAAAGCACAAGGTGACACCCGTCAAGCGCCGAGCCGGAGCTAATGGACCTCTTCTCCAGCAGGATGCTCTAGGGTGGACTCTGCGGTGCTGAAATGATTACGTGGCTGGGCAGACTTCACTCCATCCATCACGTACCAAACGGAAAGTAAGTCATAAATAATTTGTTTTCTTGGCCTATACATTACAAACCACAATCTTCTTGAGGCTTAAACTGACGAACCCCCCATCCTACACCAGCGACTGCTGCCAGACCCATGGAAGCCCCACACGGTCCTGGGGACAAACCCCAGGCCAGGCAGCAGCTCTGGCACTGATAACACACCCTGCCCCGGCCCTTTGTGCGTTCCTGCTCAAAAACCTCACCTTATCCACACAAAATGAGCAGAAAACACACAGGTGACAGTTACAAACCAGGCCTATTTCCAGTTCTTGGCCTTCCTCTTTCCTTTAAACAGGCATTTCAGCACATTTCCCTTCCGACACCTTGGCAGCTTCTTGCTCGCTCATGCTCTCGGCACCCAAATTATTTAATACAATTGGTAGTACACTACAGATGGATACAAATTCTGAATTAATTACTTGCCAAATATGCTAGTAATGTCAGGTGTTAACACTATTATTAATGTGTGACAGCCCTTGACCTTAAGGAAATATAATCACCAAAAAGAGAGAATTAAAAGTAAAATAGGTCCCAGATACAGTCTAAGTGGGTGCAGCACAGACCACTGCAGCTGCCTATGTACAAACAAGATCATTAAGCAACTTCCATAACTCTACCACCTGCAAGTTTCACGTCTATGTCTGGTGTCAGCACTTCCAAAAAACGAACGCCTTGTCATTCAGCAGGGTATTCTCATGGCTTGCAACACACCTAACAGGTAGTGGTCAAAGATCAGAAGGTACTGATCTCTAATCCCAGACTTCCCGTTCCTCATCTGATAGTCCACCACCGTCAAATGAATAAATAACTAGATGCAGCAGGAAATAACAGATTTCAAGGGTCACTTACTTCATAAAGCAAAGTGTACTGTCCTGTTCCATTTCCGCCCCCAAAAATATCTTTCTTTTCTCCTATTTTTATTTGCACATTTGCACTGACTGTGAGATACCTGAGCACATTTAGACCACCAACGTCATGTTTCAACCCAAGACGGAATAAGGAGGGGAGAAATACAAATAAAGGACACCATGCACGGAGTCTTCTGTGCCACCACCTTACTAGTAAAAGGTTTATTTTCATGAAAAACAGGCAATTTCTTTTGGGCTGGGCTAACCGGACTCAGACACCGCCATGCCACAAGAAGACTTCATGAAGTTTTATAATCAGCTGCTCTCCCAAACCTTCATTACAGATGCAGCTACTGCCTTTAACGCGGCTCCAGGAGCACGACTAAGGCCTCCCTTCTGTCTTGCCTCAGCATGTACTTAAATGATTCAAGCACTTCTGCAGAAGGCAACCTAGGATGCTGCAGAGTCTTCAAATTAACATATTCTGGTGGAGCTTAAAAGTGAAAAAGCTTTAGAAGTACATTAGAAATGCACTTCCCAGTGCCATAATGAGTGTAATAGATCTACAGGAACATGTTATTACTCCATTAAGTCTCCTATGTCATTTTAAAGACTATTCATATCAAACAAGTGATTTAGAAGATAAAAAAAAGCTGTAGCACCTTAAGAAGAATCAATTGTTTTACAGTGCAGAGCTGTTAAAGTATTAACTGGGAAACAAACTTACAAAAACTAATGAAAAACAAACTGACAGATGTAAAACAAAACAAAACCTTCATAGAGTAAAATACCTATGAGATGAAAATCAGAGGTACAGAGACCTTCACTGTACTTTACACGCTCACTCCCAACGCTTTCAGCTGATCATCAGGTTGTCAGGGAACATCAGATACAAACTGCGTGCATAAATCTGTGCAAACCAATTAAAAACACAGCATAAAAAAACACCTTGTGTTTTTATCGTGTAACTACTGAGCAGCAACAGAAAAATGAATCCATGAGGACGTAAGAAAAAAATAGCAAATATTTTACTGAATATGAAGACTTAGTTATTGTTTCAGCAAACATTACCAAACGTTGCAAAAAAAATCTGAATGAAAGAAACAGTAATTTTGATGAAACAGTTTCCTAAGATGCCATATTCAATATGCGCTGGGGTACCAGCTCACATCTTCCTGTGTTCATGGAAATGCAAAAACAGGCATGGGAATAAAACCTGGCTGAGCACGTACTTTTTCATTGAAGTAACTGGCAGCGTGACTGAAACTAAAGTTCTAAAAATTGTACCTCTGTTGTTCACAATACTCTCTCTTGCATTAGTTAAAAGATCATTTAATGATAACCCAGTGCAAATTTGCCTTTCAAGTTCCCAAACACATTTCATCAAAAAGCTGGGAGACACGAGAGTTAGCTTGATCTTGCTGGGTAAGGTCATGTTCCAAACTGTTACTGGATCTGTGCGTTGAATATACAAATGGGGAAAAGATTTCATCTCTGTTTGCTAGTACCACACGCTGGAGACATTCAAGAGTCAATTAAGTCATATGACTAAGTATCACAGCAGCAGCAAGCTTCTATCAGTGATTAGCATTTGCTTCAATTAAAAGGGAACCTGCTATGTCCAAAGAAAGCAATGTAAGAATAAAATGAATATAAGAACTATGGTACAACAGTAAGATGTGCTGGACACAAATATGCTGATAATGTTTTATGCTCCTTTATTAAGAGTGGAGTTAGGGAGAAGTGGAGGATGAAAGAAACAAAGTGGTATTTCTTGACCCATCATATTTCTTATTCAAATTATTTTTATCCCCTTCAGTTCCTCCCCAGACCTTTTAAAAAAGGTATTTTATCATATCCTATATTAGAACTAAGGATACGTGTATACTTCACTCCCTACCCACAAGAGCAAGCTTTTTAGTTCCTTAATTATTTCATTTGTCCTTTCTGATACCACAATTATTATTCCTTTCAGGATGTCAGCATCTTCGTGTATGCTCTTGCAGACAATAACACTAATAAATGCCATCTCTGCCCTGCCATTCAGAAGAAGCACAAACTTGGTTCAAGTTATGAAGTTTTCAACACTGCTAACATAAAAAAATGAATTCCAATTTGATACTCATTGTCTGTTTTACAGGCTTTCAATATCAGAGTTTTAATGGTATTGAACATTTACATTCAAGTCATTCATTCAGCCATACTCCTCAAGCTAATTTCTCTATTTTTTCCTGTTTTAAAACTTCCTTCTTGTTTCTGATAGATAAGCTTAGCCTAATTTAGTAATTAGTTAAAATCCCAAATACTGCTGTATGCATACTTGAATGCCCACAGAATACTGGAGTTTTGTTAAACCAGCCAGCCCCTGGCTATTAAACAGCTACACAAAACCAAATGCCGTACCTACGGCCTGAACACAGGCACAAGAGGCAGAACAAAGTATTACGCTCCCAGCTGATGACACGTAGAATAGGGCTGCACACTCTTCTCACGCTTTCAAATGGAAGTGTGTACGTAATGAGGAATAACAGAAATGGCCAAAGGATTGGAATTAGTATGAATTACCAGTTTTCAAGTACATTAAACAGAAGTTCCTTTTTTGGAAGCAGTCCGCTGGCTAAAGCAGCAGGCCTTACAAAGTAGTTTATATACACTTCAACAACACAATTACGCCCATAACCTTGCACCCAACAAGGTCATTCAGCCTTACTCCAGAGGAAAGAAATTAGTAATCATCAACAGTTGCTATAGCAGCTACCCCCAGGACTGAAGGGCAACTACAGCTGTATTCTACAAACTGAGTACAACTGACCTCCGAAAAGGATCAATTAAAAAATAAACCTTAACACACCGAATGGCACAAACACCTACCAGGACGAATCGAGGCTCTCTGGCATGTACGTACAACACGTACTATTCGCTGCCTGGCTGCACGCCTAACTGCGCAGCAACATCCCTGTAATAAGGCAAATGCTACATGGCTAAAGGCTGTAATTAACAACAGCTTAGCCTCACCAACAAATTCCTAACATCACCTGAAAACACTGTGTTCCATGTAATTTATGCATTCAATTTAGATTTAATAAGATTATTACACATCTCTCAAAAATCAATTGGTATTTAATAGAGATCCTTCCCTGAATAGAAACCACATTCTTCAGTAGAAAAAGAATCACATGTTAAGAAAAATGAATGTCTACTACTTAAAAGCAAACATTCTCATCCATTAATATATAATTTTTTACTGCTTTGTTACGTATGGCAGGTGGGTTTATATCTCTTTATATCTTTATATTGTGTCATTGTTCTATAGAGGCGAGTTTCTAGACAGATAACTGAACGGGGTATCTTATGACGCTGACACATCTTCCAAGAATAGATTCTTAGAGCCTGGACGATCTCTGCTTTATTATCAACAAATAAAATGAAAATAGCTGTTCTGGAGAAAAACATAACAGTTTAAACAGTGGTCAGTAATGACTGATTTTATTTTGGGAAGGAATATCACAGTATTAACTCAAGCCGTATGTGCATAGTCACAGTCAGAAGCCTAATGTTTTGGTAAATACATGTTTGCATGTAGTGGCTCAAGGTACACAGCAGACTTAAGTGCCCTCGATAATGCTAAACTCTGTAAAAACCCTTCTCTGCCCATCAATGAACTGTTCCAAATAAGGCCAATCATTCAGAAATGTAAGCGATTTTCACAGATTACAAGCAAAGTATGCTAAAGAAATTCCCTGTGTCATTCCACTTACAAGTGCAACATTTTAATGGACAGCATTTTATCATAAGGGATCAGCTGATTTTAAGATTAACCCCGTTTGGTCCATAATCACACAAAACTACGACTTGTTTCATCTGACGGCTTTAAGATTTTTAATTTGTACTGCTTTGATGCATTTGATTTCTTCAGTTAACACCCAATCAAATAATAAAGAAAAGAAAGGAGGACATGAAGATATTAGAAAACCATTGTTATGAAAAACAGTTTTCTCTTAAAACCACGTTAAATAATTGAGGTAGTGTTACAGAAGTGCATTCATAGCAATATTTCAAATTGCCTTCTACTAAATATCCAAAGAAAGTAGACCCAGTGCATAATAAGGTGACTGTGTTAACACAAGTGACGTCAGGAAAGGGACACGAATCTGACACAGAAAATCAGAAAGAGGAGGAGTAAATGAATCAAAAGAATTGGTAATTGCATACATAATCTAAGCTAAGGCAGAAGGTTAGGGTGAACAGCCAGTTACCAAAAAAGACTGTGCAGAGGCCTGTGTGAAATGACTTCAAGTTTTTTAAAATTAACAAATTTTATTTTTAAATTTTCTTGCATTTTATAAATTGCAAGAGATGAAAAAGGAACAGCTCTCCTTCTTGATATACTTCTGGGACAATTTAAGACATCCTGACAGAGCATTGCAAGACATCTTCTCTGTTGCTTCTGTGCTCTACACGCACTTTGCAAAACCAGCTTAAGCCTCTAACACCCTAAAGCCCCTTAACTTTTAGTTTTAGACTTTTATGAAGTGATCTGTGTTGCAACATCAAAGGAAGTACCGTAATCTCATGCTCACCTGATTAACCATCACCATAAATTACTGGCTAATGACTCCTCGATAACTATTTATCATCTCTATGCAGTATCTCCTCGCAGCACTTGGTAGCCAATGTTTCTGAACACCCAGCTGGGCTGGAGTCACGTCAGATGCCAAGCAGATGCTGATGGACACTTCCTGCATTAGCTCCTTTCAGCATCCTTTGATACTCCGGGGACACCAAAGGATCCCTTTATAGCCCTTTCTATGATTTTATTACAGACTCCTTGGAAAAAATAAAAGAAGTCTGTGTTTTACCACCAGTAGCTTGTAGTTTTATCAGCCTTTTTCATATTAGATTTCTTCCCTGAAACCTACGAACTACAGCCTAGCCCCTCAGCAGCATGGATTGCCTTTGCAAAAGCCGCTTCGTTCCCAACGACACGTACTGAGACGTTCCATTTACCTGATCAACACCAGGGATCTTAGAGCAACTTCACAGTTGTGAAGTTACTTTGAAAATTTCCAGAAACTGATATATATAACCCAAATGCATTTTTTTCTTGTAGTAGTGTTCACAAATTTGTTTATGAAATTCATTTTTTTCCTTTATCTAGCACCCACTCATTTTCAGATTAAGCACGGGATTACTTACGTGATATAACACTGTCGATGTACTGCGGCAAATACGGAGCCCACGCGTCAATTGTCTCTTTCCGACCTGCCTGCTCGATTCTTCTCAGTTCTGCTAACAATAAGGCCTGGGCAGCTTCTCTGACCTACAAAACCAACCGGAAAAACCATACAAACTCAAACATCAAATATTTAACAAGATGCTTTCAGTATAATTCAGCAAGAACAACAAAATGCATCGCTTAAAGAAAAAAACCCAACACATACAGAATAGAAAACTGAACTAAGATTTCAGAAAACCCACATTTTTCCTTACTGCTCTCCTACTTAAATGCAGAAGCAAAATAACCACGAATAAGACAAGCCCAAACTATGCTGTGTCCTCTCTGTAGGGATTTATTGCAGACATGCTGCCCTCTGAGAGAACTGGCAGATGAAGTCCACCACTCAGGTCCCAGCAGAAGTGATAGCACAAACCAACCAGCTGTCCCACCTCTCCCCAGCCCCGGCTGATCTCCCTTTCTCAGCATACAAAGCCAGTCCCGCAGCGGCTATTTCCCAACCAAAAAACGTAAACAGTAAGAGAGGTGCGTCAGAAGGCACCGATGCATCAAAAGACCACCCAAATTCTAGTTTTGTAGGAGTAATTTGTGATCACGCTTCCCTATAACCTTTCCAAAGTTGTCCACCAGGATTCCCAGGCACAATGAAACAATATATTTCCTAAATATCATGGGTGGATGTTGGAATATAGTATCAAAAATCACTTTAAAACAGTTATTCAAATGGGATACACGTTGTAGCATGAAAGACTGAACAACAAAACCACACGTAAATATACATTTAAGAAATTTTCTAAAATTAAAAAAGAAAAAAAAAGGTCCAGCTTTTTGCACCAAGAAATACAAAATACAGTCATGTACAATCCGTCCCCATCAAAATCACTTGTTCCACCTCAGGATTTCACTGCATTTCTAAATACCTGACTTTTTGGTCTAAAGGATTTTAAAGACAAGGAAGTTAAGTGTCTTGATCAAGGTAAAACAGAAAATGTGGGCAAGCAGGGAATAGCAACATGCCAACTTGACACCTGAGGCTAGCCAGTAACTGGGCATCCAATTCTAATTAGCTTCAAAGTAATTACCCTCTTGGGAAACCATCTCAAAGTACACCCTACCTAGCAAACGAACAGGCACCCAGGTAGCAAAAAGCATATTCCCAATTAAGTTACAAGCCTGCTGAAGACCTGCAGCCCCCAGTCCAGCCACGTTCCTCCTTTTCTTTGAAAGCTGCACAGTCAACAGAATTTTTGCCAGAACAGCATAGGTGTAGCGTTCAGGCCCACTAGTCATTTATCAAATAGTTGGGTGACAAACCACTTACTGACTACTGTATACATGCTCCAAAAAATAAGGCAACTCAGCAGTCTCTCAAAAGGAAAAAAAAGTAGTTTTTTGATCCCAATGAGATTCATAACAGAATCCTAGAAGTTTTTAATCCAGTAATTTCTTTTAAAAACATACGTACAGCATACGTTTCTACCATACGCCACACAGAAGGTACAAAAATAGCGAGACGATCACTTTTTCAACATTTTAACTGGAAAGCTGGCCTCCTGAATCTGCCATAAACAACTCCAGGATCTGGCATCGGAAAGGAATCAGTAACTTTTTATATCGAGGAGAAATGTGCTCAATAGAAGACCACAACACATACGAGTTCTATAAAGCTACGTTCTGTTTGCATAAATAATAATAAAAAAGTAACAAAAGGTTCAAACATCAAATTTATTTGCTACACGTGGATCCTTTCTGCTTCTTCCTAGCAAGTCCCCCCCCTCCTTCCTCCCCGGGTCCCCCAAGCAGTGCGCGGAGCTCCCGGTGCTGGGGGACGGAGCCTTTCCAACGGGTTAGCTGATGGTTTGCTCTCATAAATCTCCGCTCTGTAAACCTCCACTCCCGTAAATCTCACCACCCTGCCCTTTCCAGCAGCAGCTGGATGACGCCCAGTGGCCAGCGGGGTACTCACAGGTCCCTGCTGTCACCGGGTGCTTGCCAGCGGCAGCGGGGTGCTGGGGCCTGCCTGGGCCAACAAAGCCCCTCGGGCATCGTTTCCTATTTAAACCAAGGCACCAGCGTATAGCAACGAGGTTAAGATTTAAAAAGCTGGAGTGATATTTGCGCATATGTAGTTTGGACTTTCAGAACTGAGCACTGAACAGAGGCAGGAAGAGAAGCTAGCCCAAGCACAAAACTCTACGGAAATCACCTCCAGGCACCGGTCCTGCCACCGGCGGGCCAGCATCTCCAGGAGAGGAGGTCGGAACTTGTCCAGCCCCAGCAGGTCGGGGAGCATCACGCAGTGCATAGCAGCCAGCTGGCTCCACCCTGTTAAAACACAGCGTAAGGGCGAGGTGAATGCAATTAACACCAAAGAGATATCAAGTTTAAAATGCAAGAGAGTAAATTTACATTGGCCACTGGCCTGGTACACATTAGGTCTTCAGGAGAAGGTGGGAGAAAGAAGGGGAAAAAATAAAAGAACCAATTTTGCAGCAGAACAACAGATTTTTTCCTTCTGCAGCCAGACCCCCAGGCACTGCACGTGCCCCCTGTGCCAGGCGGGGACATGAGGAGCTCCTCCAGGACTGACGTGCGCCACAAAGAGCTGCTCAGAGCTCGACGTCAGCAGGAGACTGTGTTTAATCGGGACTGGTTTGAGACAAGTATCCCTCTTTCTCCCCATCCCCTCACAGAATGACTTCAGAAAAGTAACACTGCCCAGTCACAGCCTTGGACTGTCAGCTTGCAACCTTCGGAGTCGACTCAACATACGTACGTACAAAAAAGCTCCTCGGCATAAGCCATGTGCTGAGTGCAAGACATATTTAAGTGATCTGTTCAAACACTAATTGCCATTATTGTTACACATTGCCCTACATGCAACTTTGGTATAATTCAGTTACACAACACTAAGCACATGAGCTACCATTTGAAAAATTATTAACTTTCCTGTGGCGTTTTAAAAGGTACGCAAATGCATAAAACCACACATTTGTCTGCCATCCTCATCTTCCCATCTAAACCTTACCTGAACGAGCTTACCTCAAGCATACTCATACTATAAAGCTGTAATTTGATGTAGTTAAAAACTGTATGGGTGAGCATATCAAGCTCAAATGACATGGATCATAAAAATGCTTGTAATGTACTTTACACAGATCTTGTAGTATTATGCTCTACATTGACTTGGGAAACCTGAGAAGTACTTCAGGCAAGCATATAGAGCTATAGTTTTAATTTGTCAGCAACTGTGAACATAAAATCCTAAATATTTTAGCTAATAAAGCTCTTCATGATGGTACAAGAAAAGAAATCATTTCATACTTGAAAGTCCTGAGTGAAAGCACAAATTTAAGGCTTGGCAATAAAGGCATCAAACAAAGGTTTAAACCATGATACAAGGGGTTGGTTTCTGTTTGGTTTTTGTTTTCTGTTTTCTGATTTTTTGTTTGTTTTTTTGTGCCAATCGTTGGGTCAGGAAGACATTCTTTATGATGTAGATAAAGTTATTAGAAGCAACAAACCAACAAACACAAGCCCCAAGTACTTTAACTAAATCATGTCTGTTTTCATAAGCACCAAAACCAAAATTTAAGTGACTTGAAATGATTTTCTCTTTCCTTTTTAAAAGGACCATGAATTTTTTGGCCTTTTGGTTTGCAATGTGAACTACAAAATGCTGTTGCTCGCTCATCCCCAAAGCGGAGGAGTGCCGCATGCTCACACCAGAAGGGACCCTCAGGGCTCCGGTTGGGGCTGAACCTTTGGACCAAGACGCAGCAGCTATGTCCACAACGGAGACAGAGGAAACGTCACACAAATGGAATGCAAACCACATGGAGTACAGCTTCTTTCATTCATACCTCATCAGTGGGAAAAGACACTTCAGTTTTCCCTACTTTAAAGGGGTCTTAGACTTTTTCCTCCAAAGGCAAAACCAAACAAGCTTTGAAATACAGCCTTTGATACAGCAGTTGAGAGCTGAGCGTACAGAAAGTCCAAGACAGACAAACCAGATCTACTCACCCTCTGCCAGCATTAATGGCAAAGCACACAGAAATAAACCCATTGCCTCTGTATCTTGCAAAGAAAAGTATCTACATAGACCAAACTAAAGTCATGTCGTAACAATGATAAAGGACATTAGTTGAAAGTAAAAGACAAATAGAAAAAATGAGGAAAGAATACCTTCATTTACTAAGAAACAGGTATGTAAAGTAGGAGCAGTGTCAGAGCCAGAGTGACCAGCTTCAGTGCTAGAAGAAACAGCAGGAGCAACTTGCAGAGGAAAGAAGAAGAAATAAAGAGAAAAAAAGAGGAAAGTGAGGATAGCAGCTTCTGAAAAACAGATTAGTATCACTGAAGAATGACAAACAAAACTGGAGGAAACGGTGATAATATTCAACTTAAAATTTCTAGGCTGTACAAGAAGTGCAATGTCAGTGAGAGGAAGACATGCAACTGCAGAGAAACACAGATACACTAACATAAACTTGCGTGTTTTGAAAAGCAAGTACCTGTAAATAAAAAATCACAAGTATGTCTTTAGAAAGCTGGGATTCGGTTTGGCATAAAGGTTGACTGGCAGTTTAAAACCAGGAGTTTCACTTCTGTTCTTGTTTTTCCCCAGATCTAGACAGATTTGGAATTTGTGCTACTCATTTAAAAAAAAAAAAAAAAGAAAGAACCCCTTTTTAACCTGGGCTGTCCCACCTGTTCATCTACAATGCCATAAGATGTGTTACCGATGGCTAGTTTTAATGTACTTCCATTTGAAATGTGTCCGTTCCAGTAAGTTGAAACCTAAACAAAAGAAGGGACTACAAACAGAAAGCAGCACATAGAAACCACGCTGCCTAAGTCTGCAGGAAAGCAAACACAGAAGAGCACAGGCCAAGCATGTACCCAAAGCAGGAGCTGTGACGTGTTTATTTTGCGAGCTGCGTGATTTCTCGCTGCAAATGTAATTTAAAAGCAGTTCTAAACATTATACTTCCACTAATGCTCATTGCTTCCTATTATCACATGAAAAGATGCGCAGACCTTATGGCACACACATGCTACAACCAGAGGTCAGCGCGGGGATTTACAGGTCACTATCTGACACTTCCTTCCTATAGAGAAATTACCATATGTCATGCACAAGCATCTGCAAATGAATCCCCCGCTTTTATTCCGTTGCAGAACAACAATGGGTTCAGGCTCCTGAACGTATTAAGCATTGTCTCCTGAATAGGCTGTTTGCTTTTCATGCAGTGAACTTCTTTTGTCGCTGCAGGACATCTGCATCCACGCTACTTCTTCCATACCTTCCACACGAGCGCAGCATGATGGCACGTGTGCGGTGACACCGCCACCAGCCTCAGCCACTGCGCGACAAAAGGGACTTCGGTAGCCGTATAAAAGAAGCCAGTCAATGTAAGAAAAAAACACGCCACTTTTTTTTTTTTTCCTTAAAACTCAAACCTTTGAAGTTTTTCTTTCTGACCTCTGTTTTTTGTTGTTGTTCTCTCCCAGCAAGTGTCAGTAATTATAACAATCACTGCAATGGAAGCAGCTGGCCCCATAGCTGCGTAGCACGGAGCTGCGCTGATCTCAGAACAAATACAGGTCAAAGAGATGGAGATCAAGCATGTCATAACATGCATTAATTGTATCTATTCTTAAAAAATCAATTAGTATAAGCACTAGTAATTTATGAGTGGTGAGACGCTGTAAGTAGCACACAGTGGGAGGTAAAGGTAAACTTATGACCCATGGGTGCCATTCAAACAAACTCATCTCTCCCCAGGAGCATGCAAGACATGCCACCAAGCATAGGAAAAACAAATAAACAAAAAACCCCACAGTTTAGGAACAAAAGTATTTTTCTATACCTTTGACGATGCACAGAATTTTATTTTTATCAGTTGTTAAAAGGATATTGGATAGCTAAAATACGTCTATCACCATAAACAGCCCAGCTATTTCTAAGAAAAATTACATAGTTGTCATTTGGGAAAGGATAATCCCAACGTAACTGTACCCTTAAAAACAGAAACACAGATCTTCTGTTAGAAATATGATTTTTCTGCCACTGAATTTGCCATACAGACACCATCTCTGGTAAATCCTGACCTCTCAAATACAAATCTTTCAAAGAAAAGTGGCTGGGCAAATAAATCCACATGTTGAAACAGCAGCTCTTCTTGGTTTTCTATTTTTATTCCTACTTTTCGTTATCGACTGCTACTTCTCTATTTATGTAGCACCTTTGATCCTGAAAAGAAGTTTAATGCTCATCACTCTTGACACTGACTTACCCTTTCCAAACACAGATCACAAAAAAAAAATTAGCAAAAGAATACACACACGTGTTGCTGATGAGTAAGTTTCCTCCTGAGATACAAATTTCCCTTCTTTTTGGATGTGAATGATGAAAGTCACACGGTTGATGTATGAAGTTACCTGTTGTGCTTACCAGCTTTCTAATACAAGAGCACTTCCACAGTTTAAAGACATAAGTTAGGATGTACATGAAGGGTATTTGAAATATAAAAGATAAATATCCATAAAATATCACAATGACAAAGCATTTGTATTCTGCAAAATGCAACTATTTTACAAAGTATAAATTTCTTCATATTCATGTAGCTTGAAAAGACAAAGCTTTAATAGCTAACAATAACAGTTAAGTGTTGTTTTTTAAATGTAATTAAGGAAGAAAATTTCAAATGAGTCCTGAAAGATACTTCCTTTCTAGATTAATGAAAAATCAAACACGTTTTGGAAAAAAAAAAATAGAAAAACCACTGCTCTTCTGCCCTACAGTGTATATGCATACATATATATGCATATATTCTGGCCTTGCACCCAGAAAACCTCCGAAGAGAGGTGATGAGACCAGCGAGGTACACGTTCCCTCTTTGTTTCATCAGGCAGCAAGCACACACGACCAAGCTCATAGTGGGACGTGCCCCCAACCACCCCCCCCCCCCGGCTGGTGCAGGCTTCGTGCCCCCTGCCCTGCCAGTGGGAGGTGGTGCGGGGAGCGCCGGCTTCCCCAGCTGCCGCACCGCGCTTTCAAACGGGGCACCTGCTCCTGAGCTGGGCGCTCGAGACAAAAATGGCCACGCCGTGATGTTACACACGTTTAACTTGATTTTTGGCATCAATTCATTTGCTGCATGAAACAGCAGCTTTTTAATTTAGAGAGCAAGCAGGGAGGAGCTGCCTCCTCCTCCTCCATCCCTCCGTTCCCCGCAGGACAGCCTCTGTGGTGCTCCCACCACCTGGAGGAGGCTCTGCTCACTGCTCTGCTCCAGTACAAGATCCAAGTCTCATCTGGTGTGAGCCCTCTTTTCATACCGCATGTTGTTCTACGTCTTACACCTCGCCACTGTACTTATGACAGAGAAAATGCAGACTACTAAAGGACCCTTCAACATCATGCATCAACCTTCTTCCTCCCACGTAGAAGCTAGCAATATTTTTAATCACATGATAGTAAGGTGATAACTTCAGCGTCAAGAGCTGGAATGACATCAGATTGTTCCAAAGAAAGTCATTTTTACCTTGCTTGATTTGTCCTTGAGCTGCATGACTTGACATCGAAGGAGCTGCCTTCACTTTTGTCATCTCTGGAGTGCCAGGCCGAGGCGGCCTAAACACGACGTGCATGAAGGGGGAGAGGGAGGAAGACAAGGGGAAAAAAAGAGAAAAAAGGGAGGGGAGGATTATTTGCTAAGACAGCGTGACTAAAACTTTGAAAGGCAATCCTATAAAGAATGATGCATCTCATTTACAGTTCCTAGCTTACTCTTTGGTGATGAAAAGTTTGTCTGTATGTTTTGATATGCTTAGAATTTGACCTACTCTTTAATCTATTTAAAACTAAAACTCATCAGAAAGGGCAAAACTGGCCCCTCATCCCTTCTGGCACAAATGTTACTTTAACTCCACGTCATATTAACATTGTAAGTTATGTAACTCAATTAAAAGCAATAAAGTTACTTTGGCACAAAAAATGCTTTAGTCACGATAAGAAGAAATGCACTCTGGTCATCTGGGAACCAGAGGTTTTCAGAGCCAGTATACACAGCAATCTCCACAGTAAAATGAAGCAAAATCAAGCACTGTATCAAAGTGGAGACTCTGAAAGAAAGTTGTTGTGAGTTAAAGGGAGTACTTCCTGTACCTGGTTGGGCCTTTCTTCATGTGGTCTCCAATAAAAGTTGCATTAGTCATGCTCATTAGCGTGTTTGCCAGCGAGATGACAGACAGGAGGTGCTGAGTGGTGACCGCACGCGACACACCGTATGTCCCCTTCCCGAGTCCTTCTGTAATGGACATTTTCCTTCCCAGCTCCACGCCCTCGTAGGATGGTTTACCTACAGACTGATTGTAACCGGGAAGCATCAGAGACATGTGGCCACCTCTAGACAGGAGGCCAAAGGACACAGAACAGTGCGGCTTAAGCATCCCCAGGCGATCAAGGCAAAGCTCATCTAGAACAGAATTCAAGCCCCAGGCATGGAGACAAGACATGAAAAGCTTTGCTGTATCCATGGTTAGATTATACTCTAATAAAGTTAATGGTTTAGATTTGCTAGAGCGATATTCCGGGTCACCATCTTCTCTTCTCTGCCTTATTGATTCTTCATCCTCATCCTCATCATCGAGAAGATGCTCCTTGATATTCTCTTTGATCGTCTCCTTGACCTGCTGGAAGAGGACAGCTGCTCGTTTGCCAGTCAAAAAGGAGCCTCCTTTGTCAGAGCCGCCAGATGCCTTCTGCAAATTCTCCGGAGAAATGAGTGCACTGTTGGGTCTCGAGGCCTCTTCAGTCAGCAGCTGAATAATCAGGGCCTCTACATCGAAGAACAGCACGTGTATATCTGGATCTGTTAAGTTAGTCTTTATAGCCTGAACCATCAGGGAGTTATGCGAATATTTAGGTAAATTCCCCTACAAAAATAAAAGAAAATAAAAACTATTTCAAAATTTTAACTGGATAACTGTTTTATACTTTTCTTGGATATAACTGACAAATCAAGGAAGCCCTGTGTGAACAACGCTTGAACACTCGCAGGGTATAAAACAGGAAAATCATTCTAAGATGCTTCACTGACATTCTGATAACATCAGGAATTTCAGAGCAGTGATCAAGCATTACAAACCTAACATAGGTTAATACTGTAACGCTGACACTCCGAGGATTCGGTATGAACACCGGTGCACAAGCCTGGGCACTCAGATACTTGGAAAAACAAGGTGACACCGTTCCAAAGAACGCCCTGTGCAGGGGACCTCTCTTCTCCAAACAGAATAGGATGCAGGAAGGTTAAAAAAAAAAAAGAGAGAAAAGGAAAATAAACAGAGCTCGAAGCAGATCTCTGCTGCTCTCTGCTGGTCAGAAGCCAGACTGCCAGAACATCAGCAACCTGCATTTATCAAGAGAAAAACGAAAGAAACAAGCGAACAAACACAAGCTCGTTTTCTTAGGACCCAGAGATCGGCAAGAGAAATCCCAGCAGTTCTTTCAGCATACATTTTTCATAACGTGATTAGTCCTCCATCAACCTTTAGCTTCTTGGGCTTGCTTCTGCATGCAAAGTTGTTTTCCCTTATTGGCTGGGCAAAAACCACCCCTGCTAAAGGATTTAATATGGTCACCAGTGAAACTTAACTCTAGCCTCATATCTACAGATTTTAATCCATAGCATAAATAAAATTGAGATAATAAAAACCTGGATATTGCAGTGTTCTGAAAACATGAAACTATCTCTCTATTGTCAGGATATTCTTTTTTTCCTCTCTCAATACCCAAACCGTCCTCTCACATGCAATACAAAAAACTTCATCCAGAGAAGTACCAACATGCACACTTGAACACATAAATTGTTTGTTCTTAACAGACTTCACGGTATTAATGTATTAAGCACATGGTGACATTGCAAATATATTGATCCATATTGGAAAATACGTGGGTTTTTTTTATTCTCAAAATACAGCAACATGTTTAAAGAAAAATATTTAAATTTCTTCTGCAAGCCACATCTATATAGGGAATTCCAAAGATGCGTCACAGCTATAAAAGGTGACCAGCTACTTCACAGAACCGCGGAACAGCTGAGGCTGGAACACACTCCAGCCCTTCGCAAAAACAGGACCAGGACCGTGCCCAGGCCAGCTTTGAACATCTCCAAGGACAGACGCTTCAGAACCTCACCCCGTGCAGCCAGTTCCAGTGCTCTGCTGCCCTCACAGTAAAGAGAGGTCTTCCAGCGTTCAGACTGAAATTTCCCCCGTTTCAATTAGCGCTCCTTGTCCTTTCAGGGCTTACCCAAGGCCAGGTAAAGTTAGTTTACATCTTTCTATTAAAATTTCTGAGTGGTTTGGATAAGATCCTTTCAGTTACAATGATGAAGACTTGCTATATTTTATTGAATTACATATGAAAATAAATGGTTTGGATACCGCATTAGAAACAGACAAGCTAGACCAGAACTTACTTTGTCGGATGCTTCAGAAGCTAGCAGGTTAGTGGCAAGAGTCTGCAGCTTTTGATGTGCCACGTTTTTCAGAGCAGCCAGGCTACGCCGAGTCATGGCCTGCTTCAGGTTGACAGCGGGATGACTGAGGGAGTCCACGGCCGCTGGAACTGCCTCATCACAGGCATTCAGGATTTCTACTGCTGTTATTCCCATCACACACCTGTCCAGTGCACCTTCAAATATTTTGGAAATCATTAGTTTAAGCAGGAAAAATCCAGAATGTGCAGAACACTGTAAGTACAACGTGCAAAAATAATTTACACCACAGGATGCAACGGGTAGAGTACTTGTGACTATCCTTCATATCCTTCACTTTGCAGATGAAGGAACTATTGGAGATTTAAGCTGCTGCATTTCTACACCAAGCTTTCAAGAAAATTGCTGAGGAAGAATGAACACTAATAAATTTAGAGGACAACACACATACAGCTAACAACTGTGCTCTGTAAAGGTAAGTAAAAGATACATAGGGAGAAAAAGCCAGAGGACGCTGTACTTCTCCAGAAATAAGCAAGTTATTTACTATAAATACTAAAACATATATTTAATCTACAAATTTGGGGAACATGGGGAGATGTAGATTTCTAAAAAAAGTGTGTGAAAAACATTAACATGTCCCTCAGATGCAACTTGCCCAGATTACTGAGTATTATTAAAACAAGTGATTAAACGGTGTCTGAACTGAAGCTTACCAGTATCCATTTGCCAGACGTACACAGACCCATCTGAACATCCCACTACCAGGTAGTCGTCAGAAGGCCTCCACTTTATTACTTGAATAGGGAAAAGGTGACGGGATGCCAGCATGATGCATTTTTTCTCCCGCAGACTCAGAAGACCTACCGAGTGATCACTGGCAACAGAGCAAATGCAGTGCTGGACTCTTGCCTTTAAAATGAATATATAAATAAAGATTATTAAAAGTAAACTGCCTACCTTATGATTAATCTCTTCTTCACTGGACCAAGTATAATGATCAAAAACCTGTTTTATAAGCAAACGCAGGCACATAAACCTATGGCAAAACTTGCTGTCATCACTGGAAACAGATTTTCATTGGCAGAAATTCTCTTGAATCCTAACTACCTGCATGTCATAAAGAGCAAACAGGTACAAGAACGTCCTTGCCTTCTAAGCATAGCCACGTGGTATTGCTACCTTGGAAAAAATTTATGCACTGAACCATTAACGTCACTTCATGGTCATGTTCAGAAATTTCTCAATCTTTCCAGGAAAAGGAAATTATTTTCTACCAACATGTTTCTCAAATTTTAAAATCTGAACGGGAAGTAATTGTGTACAGTTCAAAAGAGTCATAAAAACAATACTTCACTAGCAAATAAAATACAGACTACCTACTCTCAACCCTGTCACTTTTATTTAATTTTTCATGCTATAGACCAAAATATTTTAGCCAATACTGATGCATATTTCTTAGTAAAAGAAAAAAGAGACTAGAGGCATTTTGATTTATAATACAGAATACACATGTCCCTGCACATACACTAATAAAATCACTGCTACAGGTGAAGTCACTCAAAGAACTACTCTTCAAATAGTTTCAATAGCTTTGCATTTTCTTCCAGCTGTCCTTAGACTTGGATTATATGCTAATACTTAAGTTTAAATTAAAAATTTCACATCTACACATGGTTTAGATTAACATGCTAAGTCAGAGATGTTTTCATGACATCCAAGGATGGTCAGTGTCTCAGCAGAGCTAAGCAGTGCAGAGGTACAGGAAACAGGCTCAAGAACTAGAAGTATGAAAATAAGGATAAAAAAAGCAGAACATTAAAGAAAAAGGGAACAACAAGGGAAGGGAAAAAAAGGAAACAAAAGGCAAAGAAACTGTGTTGAGCAAAAAAGAGAAATCATGGTTCTCAAGTAAACCAGTGTCACTTCGTGCATTAAATTCTCTCTGTTCATCCAAGTATCAAAAAAAAAAAAAATCATTCAAAGCCTATGGGCTTACGGGCTAACTGGTGGGGAACACTTGCCTCTGTATCAAAGGTTTTCAGGGGAAAGAAGTTGCTTCCACGTGATAGAAATCCTCTCCTGCAGTTAATGCTGGGTATCATCTAATGTCAAGCATTTCCTTAACTAGCTGGGTTTTAATAAACATTTTCCCACTAGTTTTAATTATTTGCATAGCTAAACCATGATGCGAACAAAACCAAAATTAACAGCACAATTAAATGCTTTTTAAATATCTGCAAAAGTTATACGTGAGCTCAGTGCTACAGCTTTGGTATTTCATATTGCATTCACACTCTCAGGAAGGATTTTAGGGGCTGTAGCATTCACAGGAAGTGTAAGACAAGTTACCAGGACATATTAATTAAAACTTACACTACAGTTTTCTGGTGGAACTAGAAGCTGTGTAATTTCACCACCATGTACACAGAAGATATGTTTCATCTCTCCAGAAAATATATCCCACATGATGACTGAGAAATCCACACCACCTGAGATCAAATACCTTTGATCATAACGAGAAGAAACCTGATGAGGATACAGTAAGCATGTAATTTTGTTTCGATGGCCTCTGAGAGTCCGGTGAGGTGGCCAACCTGTGGAATAGGGTAAGGTTAGGGGATATGGTGTGGGGAAGGATGAAAAAGGAAAAAAAATAATTAATTTTTGATAGAACAATTAATAAATTAGATTGCACACACTGCAATCCAGCCGTGCTTTCCAAAAGCTTGTTAGCATACCTCTCCGAAGCATATGCTCTCCTTGCAAAAGCTGAACTATAGCAGTTTGTGTTGCTGGCACGATAACAATGCTCCCATCTTCCCGACCACAGACCAAACGCCCATGTGCTGGGATATACACGCTGGCCGTAACTTTAAGTGGTTCATTGAAGTTTGGTATTAAGCTTAGTTGGTCTATAATCCCAGCTGGGCGAGGAGTAAGTTTATCAAAAGCTTCCTGGAGGGATATTGAAGTTGTTGTTTGCAGTCCTGTTTAAAAAAGGGGGAAAAAAAAACCTATTCAAGAACCAAAATAGGAATGCTTTTCTTGAAAGATTTCAAAGTTAAAATACACCACGCTACACCACCACATAAAAGATATTGGAGATCAATTCACTGACCTGAGGGAAGCTGCAGCAACACATAGAAACAATACATGTGAGAGAACAGGAGAAGTATATGATTTAAGCTACAAGAGGAAGCTATGTAGGCAGACAACAATGACCATAGCTGGTGTTTGGAAAAAAAGGCCATTTAGTACCTGAAAAGCATTCCGAGTACATTTAAGATTTTCATCACATATTAAAAAGTTAAATAACTGCAACTCTTAAAAGAAGCAATGGAAAAAAAAAAAAGACCATAAAAAGACCTAGCAAGAAGACATAATTATGTCATACCTTCTGCACGATCTTGTTCAAGATTTTCAGGCACACTCCAAACAGACAGCCTTCCTGAAGAGTCTCCTTGGATTAGCAGCTTATAGGCAAACTCCCTGCATCCGTAGAAGAATCGAGTAACTGGGGGACATATAAGTAACTGGTAGAAAATAAAATAAATTAGAACAACTTCAGACATACGCAAACCATGTACAAATCTGAATGTTTACTTTTCGCACATAACCCGCTGTACATTTTGAAAGTAGAACAAAAAACAGCTACTCTATGCTTTATCTTTATTATAGAAGGAAGAATAAATACATCAATATGAATTAGAAGATGCTGTGGTTAGTTATGAAACAAGTCACAGTTTTAGGGGGAAAATTGTACATATAATAAATTTCATATATTTTTATATTTTTCTCTCTCTATATATATACATACTCTAAAATTGTTAACATTTCAACAGTAACGGTAAACTGAAGATATGCTACTCAATAAGGAAAATGGCCATAAGAGAAAAGGAAGTTATAATGTTAACAAATAACACAGCAGATCAAATCTATACACATTTAAATGCCCAAATTTGGCAACAGATTAAATGGTTGAGATGAAAAAAGGATCTATACAATACTCTCACATTAACAGTATTTGTAAATGAGACAGTTATTTAAAGCTAGCAGGACACATGCCTAGGTATATCACACAACAGTCACAAAATATATTAGTTTATAGCAGATACAGTCCACGATACAGTATAAAACCAAGTTTAGTTAAATGAGGATTTTAGCCAGAATTGTCTTTTCTTTACTTCGCAAGAATCTAAGCTTGCAAACTCCAAGTTGTGACTCTAAAAGCCCTTGCTCAGTGACTGCCTAATCATCATGCACATCACAACCTGACTTCTGCTCCAGCACTGATGAATGATAAGCTGTTAGCATACAAGGACTGAAGATTCACTTGACCATAAACAGATCTCTGCATTTATTTGAAAACCAACAAGAACCAAAACAAAATAGCAGGGAAATTGCATCTGGTTTTCTTCCAAACGTCTACTTTCTCTAGCAAAAGAGGAAATTCTGAAGGTCTACTTAGAAAGAGAAGAAAACGTCATGAAGTATGCCTATGTAAACTCTCTCAAGGAGTAATACTGGCCATAAATGAAAACCCCAAGAAACGTATTTTTACCTGTTTATCTGCTCTGTCCAATACGCTGTACAATGAAGGAGGATTTAGATTTTCTACTGCTTTTCCCACATCTCTGCGAAATGAATCACTAGCTGGTAGACAGCTGGGTTTAAAAAAAAAAAAAAAAGGAGTAAAATTGATCGTATGACTAAAGTGATCACGCTATCAATAGCTAACTAAATAATATGCTAGATTCATAAGCAAAAACAGTATCCAAGCCCTTACACATTGCATTTTCAGAGTTCAAAATAGTTCAGAGTTTCTGAGTTCACAACTATTGGCATCTTACTCAGGACCAAACCACACCAAACTCAAGTATTCCTCCAACAGACCACCAGGTAGATCTGCTGCTTGCTTCTTTATGCTGTGATGGCACATGAAGGTCAAAAAGGATTTTTTGTCTGACTTATGTGAGAATATTGGAGGATCTAAATGATAAAACTGCATCTCCACCCAGAACAAAGAAATGTTTGCGTATCACAAATTAAAAGATGGAAAAATAAAACCATTCAAACCATTCAAAATGTCTCATGCTATAATCTAAAATAATAATAATAATAATAATAATCAGAGCGTTTCATTTTTGAGTACCTGGCTGGTAATTTATATATGAAACTTTGTCCATCTTCTGTCCAAACAATCACTTTATCAGCTGACACAAAGTCACCACCAGTCCAGGTCTGTTCATTTTCACTTGGGACTGAGCATAAAAGGGAATAATCTCCAGCATCAAAAACCTGAAAAGAAGCAGAGAAGTCTATCAGTCATCAACCAATTATATGTTAAAATGCCCAGGGAGCAGCTAATTGCAGTTTCCACATACACATATGAAAAGAATTTAGAACATCTTGATCTGAATGTCTTACCGGCAATTTAATTGCACGAGGTACTACTGTGAGAATAAGCTAGCGTTTGCTCAGCTTTCCTTACCCTCCAGTACTTGGAGCACACTACCAACAACGACCGCTGGGTAAATGCGCAGAAAGAAATGCTTTGACAGTTCTGACAATAAATAGGTTTTGACTCCTCTTCAAATATTGGTGTGGTATCCTAAATAAAAATAAACAAGCAAAATAGTTACATTAAATTATCTACATTTGATTTAAAAAGCCTGCAGACTGTCACAGATATGAGAGCAACATATATGCAGAAGAACAGAACTAAAGAAGCAATGAGAAATTGGCTCGTAGAGACAGACAAAAATGGCACCAACAGGAGGCTGGAAGTTTTATTTGGAGAGCACATGTGTACAGCCCCATTGGGCACAAGCACTGACCAGCAGTCAGAGCTGAACTGCTGAGCACACAAGGCTGTTTCCTTCCTCATGTCAGCGAGCTCATGTCCCCAAGTCCCCAGCCATGGACTGGGTTAGAGGTGAAGGTTCAGTCACTACCAACTGCATTCTCCTGAGATCCCATCTAGCACCACCGGGCAACACTCAGCTGATTTTTTTTCTCCCTTGCTCAAACTGACCTTAGAAACACGACAGAAAACGTGATGGAAGAGGGACTACATGGTTTCATAAGGTGCCAGATGGCCAACTTCTAAGGAAAAACCAAACCCTTGCCACATTTCTTATTCTATTATTCCTCTTAAGAAGATCTGCAAGAGCACGTGGCATCCTCTTTTGTCACTTGAGTCTAACAAATTCCCCAGCTGGACAGATTAGTGGTGCCTATTTAGCACCGTCACTCTCGCTGGATTACCTTTCTGCTAGACAGCCAGCTGAAACTAAGCACATTCAGCTCACATTTCATTCTTGCATGGTTCCCACTACCACAAACGGACTATACTCCTGGTTAGTTACGTGTTTCTTGCTTTCATACTCTTCACTGTACTAAACTGGTATTTATTAATATCATGTTCTGACTAATGAGGACTTACACTGTCCGTATCAGAGTTACACATACAGCATAGCATCCACATCAGCTTGGTAAGCTAAAAGTTTCTGAAACAATCTTTCGTTACTAAATTCACTTTGGATCTCAAAGGCCTGCGAGAGGTACAAGATAATTTCAGGGAAGAATAGGACTCTTAAAGAAGAAAAACTAAAACTGAATAGACCAAAATGTTTCTATGTCATTAAACCATTAAATGGCACGAATAAAAAAGCGGATTCATTTTCAAATTCAGAAGCCTTTGCTTACCTGCATGCGACTCACTTCAGAGGTTATTATCCATACTTTCAGGATGCCAGTCACCGAAACTGCTACAACAGTATCCTCTGGGGGGGGAAAAATAGGCTAATACAAGAACGTCTTCATTTTGGTACGCACTGTGCGTATCTGATTACAAAAATACGAGAGAGCTCCGCAACACTGAAATTTACCAAAACAATCTTGAAGTGTTTGCTTCAAAACCAAATGATTATTTGCAAACTGGTATGCCAGGAGTGCACATACACACATTCAGTGGTTTTCTGTTTAAGTGCCATTCCCATCATGGGTGGGGGCATGGTCTCAACACCTAGGGCTCAAACTCAATAGAGGGGGGCCGAGGCTGAAGGGTAGCCCCAGCTGTTTCTAGCACTGCTGTCTGACACACGGGGTTGTCTCATTGCTGTCTCCAAAAGCAAGATGTTTCTCTTGTAGGAGGAAAGGCCTCTTATTTACGCCTAGCTGTTTGCCCACACCGGCCTGAGAGGCTGCTGAAGCCTAATGGGAAATGTATGCTAGTTGTACGCTGCCCAAGCTACTTGCCTGGGGGTTCCCAACTGTGTCTCTGAAAAAGTAATCCATTATATTCATTAACCACGCACACCAACACCCCAGTGCACACCAACCCCCCCCCCAAACCCACACCTACTGCAAGTCACTTTCTAGAAATTCCAGTTTTTCCCAGGCAATTCTGCTGAAGGACAAAAATCCCCAGGCCAAGGGATGACTTCTTGATTACAAACCACAAACACGATTAAAATGATTACAAAACAAAGAGTAAAATTAAATGCAGTAGCAGGGAACTTAAAACCAGAGTTCACTTCTTGTTGTTCCAGCAACTTAGATGTGGAGACAGCAATTCAGCATTCCCACAGCACCCCTCTGGGAACAGTTCACAACTGCTGTCAGCCTTAACTGAAGCTAAGTCTCTCTCCTTCAGAATCTTCTTTCTTAGTGTTCCTCAAACTCTTAGAAATTAACAGCTTCAACAACAGAAGAAGCTGAATGAGGCACATCTCCACAGCTGCCAAAAATTTAAAGCTTGGCATCTGAACACAAACTAACAGCGAAACAGATGTGTGGACAGGTACTGCTTCAAACCACGCTAACTAATGCACTACTGTACGTTCTGTCTACCCCCATACCTCTTCACTAAACTGCCTGGCATTACTTTTAGACGTTCCTCTCCCCGCAGCCTTCAGTTTTTTTATTGCGTACTGTAATCAGCTCTTTCCTTAATCACATCTCCTGCAATAATAGCTTTGAAAATGTTATGACAGCACTTTTTGTAAAGCTACTAATCACAAGGAATATTCGCGGTACGTATGTATCTTGTCAAAATCACAATTCCTAGCGTGCCAAATGATCTCGATGTATGCCACACATCACATTAGTAATGCAAATGACAGCCTTAGCATCTAGAGTGCTTGCACCTCTTCCTTTAGCCTCGTGCCAGTTTCCAGGCTCTTGCTATCACAGCGTTCTCCAAAACCCTTTTTCAATTCTCAAAGACAAAACAAGTTATCACTCCAGTGGAATGTGCTTTTGTTCCAAGAGAAAAATGACTCTTCCTGTAGGAATGCTCCTTGCCCTTCAGATCGCAGCACATGCACACGCTGAAGATAACAGAACTGAACTACTTACCAGGTGAGCCTGGAACCCGTTGTAGCAAATTTCACTACCCGGGTGCTCATTTTAGGTTTTGCTCATGAGAAAGCACTAAAACGTATCCTATGAGAGTTTTAGCTCTGGCTAAAACAGCAACAGAGACGATACCAAAACCACAACGAGTCTTCTCCCTGCACATTTTCAGGGACTAGAAATAAAGCATTGCTTTTTTGAGAAGTTGAAAACAGCCATAATAAAAGCAACTAAAATAATTACCTTGTGTTCTATTGGATTTAATGATAGTCATGGAGCTGATCCAGTCGGGAGATATTTTTGATAACAAAGAATAAAGAACTTCAAGGCTGGTAGCATCCACAACAAGAATTTCTGGATAGTGTCCATGGCATAACAGTCTCCCTTCACGCTGAGTCCCGACTGTGAACTGATAGAACTAAATGGATATTAACACAACACTGAAGTTATACTCCATGCAAGACACTAACTGCTTCATTTGTAATCAAAAGACTGTAATTCCATAGATATATTCTACCGACTATATATTAAAAACACTGCTACTGGGCTCTGACAAGTGGAGCTTTTTGCTGAGGTCCCCATCTGCTGTTATCTTCCCGAGGCAACCCTTGGACAGCTCACCCAGCACCGGGGGCAGACAGGAGCCTGTAACAGCCCTGCCTGCTGAGGTCAACCTCCCTCTCCTACCTCCCCCAGCTGTACTTCTCGGTTTTTGCCTATTCCTCCATTCTTTCCAGGCTCTCTAATTTTTTCCCCAAAAAGCTGTGGGGGACCTCTGTCCAGCTCTAGGGCATTTGATGATACTGTATAACTTTCCATTCCACGTTTTAATAACTGATCTATAGTTATCCACACTGCACCACAGAGAGCAGGACCTCTGCAGCACACCCACAGTACTAACCTGTATGCCAGTGTGTGTGCAGGCTAGCTTCGTAAACTCTATGCATCTCCCATCATTCACATCCCACAGACACATCTCCCTAAAACGCAAAAGACAGATTACAGCTATAATCAAAATATTTCAGTCTTCCAAGGAGTACAAAATTATTTATGCTGGGAGAATCTGAAACATTCCTATGTGACTATGTGAGCTGTATTTGGGTAAAGGAAACTCAAAATCTGCTTGAGATGATTCTATTCAAAACTACACAGCCTGTTCTTCCCTATAAAGACAAAGACAAACGAGCAAAATGCAAAGGTACATCATAAGCAATCAATATATTAAGGAAATGCAAGCATTTAATGGAGAATTTCTCATTTCTCTCACTGCTATTTCAAATCATTATGTACATCTACTGCATCCCCTAAGGTGTCCAAAGGTTAGTTTGCCTTTGCCACATGTGTGAGGAAGAAAAGGAAAAGCATGTTACAGAAAAACAGAACTTCATCACATGGCAGGGAACACTGACAGTTTCTCAGAGGTTCCAGGCTGGCAGGAGCTGGCAGCATCACCTCGTACTCTTCATGAAACCATGGAACAACCAATTATAAATGGCATCGGTAGATATTTTTCTGACTTTTCTTGTAAGAAAATAAGGCAGATACCGCTGTGAATTAATGCAGGTTTCAGAGGGGCATGGAATCATTTCTCCCTATTTACAGTATTCCCCCAATATTTTGACTTTCAAAATTTTATATTTAAATTTAATCAAAACGGAACCTGTCAGCTGCTTCCTCATCTTTCTTTCCCTTTGCATCAGATGTATCATGCAAAGAAGTAGGTGGAAGCAACCTGATCTCTCCCCTACCCTCAACCTCCATTATTTAACAGCTTGATAAACGCCCAGAAAACTCACCCGCTCTCTGAGGCGCTCACTATGTACTGCTTTTCACTGGAAGCAGAGGCCTTTGATAAACACGTAATTGAGGCTGTGTGACCAAACAACAGAGCTCTGGGATTGATCTGGAATCAGGGAAATAAAACGGGAAGTTACACGTAGTTACTGTGAAATAACAAAGGCACTATTACTGACCTTGAATACACATATTCCAGTCTTCTCTTTTATGTAATATAAATGTGTTAACATACATTAACATTTTATTAGCACAGCTATGGACATCATCTTGAGTTTGCACGGAATGCTGCTGTATTATGTGAAAAAATAGTTTCTACCTAGCACTGTAACGTCGATTGGTGAAAAAACGCACTTTGCATAAAGCTCATGCCATCAACACTTTAAAATCACAGATGGACTTTGGCCTGACTCAAAAGAAAGAACTGTGTTGTACTGCAAAAACACTTTCTCCCCCAAGTCAAGTAACTTCACCACCCTCTGCATTTATAAATAAGTTTATATATGGTCCATTCATAGATGAAAGATGAAAAAAAATGTCCTTTGTCCATCCTAGAAACAAATTATTGCCTCCTCCTTTTTTTAAATGTATTAGACATAATTTTGGGGGGTAACTCAGCTGTTGAGGTTGTTAGGTATTCAATGTAATTTTTTCCTGAAACACGCTGTATTTTTATAATAAATTCTTATTTTCCTAATGTATTCTAGAAGTTTAAGACTCCTTGTACTGAGGCAATTTACAAAATTGTATTCAAGATAGACACTTGCAGATTCCAACACCAGAGCAGCCACTGACACGTGATACCATAGTTCTATGCATAGCTATCACACAATCATCAATCAATTAATCATCAGTCTATATCTCTGCTCCAAGCCTTTTTTCCTCATTCTGTTTTCATTGAAATCAGCAGTTCTTTTGTTCAAAAAAACATTGAAGAGCTCTCTCAATACAGTTCTCTGCTCTCTGAAATCAGTTTCCTCAAAACAAGTAAAAGCAGCTACACTTGAACTTAACGGTAAGTTTAGAGCAGCTCCAGAAAAGAGGACATAATTATTTTTTAAAATTATTGCAGCAGCAGTAACGGAGCATGAGAGCAAAACTGCCTCTTTCTGACCTGAAATACTCATGGAGGCATGATGTCACATCCAGGCCTCATCTTATGCACAGAGGAAGGAAGGATAAACGAATGGAGCATAGCAAGAGCTGAAGACCAGAGCAGATACTGTGCTATAACACTGAAGACTAAATCATTTTGGCAACAGAGATACACGCTTACAGCACATAGAAAATAAAAATCACGCAGAGGCTTACCTCTAAATCTGGAGAGACGTCCCAGAGACATATCTGTCCGTCGTGACAGCCCGTGACGATCATGGACACGTCATCCATTAGCAGCAGCGTTGATATGCAGTGGGTGGGAGCCTTCCGCCCCCACAGAACAATGGGCAGCACCAGGCTGTTCCCCGCCATTCTGCTCTCACACCTGCCCATTTAACCACAATAATAGATATTACTCATCGGCAGGGGCGCCAGCTCTTCACCTGGCACCCAATTAGCTCTTTCCTCACTGGGGAGCGTGCTCACCTTCATACAGGGATGGAATAACATACTGAAAGGGTCCCGTGAGAAACGGGCTAGTAAAATACCTGACTAGTTTGATTTCTTACAAAAAAAGATACTTGCAAAAGATACTTTTCAACAGTTCACCATTTCCCAACGCGCATAAGTAACTTTGCCCCAAATCACCCTTTTTATAGCATTTTGAATTAGCACGTGCTCCAAGTCCCAGGGCTGCAGCACCCATCATGGGCCTGCTCTGAGATCTTCGTTTGCAAACCCAAGGACCCGTTGTCAGAAATAGGCTCTGGAGCTTCCTGTGGATCACCGTGCACCTTCCAGAACTGCTCTTCTGTCAGAAGAGCCTGGCATGAATTTAATGAATGAAACTGGTGGGATTAAAGATGAATTAACTTATCATTGGCATCACCCAGATATAAGACGTGCACAAGACCTGCTCCAAAAGCATGGAGTCCAACACAAATTAATGCTGTATCTCATCTACATAAACATCACGCTGAAATTTCTTCCAGAACATAGTTTTACAGTAATTTTGACAAATGCTGCCTGCATTTCGAGTGCAACCAATCCCTGTAGCCAGAGGAACTGAAGCTGGTAACGTCCATGGAAAATGCATCACGTACACTGCATCCCATCGGACTACAGCTATTAAAAACTACTTCAGAGCCACTCCTTAACAAATGTAGATACAGACCACCAGTCAAGCCCACTCTCTAGTAGGGCACACTAGAAGCTACCTCGAAATTAGTATTTGCAAAACCCGCCCGTAAGCACAGTGTTAATTGTTATGCAATGCTAAATCAATTGTTCCCAGCCTGGGTGATGACAATATGGAACTGTGAAATAATTTTACGAGACGCAAAGGATACAGTGACCTTACTAAGAGGTGCACAGCTGCCTAACGTAACACAACAGTCAGAAGTATAACTAAGTAGTAACATAGAAGGAATAATATATTTTATACTTCCACACAGACAAACGTGAGAGAAAGCACTGCAAACATTACCAGCAAGACGCTTTCTAAAGGCTTACAAATACCCACATTTCCAAATTTCTACATTAAGAGAGGAAAAACAATTTTTAGAACACTTACTACCAATCCCTCGGGGAGAAAGAGCAAAAAGCAAAGCTACCTCTTTCCTTCTAGTTTTTTATTGTGGTATCGCAAAGCCTTCATTAACAACTTCATTTTCAGGAAGCACCACGGGCTCATTTCAACGGCTGCAGAACTCGGACCACACAGAACAACAACTCCCCGTCATCGCCCAGCACCAAATACACCCCCTGCAAAATCCCAACCTCACTTACGTCTGTAAACAATCGATATCTTTATTTTTACAGCGGTGATGACAAACGACAGCAGCGAATAAGCACTGTGCTTATTGACAAACGCGCAACAAGCCCGCTGGGAAGCGCTACGAATGAAAAGCCGCGTTCTGTTGTTTGCGCCTCCCCACAATTTCTGCAGAACCGGAGACATCCAACTGAGTGATGGTCTTTGTGCTTGCCACCTGTGTCTCCATCAGGACCTTTAAGCTTTTCCCTGCCACTTTTATCCAAGTGACCACAAAAAAAGGCAGAAAAATCCACCAGCCTTCCTCCCTCTGCGTGCAAGCTGCTTCTTAAACTTCTTTTTATCCACAACTTTGGCAACTTTCCCACAACGTTCAGCCCTAAGAAGCTAGAGATGTCACTGCACCTCGTGAGACTCAAGAGCCAAGCCATTTACCCTGAGAGAGCGTCCATGATAAGGGTTTTACAGCCATGCAGCACCAATTGACGATAGGAAGCCGTGCAGCTGGTGAGAGGCTTCCCACCTGTGCCCAGTCCGGAGGCAACGAAGGCAGCTCCCTTGCTGCCCGTGGCTAGCACGTGGCTCCCGTCCCCCACCCAGCAGCTCCAAAGCCAACCATTAAGGGCTGCCAAATGAACATCTGCTTTTAAATAAACCTAACTGTGCTTGTGCTCAAACAAAGCAACTAGAAAGGTTAAGAATAAATCATTCATTTCCCTCTCAGTGTTAACCGCATGCTAATGTCATTTTCCTGCATTTTCAGGGGAATTTAAATTCTGTTATTATTCAGGTTTGTCACCAGCGAGTACAGAGATGGCTGCCATCCATGACATCAGCACAAACCTTCAAAACGGGTTGCATATTTTCAAGGGAACAGCGATTTTGACGCCTAATATTTTTCACATGTACAGAATCCTTCATTCAAAAAGACATTAGCCAGGCATCGTAACACCGCCGTAACACCTACAGCCATTTACACGAAGGCAATCACAGCGATCGGGGGCTCCCTGGTGGTTCTGCACGGCTGCCATTTGAATCACCCAATGCGTTTTACAAAATCTGATCATTTTTAATTTTATTACAAATGACCTCTTCCTTTCAGATGAAAAAAAAAAAAGGATGGATGGGGTGGGGAGAAGAAAATGCAGTACTTTACCCAGTTACAGAAAGGTTTCCCTGCCAGAACCCAAATATTTAAACATTGACACTTTAAAGTAACTAAACAAACCATGCTGTTATTAAACACAAAGGGTCAGTGACATGTGCTAGTTAAAATCTTGCTCATTTCAGGCCTGTCAGGAGTGCTCAGGGGCTTTGGGAGTTAGTTTGGACTCACTGTAAGGGGAGTCTGTACTACAGCCGCTGCCCAGGACCGTGTCCTGTCCTCGCAGCGCACAACCCTCTGGTTACCAACCTCTCCTCCCGAAGGAGGCTTTCACTTCGCTTCGCTGCCCGTCTACCAGAGCACACGGAAACTCCTCGGGAATCTGTGTCAGAGGCTGGCTCCAGCCGAGGTAACACCCACTGCTCTTCCTCATCTTCCCGGCCAGCCATCTGTGTCATCACGGGAGGCTATCACGCTGCTTAGAGCACAATTTCCTCTTTGTAAAGCCACCCGAGAAGTCTGAGAGCACTTTTTAAAGGCTAATACTTTTTCAGTAAATTAATCCCTATTTTTTGGTCCAAGAAATTTTGGACCACGTTGTGTGCGGTACAAAGTACCGTAAAAAGATCTTCCTGCTGAGTTTGTTAAGGTTGACACACGGAACAAACCGTTATCATTCCAGCTTGCATAAGGTAAGTGCTGAACACAGAACTTGGAGAACGATGCCTGTACCTTACCCACGCTCAAAGTCCTGATTTGCAAACACAACGAAATTATTGCAATGCTGTGCTAACAGTCCTTACGAAAATAAAGTATTAAAGAATGTCATTTTTCACTAAGAGAGTGCTACGAGTAAACAGGTGGGGAATGCACTCGGTGCTGTACAGCACAGCCAAGAAACAGACTTGTGGTGAGAGCAGTCAGGAAGCCGGCCTAGCACAAGGACAGCACACCGGCGGCTTTAACGCCACCCCCCCGGACAGGCATGCACACGCAAACGCACACGCAAAGCAGGACAGCAGCTGGCCAATTAAACTGTCAGGTGCATTCGTTCTCATAATTAACTGTACCCATTTCAAGAAAAGAAAAGAATAAAGCAGCTGTCAAGGAGAACTGAGGTATCCCCACATAACTGGGAGGTGCGAGGACTTCCCAAAGGCCCTGCTTTGGCAAACACAGCACCCTCGCTTTTCCTCCCATGAATATTCACGCTGACCTCGCCAGCCCTGCTCATTACAGCCGAGCTGAGCGTACCTGCAGGAGGGAGCCAACCCACTATTTTCAGCCCGGTCAAACTGTTAGCCTGACCGCAGTTACGCGAAGCGGTGGGGAACTGCAGCCCAGGTGATAACCAGCGAAACCGCCTATCGCTCACGTCACGTTGATGGAGGCTGACAAACCTGGGGCACCTGGCCTTCCCTTACCCACCCGCAGCTGGCCGAGCAGCGGGGCTCAGCCCCCGGGCTGAGCTGTGCGGTGCCCCCCTCCTGCCTGCAGTGCGGCAGGCGGCTCCTCGCCTCAGCACCCAGCGCTCCTCTCGGCGCCCAGCCGCCTCTCCCTTTAGCCACGCTGTGACCCAAACAAAAATATTGTAAACGAAACTGCCGGGCCTTCCCGAAACACCCAAATCAAAGCTGAATTCAAGAGAATAAATACAGACCTGTCTTCCCAAACTGAGATTAAACAAGAAACAAGCGGGCAGTTACGAGAGAAGCGCTCCCTCATCTCCGCCTGGTAATAACAAGGGTTATGGCCCCGTGACAGGCGAACGCTCGCCCCAGCTGAGCAAAGGGCTAAAAAGTCGGCTTTAAAAGCGCTGAACACGGAGGTAACCCCGGCTGTCCCACCACAAAAAGACGAGGAAGGGAAACACGGCCCCGCGTACACACGGATGACTGGAAAACGAGAAGAGGCGACGGCACCCGGCCCTCTTAAGGCCGTAGGGGCGTCAGGGAGAGCGACCGCAGGTCCCCGCGGCGCCGGGCTGCCGGCACACCGCGCCCCGTGCTCGGCTGCCCCGGCCCACGCGGGGCACCCACGCTCACCCCCCGGCCCGGGGGCTGCACGGCCCGCCCCGGCCCCGGCGGCGCCCGCCCCGCTCCGCCGGGTGCAGCGCCCGCGGAGCAGCCCCGGTGACGGGAGCCGCCGGCGGTCCCGCACTCACCTGCGTGGCGGGGGCTCCCGGGGGC
>CM021763.1:755744-926308 GCA_011075105.1 Heteronetta atricapilla
GGGGCCCGGCCCGGCCCGGCGCGGCGAGCGGCTGCCGCTGTCGCAAAGCGGCGCCTGACGGCAGGCACCGCCGGGCGCCGAGCCATGGAGACGGGGCGGGACCGGGCAGCCGCCGGGCGCCGCCCCTCACGGCGGCCCTCACGGCCGGGCCGGGCGCGGGCCGCCCGCTGGGCGCCCCACACGGCGGGGCTGCAGGGGGTGCTGAGCGGCAGCGCCGGCACGGCGGGTGCAGGGTAACGTTCATAAAACCTCCGAGCCCGCTCCGCGCCCTGCGCCACGTCCCCGCTGCTCTCCCCCTGCCCCCGAGCAAAACGAGGGATTATTTTTAATTAAACGCGTCCTGAGGGGATCCCTGCCTTAAATGTTTCCCAGATGTTAGTTTAAAAGATCGAAAAGGGCTCAGAGACGGCAAGCTGCGCGTGCCAGGTTTGCCTGCGGAACCTCTGAACCAAGCTAAGGGGGTGCGGTGGGTTACTGATGCTAGTTATTTTCTTTGCAACTGAAACAGCGCTTCTTGCTGTCAGGCCTTCTGTAGGTGTGAGTAAGGGTCCTTAGCCACACAGACTCATCAGGCTGAAGCTGCAGTGATGGCTTTCTTTTTTCCTGTCAGGCTTAGCAATGCACATCAGTACCTCACAACTGTGCAGGAGAGAAAGGGAAAAACAGTCATGTCTGCAGTTGAAATGAGAGAGAACATCTTCTTTTGTCCAGAAGGAATTAAAATAGTGAAATCAGTTCACAACTTGTTTTATTGTGTTGGCACATCCTGCTGACTATTTGGGGACATTGTATTGAGATGTTCCGTACCCCCGGCTCCCTGTAATTAATGGGCAAAGACAAAGCAACTCTAAATTTTTTATTGCTGCTGAACTAGTAACCAATTTCAGTTCAACTGTGGAATATAAACATTTGAACAAATGCTAATATTGCGTCGGTATATTTTTATGAGAAAAGGAATACCGAAATACACCGATCTATCTCCATAGAGATATGAAAATTACACACAACCACGAGACGCCTGGCAAGCGGGGCTGGGTGCCCTGTCATCCAAGAAGAACAGATGCCTGTCTGGAATGGCGGCCTGCTTACAGCGTGAATTATTTTCAGCTGGGAGAGTGGCGATTCTCCAGGTGTCCGGTAATAATACATTCCTGAGGGCAATGCTGGTCAAAGCCATGCTGTGTTATATCACAACATGAAACGGGAAAACAAGAAAAAATATGTGACTGGTTTATCCTAGCTATTGTAAAAGGCTCGAGTACCTGGCAGGGGTTTACAGCGTGTGTAAATCCCTGACGGGGGTTACAACGTGTGTAAATTCCTGACAGGGGGTTACAACGTGTGTAAATCCCTGACGGGGGTTACATCATGTGTAAGTGCGCGGTGCTTGGCAGGACAAGCGCGCCAGGCACAAACATGAGGATGGGCCGCAGCGGGTTGCGGTGCCCTTGTGCTCCATGTGTGCTGGCAGGTGGGTCCCACAGGCACTGGCACCCATGGGTGCTGACCCCTGGGGCGGATGGGTGAGTTTGTGGCAGCTGTGTGCGCTTTTTTTGCGGTTTTGTGCCCCTGGGGCTGGGGGCTGCAGCCCAGCTGGGGCGCTGGGCTCCCCCGGCTCTGCCCCAAACCAAGATGGCCGCCCCGGCTTCGCGCCTGCCCCAAGCTAAAATGGCGGCGGCCCCTCCCGGCCGTCCCGGCATGCCGAGGCGAGGCGGGGCAGGGCGCGCGTGCGCGGGGCGCGGTGCATGCCGGGCGCGCGGCGCGCCGTGACGCTGCAGATCGCGGTCCGGGACCGCCGCCCGCCATGGGGGGCGTGAAGGCGATCGCCAACGACGCCGAGTTCCAGCCCGAGCTCAGCGCCGCCGGCTCCCGGCTCGCCGTCGTCAAGTTCACCATGCGGGGGTGAGTCCTGCCGCGCCGCGCGGGGCTGGCCCGGGACGGCCGGGAGGCGACCCGGGTCCCCGAGCGCCGGGGGAGCCCGCCCGGCTCCGTGCTGCCGGTGCGCCGCGCCTCGTCCTCCTCAGAGCCCCGCTCCCGCTGCCTGCGCTCCCGTTCCGCTTCCCGGTCGTCCCGCCTCCAGAGCCGCGGGTGCAGCGCTGGGAGCGGCGCTGGGCTCGGGCACGGGAGGGCCCCGGAACCGGGGGCCGCGTGTCAGTGAGTGCTGCGGGACGTGGCGGAGGCACAGCCGGCACCTGGCTGCTGCTACTCGGTGCCCGCTTGGTGCCCCTTCGGGCGGTCAGCTTCACCCGCAGGTGGCGGGGAGCTCGCTCACGCCTTGCAGAAGTGCCCCCGAAGACGTTTTGGCTACAGACGAGCCTGCACACTGAGCTCTGCTTAGCTTAACAGCACGGCGTGTCCCCTGTATGAACACCTGGGGGTTTGCCTTGCACGGCCACGGATCCACGTCCTGTCCCAGAGGAGAATGAGAAGAGTGAAGTGGATCTTGTTGGTGCTGTTTTAAAGCCGTGTGTGTTGGCAGAGTCACACTGACACGACAGGGCTCTCTGTTATAATTAAGTCATATATTGGTACGCTGCTGTGGGAGGCTTCTACTGTTCTGCTTTTTAATCGCTTCTTTCACAACAAGTGAAGTTGTGAGAATATTGCTTTGTCAGAATACCTGCGTCTGTGCTCATCGTGTGTGCCGAGAGAGCTGTCGTCATTAATACGTATTTTCAGCCACGCCGAGAGAGCTATGCTGCTGGTAACTGGCTACAGTTAGAGTAAACGAAACTTTCACAGCAACAATTCTGTGATTCCTGCTAAGGGTTTAACATCCTGTTACTGTTAAATATTTCAAGTTCCACCTAGAGACTTTCCTGTAGACATTTTTCACAGCTGGTAACAGGAATTGCTAGTACTACTTTTCTATTAAGAGTATGTTTTCCTGCATCAGGAAAAGCAGTTAAGTCTTTGCCCCCCGCAGAAGTCCCTTTGCTTAGGAGTATTTTACTCTGCAGCAAAAGGTGCTGTAGCTGAGCAGATTAGATGGAAAATATGAAGTTCATTTTAATTAATAGCTAATCATGTGACATTGAAACTGACTGAGGAAGTGGGAATTAACACTTCATGATGTGTTTCTAAATGTCATTCGTAATTGTATCACCAGGATTGCTCGCCATCTGTCAGCCAGGTAGGAAGGTTATTTTAATGTGTACCAAGGATGCAGTAAGAACGAGAATGCGCTAAGTCTGCGTGGGGCAGGTAGCTTAAAAGCAAAGCAAAACAATAATCGTTAAATTTTATTTTGTTTTTACAGGTGTGGCCCTTGTTTAAGGATAGCCCCAGCGTTCAATGCTCTGAGTAACAAATATCCCCAGGCAACTTTTTTGGAAGTGGATGTGCATCAGTGCCAGGTTGGTATTCAGAAAGTAATTTTCTTTAGTGAGAGAGAGAGCAGATAAGTGAATGAGAAACCTGAAGGAAAGCTGTTCAAGTGGTATACTGGGAGTATCCGTTCACACGTCTGGTGAATGACAAATAACTTATGCACAAAGATGTGAACGAACTATACTTTTATTTAGAAATGTATTCTTGCAACTACTGCTTTGTTACCCCTTTTTTAAGCATTGTAGAAGTGGTTAACACTTTCTGCTGTGCGTGCTATTTAAATAATACAGCTTAAAATAAGAGAGAACTCAGTATGAATTAGGAAGAGCAAATCTTTCCAAACAAATTCTGCAATAATTACTGAATAAAATGAGGAATGCAATAAACTGGTGATGAGCTGTTGAGCAACTTAAAGGTCGTTAACAAAAATTAACAAGAGCATGTTGAAAGGAAGTTTCCTGGGTTACTGCAAATGATAGTGGGAGAGAGATGAATATAGACGTCACTTTGCAAGTGATGCTTAATTGTGGACAGCTTGGGGGAAGCTGCTGTGGGTACCCAACACATATGTACAAGTAGTAATCAAATGGAAGTCACCTTCTTCAGTGACAACTTACGTGGTGTGCATCAACGTGCCTTGGAAAAGGGAAGAAATACAGGAGTAAAGAATGCCTGTGAAGTGTTAAATGAAGCAGTCTTCCGCCTTTGAGAGTGAGAGAGTAATATGACTTCTGGCTTACCAACAAATCTACTGACAACGTTAAATCCATTCAGAGACCACCCAAATGTGTGAGGGGTTAGGAGGATCTGAGGAACTTAAATGAATTTTAAATGATTGTTCAAGTTGGAGATGTTTGTGAAATAGCAAATGCACTTCGTGATTTTGGGGGGCTAATGTATCTTGCTTAATATGTGGTGCGTGCGTTGTCATCTGGGTGAAAACAACACTTCTGTCTAATATTGGTAATGGTCTGTTAGGTAACACTTGTAACTAATTTATGCATTCTAGGGAACAGCTGCTACCAATAATATATCAGCAACACCGACATTTCTGTTTTTTCGAAACAAAGTGCGAATCGACCAATATCAAGGAGCAGATGCTGTAGGTTTAGAAGAAAAAATTAAGCAGCACCTGGAGAATGATCCTGGAAACAATGAAGATACAGATATTCCAAAAGGATATGTATGCATCTCTTAAGTCTTTTTTTTAACACTTGCATAATGTGAACCTGTTGAAAATGTGTTCCTTTCTAAACAGATTCTTGTCAAACAGTGCTACTTCAGGCAAAATTACAGGCTTCCCGTAGCTTTAGAAAGATCACCTGTCTGAGTTTCCTTTTTCAGACAAAATTCAAAAAATTAACTGTAGTTACTAAATATGTACATGGAACAGAATTGTAAAATGTTTCAGGAGAAATCAAATCTCTAGGCGTAGCCCTTAGTGATTAAAATACTGAATTTCACGTTTTATGATGAAGACTTTGCTACGGCTGTGTATCCTTTTTCTTACCCCTTCTCAGACATCACTACCTGTTTTCCCCAAATGCTTTCCAAGTGTAAAGTCTTCTGTGGAAAAAATACGTTGTTAGACATAGCTGTAAAAAAACTTCGAAAAATCGCTCCAGTTGGTCCTTAAGAAGTATTGTTACTCGTGTGTTGCTAGGTCGATTTGTCATATATGGATTTCTTTTTCTTCTTTGTGCACCTCCATTTCTTTGATATTCTTTCTCATCTCTTTGAAAAGAAACAAAAAACTAAAACCCTTTGCTGGAGGAACTTGTAATGCTTAGTGTGTATCATTTCCCTTCTGTAGGGGTACTACAGACACCTGCAGTAATCACTGATCTTTAGTAGATAGTGTAAACTAAGTAAATCACAAGTTAAAAAAGAAAAGTCAACACCTGTAAATATACATTCTCAAACTCAATAGTTTTTAAACCTGGCATCTAAATGATGCAAGGAATAACTTATTTTTTCTATTAATTTAAAAATCTGTATTTTTGAATGGACTTTTTATCATTGCATTATTTGTACGTGTCCTCTAGAAAAAACCAAAATCGCTCAATAACAGAAGCACCCCCTTAGAAATATTTGGTGCTCTCAGGAAATTATTTTCACCATGTTCAGTGTGTTTTCCTGTTACCTCCAGGCAATCGTGTGTTTCAAATCACAAGCCTCTCTGACAGCTGTACTACCAAACACATGTAAATGAGAGCTCTAATGTGACAAAACACTTCCCTGGAGCTGTCGTCCTAGGTGGTGTTCTCCAAGCAATCCTCGGTGTAAGGTTACTCCTGAAATGAGGTTGTCTATTGTTCTGCCAGGAGCATTAACCCGGTTAGGTGAAACACAATATGCCACATCGCTGACCTGGGACATGTGCTTAGTTATGTGCTAGCTCTGTAGCGTGCGCGTTACTTCGCATTAGCAGATTTAATACACTCAACTTAGCTGCGATGAGTGTCTGTAGGAGTCAAAATGTGAAATGCAAAGCCAGGTTTCTTTGGAGGTTGACTATTTGAAATTCATGGCTAGCCGTATCCTATCAGACATGTGAGGAGGATGCAAATCCAGCAGAATTTCTCATTTAGGAAGCTTCAAGGGCACAGGTCGCTTGGATTTCTAGCAGTTCAGCTACTTGTTAACTGTTCGGCAGTATGCATTGCACTTCACTTTATATGTGAACACTCACATCTATAATTACTGTGAAATCCTGCGTAGAGGTATTGGAATGTCAAAGGACAAAGGTTCAGCTTGTTAGATTTCAGCCTGAAACACACTGAAAATCATTCACGTAGCAAGAGCAGGTATGTGAGGTTGGCATTCATCTCCAGAGTTACATTTGTTTTGAGATGGGCATGCCATCCTCTATTAAAAGTTAATCTTGTTAGGAGATGTTAATTCATGGGGTAAGACACTGAGTGCATTCAGGACTGTATGAGCCAAGCAGGAATTCTGTTTGACGTATTAGCAGTAGGCTGGAATGCAGTTGTAGAATATATGTGACCCAAACCGAACTGCCAGCTGCTCCAGGAATGCATCCTTCTCCTCTTGCACAGCTGCGTGCTTCCTTTCTTACCTCCTGTCTACGGAGCGTGCAGGATGCAGGCTAAATCTTCGTTGGGATGTTGCAGGCAGGCAGAGGGGGCCTGGAAGGGGAAAGGCAGGCAGGTGGATTTTGGGTTTGTTTTGTTTGGAATAGCGTAGTTTCTGGTGGTAAGGGAAGTGGGATACCAGCAGTGATTTGTGTTCTCTCAGCAGCCTGTATTTGAATTCAGTTTATATCATGAAGCTACAGCCTGACCAGTAACACGCAGTAACTTTTTTCACGAGTGCTAAGTTATTCTTTGGGACCTCATACATGTGAGCAAGAAGGGGATTTTAGGTTGCCATGCCAAAAGTTCCTATAGGTTTTGTCTGGAGTTTTCTCTGTACGCTGATTGTGATATCAAATTTGTACTGTTGTGGTATGAGATGTTGACACTGTGTCTTCAGGCGTTAAGTTAACAAAATACTTGATTTTTATATATACATATTTTTTTCACGTGGCTTGCTGTGCTGCAGTTGAGTTACTTTAGACGGGGAAGGGAGTGGGAGCCAGTTTCATAAAGTTGATTTGTATATGATGCTGAAAAAGAGAAGGAAAACAAGAGTAGCTTTACACACAAAGCCTGGTAACAGCCATAGTTAGAGAAGAAATTAAGAGATGACCACTGAACTATTTTGGATGGGAAAGCTATTTCTGTTTTATCTGTTAAGTTAATCGTAGCTCCGGTGCAGTGTCAGTTTGTATTTGTAGCTAGGTGAAGTTAATCAAAAGCATGTCTGAAAAATTCTCCCTGTGCCCAATTGCTTATTCTCAATATGGTAAACTTGTGTTCCAGGGGGTGGTATTTTGGGTGGGAAAACACTGAATTCTGAACAGGATACATCTGAGTACTACAACGTTTTTAGTTTTATCTTTTTTGTTTTTTTTAAAAAAAAGCCCTGAGGTTTTCTGTGTTCTGTTTTTTAATGTGTTGAATGAAGAATTTCATTCATTCCAATGTCTGCTAATCTCAGATAAATTCATGGCAGATTTATGCACTTAGTAATGCTCTTCTTTTTCCTTTCAGATGGATTTAATGCCATTTATCAATAAAGCCGGCTGTGAATGTCTTAACGAAAGCGATGAGCATGGATTTGATAATTGTTTACGTAAAGACTCTACCTACTTGGAATCAGACTGCGATGAGCAGGTACAGCAGATATTTTTAAGTGAGATGTTCTCAGTGATGTCTGTCTGCAAGCATTTTTTGAAGATCTTGATTGCTTGTTATCACTATAATGGTATAAGGAAGAGTGGGATATGGTAGGTGGATGGAAGCAGTATCGGTATACAGAGGTCATTGTAGCATTTCCAGTTTTCTATCCATTTGTGGGAAAAATTCCAAGCAGACTGGCATTTACTGATGACTAACGTATGTGTGGAATATAGAGAATGTAAGTACTTGATTTTAAATTAAAAGCTCAGACTTGCTTCTAGTTAATCGTTGTTATGTTGCTTCTACTTAATTGTGCTATGTTTATTTGTAAGGGTGAAGAAAACAGCATTTAACAACAACTTTCTCTTCCACAGCTGCTTATTACTGTAGCTTTTAGTCAACCAGTCAAACTTTATTCTATGAAACTTCAGGGGCCAGATAACGGTGAGTAAAGTGTCTGTTTATTCGTATCCTTAGAATTTAAGCTTTACCTGTGTTTAGGTTAAATTTCAAAAAATGGCACTTGTCCCTAGAACCTCTTACCCGCTGTGAATCCCATGGCAGCTTCAGTAAACTTGGTGTAAATAAATAAAAAACATAAATTGATCTCACAGTAATATTATTCTGTTATCATGCATTGGTATTTGATATGACACAAATACAGCGTGTTAAAATACAGTGAATATTTATAAGGAGAACCTACATTCTATTTAAGAATTAAATGTAAGAGCTGATTTAAGGAACTGCTATGTAAGAAATTGAATCCCCAATCCGTATTTTAACGCAGGACAAGGTCCAAAGTATATAAAAATCTTTATCAACCTTCCTCGATCTATGGATTTTGAAGAAGCAGAAAGAAGCGAACCAACTCAAGCCCTGGAGCTAACACCAGATGATATTAAAGAAGATGGTATTATCCAGCTTCGCTATGTTAAATTTCAGAATGTTAACAGTGTAACTGTAAGTAAAGCTTCTGTTCTGAGGTCTGTACAGGCTGAAAACTTCTCAAGCACTGCAACGTTTTGTTGATTTGACTGCAGATGCTCTTAGTTGCTCTCCGCTGATTGCACACTGCAGGTTAATGCATAAAGGATTTCTGAAATTTAAGGTCAGGCGAGGCCATATGCATGTGATGTCTCTGACCTCGTGTTTGTGATGAGGTTCATTTTCATCTTTTCATGAGAGATTAAGAAAAAGGGTAGGTTTAGATATTACACAGAAATATCTTCTAGTGGGAGGTGTCCCTGCCCATGGCAGCGGAGTTGGAATTAGGTGATCTTTATGGTCGCTTCCATTCCATCAGCTAGTGTGCTGCTTAACACAACTTGTGTTTTACTACCACACCTTCTTGAAAGGCATCTTGGCTTCATTTGGAGAGTTTGGGAAGCAAGAAATCCAGTTTATCAATAGCCTGATTGCAGAAATGACAGACTAGCAAGTATCAAGTGAAGTGCTTACCATATGTTAAAACCCAATATCCAGTCTTCATAAGTGTTCTTAAATGCTGTAATCAAACCACCTTTGTCTTTTAATGAGCTCTCTAACCCTCTTGCTGTAAGAGACTTTCCACGAATTCCACGTAAGGTTTTCGTGACTCTCAAATGCAGGTGCAGTTTTTCCTCTTTCATTTTAAGTGTGGGCTTTAGTGCAACATGCACCGTGACAAAACTGATGCTGGAACTGCGTTATTTTGACATTATTACCCTGGGTCTGCATGAGCCCCGTTTCCTTCAGTGTTGTGTTGACTGCTCATCCCACATAATCCCTGAATTCTATTCTAAGGAAATGCTTTTCTTGGTCTGAGCTCTGTGTTTGCAAGTTATGGTCTCATTGGTGATTGAATATTTCAGTACGTTTCAGTTGCTGAGTGTGGTCTCAGATTGGAAGTGGAAGCTAGAAATATCCAAGCTCCGCAGGTTTTTAAACAAACAGCTGGGAAAATAATAGCATTCCATACAATCATTATTTGAAATAAGAGGACAGCCTCTCTGGAGGGTAACAAGGCCTTTATAATTGGAAAAAGTGTTTACTGGGTTGGTTCAAAAATCTTGGGAGGCTAACATTTGATGTATTAATTCAGGGATGGGCTGTTTACCTTCAGTCTTGTGTTTTGGATTTTTTTTCAGTTGTTTGTCCAATCCAATCATGGTGATGAAGAGACAACAAGAATTACATACTTCACGTTTATTGGAACTCCAGTCCAAGCAACAAATATGAATGACTTCAAGCGAGTGAGTCTTTCTTAAAAGCACTTACGAATGTTTTAAATGTTCTCAAACATAGGTTGACTGAACAAATGGTTGTTGTTATAATTCCACAACTTAAGGAAGATTTGGCATCCCAAACAAAACATGTAGCTTTATCTTACAGATACTGACCTTTGCTCTTACCTATAAGTTCTTGTTCATCAGCTTTGTAAAAGCAAGCAACAACCAAAAAAAAATACAAACCACAAATATGGGTAAGAATGTATACACCGACTATTTAAAACACGAGGAACTGTCAAATGACGTGTGCTATAGGCAATGTTTCTTAACAGCTGTGAGTTTTATGCCTTGTTTAGAAACTTGTATTCTGGTGGTGTTCAGGAAGTAGAGAAGCAAACCTGTGAATGCAATAAAGTCTCCTGGTGACTGATTGGACTTCTGCTTTGGTGAAGGATTTTATAGATTTTATCCAATGGGCAATGTCATGTAAAATTCAGATCTAAAAAAGATTTTGGTCACACAGTGACCATTACATTAAACATCTGCTTTTTTAAAAACTAAAGGAAGAAGTAAACAACTTGTTATGGTGTGACTTTAGACCCACGGGTGCTGAACAATAAGACATTCTCAGTTGTTTTGATTTTTTTGAGAATGTGAAATGGGTTTGAAAGTATTGAAACTTGAAAGCTACTTACGTTTTTTCTTCAAAATTTAGTATCTTTTTAAAGTAAACTAGTAAACTGCTTTAAAACTTAGTTTGTTTAGAAAGACATTTGCTGTTGTAACCCTGCCTACGAACTTCTCTGTAGGTGACCAATAACATTGAAAGCACTGCAGAATTTGTTGTACAAACCGCCTGTAACTTCAGAAAGCTAAAAATGCTAATGGTTGTCACACTTGATATACTTCAAATTTTTAATGTTAAAAATGATCTTAACTTACACATTTAAAACTTAACTTAGCAAATAATAAAGTTAATAAGTTAACAGGTTTTGCTGTCTTTCACTGAAATGTGAAGTCATTGAAAAAGTTGCTCTAATATACTAAAATTAACTGGATATCTAACTTAGATGTTTCTAAGATGGTTCATCCAATATAAGAAATAGGTTACTTCATTTAAAATCTGCTTACATGGTTGAGATTTTTTTGTACAGCTTCTTTTTTTTTTTGCAACTACTTACGATAATAGAGCATTACCCTGCAATGAATTGTGCCATTTATTTAACATAACATGAATAATCTGTGTTACTTCTCTGGTGCTTTTGGGAAGAGGATAGCACTCTTATGCTATGATATTTTCGGGATCTGATATTGGTCTCAGTTTCATTTCTCTGTAAATTAGTTTTGTCTTCTAAAGTACTGAAAGTTGATTTTCAAAATAGTGCACTCTTTAAAGCTGACCATCTAATTGTTCAGACAGTGATTGGAATTTTTTCTTTTGGTAATTATACACTGAGGATACAAGCTGCCCTGGGAGAGATTTTGTCTCGATATGAGTTTTTAAAGTGAGAACAATTAATCACTGGAACAACTGCTCCAGGGGTGTGGTGGAAACCCCCTTACCGGAGGCTTTCAAGATGCGATTGGACAGGGTGCTAAATAATCTCATCTAAGTGCACTTTGCCCATGAAGGCTTGAAGCTGGTGGTCTCATGAGGTCCCTTCCAGCCTGGGCTGGTTTATGAGTCTGAGTACACGCACAACCCCATACAGATGTTTAAAGTAGCGTGGGTCTCAGCTGTGCACTGTACTTAGAGGGGATTTGTCAGTCTCTCAGTTCTAGATGCAGCATAGATGCTTGGAAGCTGCTATATAGCCTGCTAAATACCACGTTAGGTAAAATTTAGGTTTCATTAAAGTTCACTGGTGAATATGTTTGAACTCTCAGGGAATGTGATTTGTGACTTCTATTTAACGGGGAGGGGAGCACAAACACACAAGAGGTAGATCTACTTGACGCCTTAGAGGTGTGGTACTGATCACTGGTAGCATCAGCACGTTCAGGAGCTGTCAGGACTGCCATACATAGAAGAGCACGCTTTGTTAGGTAGCTAATCCTCTCAGTCCTATTTTGCTTCCTGAACATGTAGTTTTAATATTAGGCTGTTAAAATATTTTATCATACGAAATGGGATGTGTAGTCTGTCAGTTAACAGAGCTCTTAGGAATTCTAACTTTTGTTTCCTCTCTTCCAGTGATCCTGTCAGTTATGAAACCTTAATATAGTGTTGGGCATTAATTATATTTAGGCATGTAGATTAACTGGGAAACCTTATTTTTCTTTTCATCTCCTTCAGTAGTTACCCACCCTACTCCTCACTGCTCTCAACTATCTGACTTCCTTCTCCGTCTGTCTATAGTGTTTGTATTTCTCTCCTGCTTACGACAGAAGTAGTATTGCAGCATGATTAACAAGATGGGGGAATGCTTTTTTCCCTATTTTTTGAGAAGTGTTTGGAAGAATCAGTAGAATACGTTATCTAAAGGGCTGCAATTAAAAAGTAGGCATGAGGGTGATTCCAGTTGTGGTTTTTATGATTCATCACGTTGCTGCTCAGATGATTTTAGATATGTTCAATTTCAAAATCTAAAACAAACAAAGCACAAAACACTGGTTTCAATCAGGCAGATGTATTTTGATACGCAGTTGCAGTGGGTTGTGGATGAATGCTCAGCTGTAGCAGCTCCTTGCTCGGCAGACAATTATTAAGATGCATAGCTGAAGCACCCCTGTCCTTCAGACAGCCAAGGAAAACTTGGGCTTGCTTGTGGTGCTCTGGTATATCGTGTGTATCCTGCTCCTTGCACAACTGAATTTTTAACCTCTGGGGAGGAGGGAAGTCTGGTGTTACAGGAAAGGGGAACGTAAGGGGGGAAGAAGTGTTGATCTAAACTGGTTAAGCACAGGGAAACCTGGGGAGAGAGCTGAGATTCTTTCCCCTGCTTAAATTAAGGGTGCCCAAACAGCAAAAGATTTGTGGTAAATATCCCCTTCCCCTGCACGTTTAACATTCAGAAATTGCTTTTGAAAAGCACCCTATAAAGGTATGCCTTTTATAAAAGCACTTTCCTTAACACTAGAATTACTTCTGCTCTTGGCCACACGTGGTCTGATGTAAGGCTTCGTTTAAGCTATGCAAGCTACCGTGGTAGAGACTGCGTTTGAGATGTAGTAGCTTACACTTGAAATTTGCTTCCAAATTTGCTTCTCAGTCAAGCTAATTCGTGGGATAGACAGCTAAAGTGTTGAGTAAAGGTGCAGGTGCTGTGGCTTTGTAACTCTTGATTGATATCTTAGTCTTAAATAGATTCCTGTGAATCAGGTAGTGAACTTGTAAACACTTTTTTTTAAGACGAGGCAACTTAATGTCAATATAGTTCTTGTTTGTTTCTGGTGTTAAGAAATAAAAGATTGCTGCTCAGTTTTGAGGCTGGGGGATATGGACAGGTGGTGGGATTTTTTTTTGGTCCCCTCCTGAATCAAGGCTTTCCAGAACTACTTATTTGCTCTCCATGTTGCTGCTGTTTTCCTTGTAACATTTTGTTTGTTTGTTTTTCAGCTTAACTTCCCATTTCTAAAGAACTAAAAATGCAGAAGAAATTAAAAAGCAATAATAAGATTGATGTGGTCTCGCACTGCTCCCTTCCTTGCTCCCTCTGCTCATCTAGCATCTCTTTCACCCTTTCCACAATCTCAGCACTGATGCAAGAGCCATCTCTGCGCGTTCTGCAATCAGGAACAGCCTTCTCTACCTTCTGACGCATCAACTCATCTCTTTCTTTTTTTTCCCCCCATCCAAATCTTACTTTAAGCGCTTCTCTTTCAGTCTTTTAAAATTTCTGTTCTTTTTATCCCAAACTTGACATTTTTAAAAGCGTACCATGTAGTACTTAAATATTTTTTTATGTAACTCATTCTTCAGCCTGTACTGCATTTTGTAAAAGCTGTTTGAAATGTAGTTTGTGAAATGCTGTAGCAAGACTTGGCTTTCTTAATCTTAGTACAGCTTAGTGTTCTTTGGTGTGACCCTTCAGTAAGTAGCGGGCAAGCCAGCAGGAGATGCCAAGTACCCGTTCTTGTCCCGCACTTGGCTCTAGGGAACCTCCTGAAGGCAGACACAGTGAGGAGCTGGTGAGTCTTTGTGCAAAGGTGGCCTGATCAGGGTACTCCAAAGGCAACAGATTAGTTGCTTGACTTTTATATATTGAAAACAAAACTGTGTGCACAAAAATGCCCACTTCTGCTCCACAAGGCTCAGCGGTAGAGTTTCCCCTTTTACTGTTTGTAATGGGCCATAGAGGATGTTTTTTTGTCACTGTCAGGCTGTGGTTGGGAAACAGGTATCAGAAAAGCCTGCTTCAAAACGTTCTCTTATTACCTGGGAATCACAGGCTGTAACCGGTATCTTAAAGGTCACTAGATGGCCACTGTTTCTGTCAACAGAAGGAAAATGGATCCGTTACGGATAAAAGAATAATGATGATTGTTTGATTGAAGTTTCTGTGTCCATTTTCTCCTTGGGAAGGTAGAGTGGGATGGTCAGAAAATGGGTTTCTTTGACCTGTGATGACAAAATATCCATATCAGCTTGATTAATTTTCACAGATAATACACATGGGCGAGTTGTCAATTTCAACTTCAGACTGGTATAGCAACGTTTCTCATTGGAGTTACACACTTGCTAACATCTAATCTTTAATGTTTCAACTGCGTTTTTTCTTTTTCTCTTTTTTTCTTTGCTTAATCTGTGTCTAAACACAGTTTGTCTTGGAAACACAAAGAATAAATACTGCTTCTTGACAAGTTTAACTTTTTTTTTAACTTCATTAATTGGATCTTAATGTTAGTGATTGGTTTTCTGTTTGTTTTTCTCCTTTTTTCCTCATGTTGTCAAGTGGAATTTTTCTTAATCATTAAGTTAAATTTACAGCTTAGTGATATGTTCCTGGTCAAAGGTTCCTTGGAGCTGAAAGAGGTCTTTAAAAGGGCTTTTTGTAGATCTCAGCTACCTTGTGACGGTGACAACTCAGCTCACTAAAAGAACAGTTACCCCCCAAAAAATCTTCCTCCAAGAATTGGAGGGGAAAGAAAAAGAGGAATGATCAGAGAGAATCATTTCAGTGAGTCCCTGAGAATTCTCTTCAGAGCTGTGGCTGTATTGTTTTTTGTTTGCTATGGGTCATGTCCCACAGCTCTGTATCTCACTATTGATCGTATGAATCTCGTGTGGTATATTGTCACCTGACTGCAGAGGTAATTAATCCTTAGCAAATTTGCTATATGAGTCAGAATACAGAAAGGTTTTACTCCTTAGTTTTCAGCGTTAGTAATTGGACATTCTGTATTCCATTAATGTACAACCTCAAATCTCTGCTTGTTCTTACCCTGACAAAGCTTTGTCAGATCTTTAAGTGCTCCTTTGATAGATGGAAATGAGTTGGGAATTGTTGCCTTGCCCAAGGTCTCTTGCAGTTGTTAAGTCCAAACTTTTAAGATTTATTATCTTTGTATTTTGTTTGACTTACAAATGGGTGTTTTCTAGGGTCTGCAAGAGCACTGGAACTAATCTGAATCTTTTCAGAAAAGTGCCTAGAATCACAGTATTTTCTGCTCTCTGGATCTTGCGTTCAGTTATCTTAACGAAGGGGACTGAACGCCCTTCCGTTATGAACTGTGCGAACTGTAAGCTTGCATGGCAGTATGTAGAGTGCTGGTCTGGTCTTGCACTTGCTGTTGGCTGCCAAAGTCTGGTGGCAGTGGTAATCTTTTTCTGAAATGAGAAGTACTGAGCTGACTGATTCCTGGTGAAGTTTGCAGAATTGGAGATTAGAAGTTGCCCTGGTAAGGAATAATGTTTTGACAGACTGAAAATCAGATGACTTCCAGATTTCTCTTCAGGTTTGAACTGCATTATAAGGTAAATGTTCTCAGTGAAGTACATACTAAGGATGCCAAGAAAATGATCAAACTTATTGTCATGGGAGCACCCAGTGGTTCTCTTTTTGCTGTATTATTTTATATAGCATATTAAGGTTGAATGCTTGGTACATAACATCTCTAAATGTGGTCTGTTACGTTGCAGTTACTGTCTTCTAACTCTTCTCAAGTGAGACTGGTGTTTTGCTATTTTTATTAATACCAAAGATAAGTTTCTTGTGTCTTGCGTTCCTCTTAGTTCTTTAGAGCGATTCCTAGCTTCTGCAAGTGCTACAATGCATGCTTAAATGCACTAATTTAGTTGAAAATGTTGCATTTGTTTTATTTTGATGCTAATTAAAAAAATGGGGATACCTCTGTGTTTAAATGTTCATTGTTTCCTTCTGTTGTTTTCTCTTATCAGGTAGTTGGGAAAAAAGGAGAGAGCCACTAGGATGCGCGAGACACTGGAAAGCCTTATTGCAATCAGATGAGATCTTCACTTTTATCTACTACTCCTGGATAATTGCTTGACCATAGCCAGAGACTGTCAATCTGTTTCATTTAATGCCATTACCAATAAATCATTGCTTTTGTTGAGATGGAGTTTCACTAGTGTGTTTCTGTTGTAATCCTCATACATGTATTTGTAAATAAAATTCATTACTTTTGCCAAGTTTAATTTTGTCATTCTGGTAACTGTGGCTCTTCCTTTGTTCCATTTTAAACTTAAAAACTGGACTGGCTTATCTTTAGAAACAGAAGACATAATGTAGCTTGCACTAGTTTAGAGGGTTCAGGATGTTAAACATAAGTAAAATATAGGTGGCTTGTTCACAGGCTATCTAAAAAGAAAAATCCAGAGCTACTCTGGTATGAGACTGAAGGAACTTAGCATCATTGTTTGCACAAAATGCAGGTATTTCTCAGACAGGAATAACTTCACCTGTTCTGAAAACCTCCATTTCCCTCCCCGCCTCAAAAATGCGTAGGACCAAATCTTGCAGATTTGTCACAAACGGCATGCTGGTACAAGCTATTTGGCATGGAATTCTCGAGTGTTTTGAAATTGTTTTTTTTTAATATTAGAAAATACCAACCTTGTTTCACAGGCAGACTCTCACAAGCTGTGCAGTTACAGGGATAAATACACTAACCTGAACATGAATTTCTTATTGCTTTTATTGGGCATTTTTCCCGTCTCTGGATCTTGATAAGGAAATGTTTATTGCAAATATCAATTTTGCATCTTAATTGGAATTCCTGTACCACTTCAGTAGATTTTCTTGGAAGCATGCTGTAAGTAATTTTAATAAATCAGGCATTGATCAGCACCATATACATACAATACTGTATAAATTCCCAGTAAAACATGCTAAGTGTTTTAATTGGCATAATTAATTTCTTTGTAAAGTTAAATTTGTTACATTTCTAATTACCATAAATCCCACTAAAGCTTAAATCCTGTCCTAATTGACATTCCTTCCTTGAACACTGTAGGGTGGTTCTTTTCTGGCTTGGGAGATTTATATGTTAATACCAAGTTAACTTTCTGTTAGCATAGATATTTTCTCCAAACAGAAAACTGGGGTTGTATAGAAAAACATTCCTTATGAGGCACTTTTCAAAAAAAATCTGTATCACTGCACAGTCCAGGCCACTCACCTACCTGTGTTACATTTAATGACATGTGACGATGACTTGGTTTCTTTCACACTTTGTTTTGCTTCAGTGGAGGATGTAAGGCATGTAACACACTGTACATAGAATATAAAATCATTTTAAAATATAATTGAGGGCAATATGAATAACTTCCTGTTTATAATTTTGTACACTAATTACCTTTTGGGTTATTAAGTGCCTCATCTTAAGTATTGCTTACCTCATAATATTTATAGCTGAGAGATTTGATAACCTAGTGATTCTCATCTTTGTAAGAGATTAGTCAAATTTATACTGTTTATGCAACTCTGTGATTTTGTTGGTTGCATGGTGCACACCTTCCACAACGATACCATGTAAACAGATGAAATAAATGTGTAGAGGTAACTCTTTAATGTTTCACTTAATGGGAGAGGGGGTAGGATTCTGCAAAAGGAGCTTGAATCATAACTTTGGCTTTGTGTTTTTAATACTGCCTTTGAGTGAAGTTATCCTTAAACGGTGTTCTGGCTGCACCTGTGTCTTGCAGGGTGAGTGTGTGCCATGCAACTCTTTGGCCTGTTTTGTGCTCATTTCATGATGGGAGAAGTCCTGCTGTCAACTTGATCTGTTTTGTAACTGCCTGGGAGTCCTAGATGGGAACCTGTAGTGCTTGCTCTTCGAATCATGCAAAGGTGGTACTAATTAATAGGAATCTGTAGCTAACCCGAGGGAGGGATCACCACCATTCCCTGTCTTTAGGTTCAGTTGGTTCCCCCTGCAATTCGCTGCTTCCTGTACATTAAGACTGCATTCCTTTGGGGTGGGGAGGTGAAACAAGCCGTTGTATTGCTCCAAATCTTACTGAGGTAGGTGGTGTGTGCATAAATCTAAGTGCTTTAATTCACAAGCAAGCCCTACCCTAGCTTTGCAGCACGCCGGTCTCCTTGGCCCCCTGCAGCCGGCCCAGCCCTTGGTCGATGCTTCTAGCAAAGCCTGATCTGGTGAACTTCACTAAAATACTGACTTTGGAAATAAATAAATAAATAAATAAATTGTGGGTGGGTGTGTATTTCACAGCAGAAGTCCTAGTGCAGCTGTTAAAAATGGTTTAGGTGGGATATTCCCCTGCTTTCTTCCCGGCTGGGAAGCTGGTCCCAGACAGCTCGTTCAGCTGTAGCTTCGCTGAGCACCAAAAGGCCCTACAGGTAAGGACCAACAGGTAAGGACCAACAGGTCAATCGGACGAGGGCTTCCCAAGGGGGGGCATGGCTGGGATACGGGGCTGGGAGCTCCTCGGTGGGGCTTGGAGCATGGCTGGGAGGCTGGAGGGGGCCTGAATTGCCAGCAGATACTGTATGCTGGGAGCCTTTGATGTAGGCTTGTCCCGTCTTATCCTTTATTATACTTGTCTGTTGAGATTAATAAGCATGCATTACCAGAAAGCTGCTGGACTTGATCTAAAGGCTGCTAGAGAGAGCAAATACAGCACTAGGGAAGCTGTTTATTTTCATGTTTATAGGCCTCAATGTTTCTATTTCTGATAAGAGTTTAAGTTATTAAAAGACTAACCTCTAAATATCATTTAGCTTCTAAATTAATGGAGAAAGTATAAAAAGTAATAATGGTTAGAAGCTAAAGCCTCTCAGAAGTGCTCGTGGTCAAGGAGGTACAACGTTAAGCTGCCTGATCACTTCACAATGTTGTGTTGAGGGAAGTGTTGCTCCTCTCCTCCTCTCACATTTAGTTGAAGGCTCTTGTAATGTTTTCTAGGCAATAGGAGACCTGAGTTTGTGGTGTGGTGTGTCCCCTTGATGCGGCGAGGAGGAATTTGAGAGTATTTCTGGGATTAATAAAGAAATAAAAATGCAGAGGCTCCTGTCTGGTGTTTCGGCCTGTTTCGGGCCTGCTTTGCTGTGCCTTGCCCGCCTGCTTTCAGCATGCACCCCCTGCGCTGTGGATACTGCTGGCGTTTGGCTTTGGCCGCCTGAAGAAGGATTTTGCTGGACTGGTCTGACACCAGGCAGTCCAGAGGACTCTGTGCTTTGTCCTTGTTTACTTTTCTTGTGCAGCTTTTTTTTATCTGGGTGCTTTTATCAGCGCTGCCCGCAGGCTTAGCTCTGAACCACCGCTCAGCACTGCCATGGCCAGGGTTACGACGCCCTCCCTGGGGGGCTTCTCTGAGCCTGCGCAGGCAGTGGGTCCCCTTCAGCTGCTCTGGGACTGCTTGGGGAAAACACTTAGCATGTTTTAATGACGTCAGGATGTCAGGTTTTGTCAAAAAGCTGAGCAGGACAGGAGAAACAAAAGTCAAAATGCCTTTTCTGAAGATGGAATCGTGCCCCCCAAAAAGAGTATGCCAAATAGCTTGCGAGAAAAGTTTACTTTGCATGTTTTCTTCTTAATAAAACTGACTCAATTTGCTTTAACTGTATTCCTGTCTCAGTTGTTTCTGATATTGCCTTAATATTTCCCTTTTTTCCCTTTTTCCTTGTTTTCCTTTTCCATAGGGACTGATGTCACAGCACCTCCTACTTAACTGTCCTTGAATATTGTCACAGTTTTGAAAGTCTTAGACTTCTGGATTTCTCTTCACTGGAATGCGCAGCGTTCCTGAAACAAAGCTAACGAGGGTGTATGGGTATCACACCGCAGCGCCCTATTCCCTTCTGTTGATGAACCGGTGCCTGAACCTGTGGCTGGCTCACTCGCCACAGACTCGTTCACGCGTGGCTCGGCGTGGCCGCCACGTCTCCCGCGGCCGGCGGCTGCACCTTTCTCCCCAGGCTCGGCCTCTCCTGGCCGCTAAGGGCAGCTCAGGCCCGGCCAGGCCCGGCGCGGCCCTTCCCGGCGCGCCCAGCAGGGGCCGCCCGTTCCCCGGCCATGGGGCGCGGGGCTGCGGGGAGCCGGGGGCCGCGGCTGCTGGGGGGCTGCTGCCTCCGGCTGCCTGTTGCTGCGGGCCTCGGGGGATGAGGGGCGGTGGGTTGGTGTGGCACGGCGGCCGCGGCCACCTTCCCGTGCTGGGCCCGAAAGGAAGGTTCCAGCTCCCTGCTGATGGAGAAGGGCTGCAGCGGCCTCTCCTCTGTGCAGGCAACCCCGTCACGTTTGTCCTGTAACATAACAGAAGGAAAATAAAAAATACATATGTACATCAATTGCAAATCAAGTGAGGGTGAACGGCAGAAAACAATGTGCAGATGAGTAACTTCAAGTGAAATTTTAACTCCCCCAGGGCTGGTGGAAGAAATGGGTTAGCTGCATGGAAATAAAGCCCAGACCTCTCTGAGTTACTGCTCCTCCTTTGGTGTTCTAAGGGGAAGCTGAAATTGGTCTGATGAGAGAGGGGCAGAAGCAAGGAGGTGGGTGCTTCCAGAGGACAGCGTGTCCCCTGCCTAGCTCCGTATGAAGATTCTCTTTGCACATATATAATTAAAAGCAAACTACATTAAACAGTAATAAGTAATTTATGCAAGCTGATCAAATACATATATATTTAAAAAAAAAAAAAAAAAAAAGTTGAAAAGACTCGAAACTAGTACTCAGCTCTCAGAAAGAAAAGTACATACTGTGTGCTTCGGTGCCAAGCAGGGACTGGGAGGCCAGAGGCCAGCTGAGCATCCTGTGCCCAGCTCGCTTCGCACTTCCATTCAGGTGTAACAGCACTGTTGTGAAGGTTTAGTGACTAGTTTAATTAATTACGGTACCTTAAAATATATAATCTGACTCTTGTGTGCCCCAAAACTTTGCAAGTGCATGAAATTTGCTGTGCAATTTGCCTCTTCTTGTTTTACACTACTTTGTTTCCTTTTCCCACCTCCTGTGGCTGGAGCTCACAAAAAACAAATAAATAAATAAATAAAAAAGCACAAAAATTGACCACATGCTGCCGGTTATGATGGGAAGCAAACCTCTGAAACCAGTGTGCTGCTTTGCTCCTTTCGCTCTGCTGCTGACTGCAAAGCCTGGTGCCGATAACCTGTGTGCCGGTGTTTACACAGAGGTTTTTCTTGCTGGTCACCTTGCTGGAAACATTAGTCTTGTATTCTTATGCCAGAATCCGAAATTAGCGATCTGTGAGACAGATATTTGCCAAAATTATTTTTCCCCAATAAAATATGTCTTTTGTCATTAATTTTCAGAGTGCTACAGAATGTAAAAGTTGTGGGGGGGTGGCACACACCTAACACTTGAATTCAGTAGCCTAATGTTTTGTCTGTATTTAATTTGTTAGAAAGCTGAGTTTTAAGCCAACTGAAGCTATCACAATTAATCCTTCCTGTGGCGTCTGGTTGTATTTGTTAAGAAACTTGCCCCCAAAGTTTAGAAGCTGCCTCCTGCTGAGTGTTTGAAGACTTCTGCTTGAATGGGAATTCAGATGAAAATCAGGAGCCATTGCTTCTCTTATCGACCAGATACACCTCCTCTCAGTGACAATAAGGTTATTAAATGAGGCCTGATCATTGTTTAATTAGGGTGTGATTAACTGAAGGGTATTACCTGCCACGGGTGTGAGCGCTGTGGGTGTGTGCATGGGTATATTTTTGCAGAGGCAAGCACGCACACAACTAGCTCCACAAAAATCCCCTCAATCAAGAAATAACACTATTTAAGATTAAATTTGTAAAACTCAGTCTAGACAATAGACAATTATAGAAGATGCATATTATAGGAGTTTTAAAATGTCAAACATAGTCCTACACTGGATACTAATGGTACTGAGGAATCTGCAGCTGTTTGTATTGGATGCGAGTAGAACCAGTCCTTGGAGAGTGGGAAATGGCAGGAACTGCCTCTAACTATTGTAATCTACAAGATTATCCCATTAATCATATTTGTCTCCGGCAGTACCTAAGTTCTAACTCTAAGTGTTGTTTTTCCCTTGGTGTATCACATGCAGAAAAGCTCCTAATTGAAAACAATGCAGAGACAAAATCAAAATGCTCGTAAATGTATGCTGAGATCTAGCTGCTAATGGGAGCGGAATGGATGGCGTACACCAGACACCGAGCTGATGGCATCGTCAACAACCTTCTACACCTGTACAGAGTTATTTTTCATTTTGAATACTGCCAATATTCTCAGCGTACAGAAGGAGCTGACATTGCTGTTCTGACGGAAAAAGGACCGAGTTTTAGGGTGGGGAAGTTGCAGAGATGCTTTCCGTGCTGGCGTAGAAGCGGAGGGAGGTGCAGGCTGCCCGAGGTACATCTATGGATGTCTTCGGAAACGCTGCCCCGCGGAGCCAGCGCGGGTGTCAGGGAGTGAAGGCTGGGTAGCTGGGGCTCGTTTCCTCTCAGCCGCACTGTAGCAGCTACGTCTTACCCAGGAAATTCCCTTTCCCTTCAGAGAAGTGAAAGAGAGAGGAAATTATATGTCAGGGTAAAAGGTGACGGTGTATGATGTTGCATGTCTTTGTTATTTCAAATTAATTCCAATAAATTTCAGAGGTAACTGAACTATGCGTCTCTATTAGGCACTCTGACAGATTGTCTAATTGTTTTTTCTAACTCGAATCTGCAACTGCCAGGGTGGTTCTGCAGAGCTAGGCCGGCCACCCGGACATTGCCTGCTGCTGGGGAGGGTGTGGGGGGCAAACCCCCACCTCCGTCAGCTGGGGGCCTGCGGACGCCCTGCGGTGCCAAGGCTGAGAGGGGTGCTGCCAGGGCTGGCGCTGGGGCACCAATTTCAAGTGAGCAGGAGTGCTGAGGCCTTGCCTTCCTGTCAGTGCCGGTGCTACAGGCTGGGAGCAAATGGACACTGGCAGAGGCTGCGCTGCCGCTCTGTGCAAACTGGCCTTTACTATTATGAAACTACCCACCAATTTTGACACCTGGCCCTTGCTGGATCCCGTTCCAGCAGCTTGCTGCACCACATTCTTGCTGTTAACGTGAGCTGTTCCTCCAGCTCTGATCCCCTGGAAGGGGCTTCCAGACACAGTGCATTCAACGTGGTTGTGGTGGCACCTGCGTGGTGTGTTGTAAGCTGCACCCAGCCAAAAAAGCCTCCAGCTGAACAAACCCAGATTTCTAGTGCCACTTTCCATGCCCAGGCGCAAGTTCGCAAGTTCTTCTGCCACAAGTCAGTTTACTTTTCCTCAGAATGAGCAAAATGAAAATTGCTTTGGTACATGTGCGCTACTTTGCTAAGAGCCGAGTAGTTGTGCAGTGCTGATACAGCAGATAAAACACAGCACTTGCTGGCAAACGCTCCTCAGCACAGGGCTCTGCTCAAACGACGACCTGCAGCTGCTAGGGGCCACGCAGGTACGGTTTTGGTCGGGTCAGGGCCTTGGATCACCACCAGGAACTGAAGCAAGAGCTGATATCAGTCGTGGTGCAGTCTCAATAACGTGCTCACATAGGTGTGAGAGTAATGTGCATGTACACTTCCAAATAAATATATAGCTCTGAGTGTATATATTTATATATATAAAATACTATGACCAAGTCACAGAAGAAAGCTAACATTATAAATAAAACCAAATGCATCGGTACACTGCCTGCATTGGTAATTGCTATCAGACGCTGATAAGCAGAGTTAATGTTATCTTTGAATGCTGGTGGTTCAGCTCTGAGTTCTGTTTCATCTTCAGATGCACAATGAAGTATATAAAACAGTCAGGGAAAAAAACACAAATGTTTTGAAACCGAAGTTATTTTTTCCAGCTGGTTTCCCTTCGCAGTGAAAGGGAGATGGCTGTGTTCCTCCTCCGTGCTGCAGCACACCCCTTTCCTCCAGAGGTACGGGTGCTGCCGCAGACACAGCTGAGGTGGATTTACATCTCACTGTGTGAATGTGTCTTTTCTGATTTTTTTCACTCTTTCCTCTATTTTCTTTCTCTGTGTCTCCTGAGGTGTTGTGTAAGCTTGGTGGTAAAGAAACTCACTGGAGGGCACCGAGTGGCGCCGACCGGGCCTGCAAAGCCGGCAGCAGTCCGGTCCGAGCAGGTGAGCGCCTGGCAGCTGGGCTCGCACAGCGCAGATGTGCGCCGTGTAGGTGCAAGGGCACTGCAGAGGTCAAAAAGGAATGAAAGGCTTAATTTTGCATTCTGCACTGAAACAAACCGAACCAAACAAAAACTTATTTTCTCTCCTGCTGGAAGGCTCTCCGGTTTTCCATGGGCGTAGCAGAAAGCCCTGGCGGTGACTGCTCTGCAGCCCCTGGAAGGATCCCTTGGCATCTGGAGACAGGACCGTGGGGAGCCCACGGACACCCCACGAGCTGCCAGTCCGCCCTGCTCCAGCCATGCTGGGGGCTCGGCAGGGGCCTGGTGGGCTCTGGGCTCCCGGCACTGCCTGGCTGTGGCTCCCTGGCAGCGGCCGCGTGGGAAAGGCACCGCACGTTGTGTCATGGGCAGGCCGGGCCCACCAGCAGGGCCGGCCGCCGCAGTACCCCGCTCTTGGCAGCGGCAGCGCGGATTCCCTCGGTGGAGGAGAGAGTCATGGTCTTGGCTTGCTCTGCTAAGTGTTACCATATTTCTTCCAACTTCCATTTCCTCTGGGCTGGGTTTCAGCTCAGCATTTTTCTTCCAGATGCTCGTATCTCACAGACATTTCGTTCCTTGTGACGGAGCTCAGTGAACCAGATGAGGAGACGGTGCGTGTTCAGACACCCCTGTCAGCTGGGTAGTGGCAGGGATTCGGTCCGGATCCTGAGGGAGAAGAGGAGCAGGGCACGGCGGCACTCACACGTCTCTGGACAGTGAAAATCGCCGTCTGTTCCCCGCAGTCTGTTAACAGGAAAGTGAACTGAGAGCGTACCATCCCCTTCAGCTGTGTCTTCTGTGGGAATAAGTACCATACGTGGTGTTGGACAGCACGGGTCAGGCCCACTCAGCTCTGAGGACTGCGTGCGGGATTCAGAAATGCGAATAAAGCTGCCTTGCCCCACAGTGCGAGCATCATGGCATACAACGTGAAGTGTGCTAGTACACCAGAACAACGATATAAAATAGTAACGCCAAGCCCTGGGCTCTGTTTCCCACGTTTCTGTGGAAAAGCCCTGGCAGGGTGGGTGGGAGCTGTGCTGTTCACTGTGGTGGGCGAGCCAAAAGCAGCCCTTGGTGTGGCACCGACCCAGCCGATGTCAGGCCTCTGCTCAGGTCTGGGCACCTCGGTGAGATGCTCAGGTCAGCTCTGAGAGACACTGGTGTGCCCAAGCAGCCGGTTTATGTGAGCTTCCTGATTTAGAAGGCCGGGGTCAGGCTCCTTCCTCTCTTTCCCCTCAAATCTGTGCTGTTCCCTGTGTTTAAAATGCTTGAAAGCACATGCAAAGCTGAGAGAGCTCAAACTGATTCCAAGCCTTGGTCACACAAATGGCTAATGTTTGCTATTCTGGACGTTAATTTCATAAAATTAATCTAACACATCTTGAGGGAAATTAGTGCATGCAGATGCTATCATTTATCACAATTATTTTAAAAGCCCTAATCTAGCACTTCATCAAACTCGTCACATCCACGTGCGTGCCGGGCGCTGTGATCGAGCCTGTGTGCCCACGGAGGCGCTGCCTGCTGCCGGGGCACAGAGCGTGGGCATGGGCAGGGTGGGCACGGAGCAGGGTGGGCACAGAGCAGGGTGGGCATGGGCAGGGTGGGCACGGAGCAGGGTGGGCACAGAGCAGGGTGGGCACAGAGCAGGGTGGGCATGGGCAGGGTGGGCACGGAGCAGGGTGGGCACGGAGCAGGGTGGGCATTGAGCAGGGTGGGAGCAGGGCAGGGTGGGCATGGAGCAGAGTGGGAAGGGGGAGCAGGGGCTTCCCTTTTCAAGGCAGGAGACCTGATGGCATGAGCCCATGTTGGTCCAAAATGCCTCTGTTATGCTTACAGCACAGAAGGGCTCGATCCAAGTTGTTCTGTGCCATCAGCAATCCTGTCCTTGCCTTGCAGGGCTATCTCGGTTGAGTTCAGCCACTTTTGACCCAGAACAAAGCCTCTTCTTCCTGCTGGCCTATGACACAGCTGAAGAAGAAGCATAACTGTCCGGCACAAACGCGTGATGTGGAGAAAAGCCCCTCTGCAGCAAGGGAACTGCTTAGCCTGCTGCGGTCTGGCAGGTGCGCCTTGAGGCTGCTCCTGGGAGGCTCAGCGAGTGGCCTCTGCTTTCCCCATCCCTTTCGGGGAGCAGGAGGTGGCGGCTGCGGAGCAAGCAGCGGCTGGGCCACCAGCAGCCGGCAGCTCCCTGGCCCGCCGGTGGTGCTCAGCCTCCGGAGTGGGTGTCCCGAGGGTCGCTGGCAGCACACTGCAGCCGCACGGCCGCTCTTCCACTTCCTCGTGTGGCTTCCTCCACGGGTGGCAGCAGTACAGTCACCTGGCACCTCAGTGACTCCTCCGTTCGGTGCTGTAAATATGTCAGGGTACAGTAATTCTGTGCTACTTTGGAATGAAATAAAGATGTGATTTCAAATGTCATGCTTTAGATATTCCATCAGCGCTTCCAATATCATTCGTAAACAGTAAATTACCATATGATGTAATTTAATATAATTCTGCTTCCAGTATAGGAGGCAGAACAAAAAAGCTATATTCAGAAATTCAATCAAATAGCTTGATTTTTCTAAAGCTCGGAGCACCTGAGAGTTCCCGGTGACTCCTCATGTTAACAGAGATTTTCCTCTAGATAAAGAACTCATGATAACGAGCCGTGAGGCTGAATGGTTAAAACAATTATCCCCTAGAAATTCCCAGAGCTTTCTTCAACAAGTGAGAACAACTAGAGCTGGCAGAAAAGAAATCATTTGAACAATTTTTCATTGGAAAATGTTCTTTTGTTGAAACTGGAATGGTTTGTAGGAACATTGCAGTTTTTTTAAAAAAAAAATCCAATTGAAGAATTTCAAAAGGATTCACAAACTAAGCAAAATTAACTTTACAATTGATTTTGGGATTGCATTTTGTTTGTAGTGTTTGAAATAATGTATAGCTGTCAAATAATTTCATTTCCATAAGGTCATTTTGCTATTTTCAAACTGAAATACTCTGGAGTTTCCATGGTACAAATATTCTCAGTATATGGATTTTTCTGATTAAACATGAAACAAAATTTTACAGTGGAGGAATTCCTCTCCAGACAAAAATTTCAATTTTATGGATGCTCTTAATTATTATGCGGTCATGTTGCCTGCCCCTTGCCTATGTGCTGTGTCTGGGGCTGGTGCTTTGAGGACAGGCACAAGATGGGCTATGATTATGTGGTTACCGAACCCCACTCAGCAAGCACTCCTGAAATAAAATATAACAAAAAAAAAAAAAAATCAATTATTTAGCACGATTGGTTGACCTGGAATGGCAAAATCAGCCCCCAGGAAGATCAAAGAGACTTTCGACAACCTGAAGAACTCTAATTAGAAGTGGAGACTGACGTGACGGCTTCAGGGTTTTCCAAGGAAGCACTTAAGCGTGGGCTTCACCTCGAGCACGTCAGCAGCCCCCCTGACCGCGGAGGGCTGCGCACTTGGGTAAGGGCTTTCCTGTGCCGGTGAATTGGCAGATCTGTTCCCGCTACGGCTGCTGGCTCTGGATCACTTCTCAGTGCTCATATTGGATTTCCATTTTCCAGTCCCTGTTGGCCTAGCTTTGCCAACATGTTATTTGCATTACTGACATGTTACTGGTGGAAATGAACGCTTTCTTTTGAAATCAGAGCTCACATAGAGTGTCTAGAAGCAATGGGATAAAAATGAGACCGAACCGTGTGCTTCCAAGCTCTGTAATTAATGAACAAGATGCTAACATTCCTCAAAAACGCATGCTTTTGCCTAAATGATATGCTTTGTGAGAATAATTAATTTGTATTTAATTATTATCTAATTTGTGAAGAAATGTTCTGAAGAAGTCATATCTTCAGCGTAAGTCTTTAAACCTCTTTCTTTAAGATAAATTTCCTGTTTAGACTCACAGCATTTTACATTTTGTATGATAACACCAACAGGAGAATGCTTAGCAAAAGTCACTGCTTGGAGTTTTCGCCTTTAAGGCTATCTCATAATTGCGTATTTAACTAATCAACACTCCAGAACTTCCAGATGCAACAGATAGAGGCTTTGTGAATGATTTCCCTGTGTACATCTTAATTTTATAGCAACAGCTGTAACTCATGGGATTCCACGTGGAATAGCGGGGCTAATGATGAGCAAATGTGTTTTTAAAGTCGTGCCGGATACAAACTCCGGTGACTGGTGATCGGGGCGAACGCAGGCGGCGCCTGGCAGTGGGCTCCCAGCCGGTGTGTGTAGGGCAGGGATGCAGCACCCAGCCCAGGCCCCTCTCCCCCAAAAGGAGCACTGACCAGGGCAGCTCTCAGCAGCGGATTTCCACTCGTGAACCCCCAGATTACCAAAACAAATGACCTGGAGGCAGCTGAGCTGTGCTGCTTTGTGCTTGATGAGTATCTGCACGCCACAAAATCAGCCCGCTGCTTGGATGCAGTTCGTTTTCAAGCAGGAATTCTCTGGGAGTCACCTCTGCAATGGACAGTCCCCAAATTCCCCGTATTTTCCACTCACGGCAGGTGTTCCTGTGGCATGTTCTGCAAGTGCTCGGAGTTTGAAATTGCGCTTGGTCTGTGTTAAGGCTGCTGTCACACCAAGCACTGACCTGTATTGCAAATGATGAAGGCTTTTGTTTCCTAAATAGCCGTCCGCCAGAGACATTTCATTCTGAGCGAGCAGGAGTCATGTTGGTTTAACTCCAGCAAAGCAGTCATGTGTAACTAATACTGTATTATTAACACTAGGTGAAATTTTCAACTTTCAGCATCTTGACAAAAAATTAGACAATAACAATTGCTCAGTGACTTTTCCTAACCTTTGTAACATGTATTTTACTCACCAAGAGCACTGCCTCTCCACTCCATGCTCTCAGGCAATGAAACAGAGAGATAATAAGTATGCCATTCACTGGGAAAATGCCTTTTTTTTTTTTTCTTTTTTTTTTCCCCAAAGTGAACTTTCATAAAATATTAATTTATTCATTCTCATTTTTAAACTTTTGCTGTGTCTTTTTTTTCCAAGGTTTATATCTTCATAAGTCCAAAGCTCTGCATGGCACACTGGTATCAAGTAAGCCCAGCCATGGGATGTGCAGAACTGGTGTTTATGGACGTCTAACCTCTCTGGCTGCTTTTTGAGCCAGAAAAGGTCAATAAACAGAAGCAGCACAGTCCTGCTGATGGACCAGCGACCTCTCCGTCCTAGGGCTGGGAAGTGGTGCATCACCTAACAAAAGGGAAGCCGAGAGACTAACAAGTGGTCGGCGAGGGAGGGAAACAAATAGGGGCGTTTTTTGGAAGGGGTAGTTTACAACTGAAACCCAAAAGTTTTAATGGGAATTTTTCATCATACTCTGCTCAGAACAGAGGCACTTAAATGAAGGATATTACAATTATGGCACTGCTGTGGCACTATGGCACTGCTTCGCTTACGTGAGGCCTGTGGAAATAAGTAACAGTTATATTCAGTCTTCATGCCAGCAACAAATGCTAAGGATTGCATTCTCCCCTTGCAAAAACCTGGGGAGTGCCAGCTAGAGGAGGAGCAAGAAGAAACTTCTTCAAGCTAGCAGACAGCAAGGTGAGGGGACGGAATAGCAGGGGAAGAGCAGCCCTGGATTTTTAGTTGAGTAGCTAACAATGCGAGAACAGCAAGTAACTGCTTTTAAAATTAATGCCTGTGATTTTTACCAATTTTTCCATTAGTTTTTGCTGTGTTTGCCCTTCCTCAGCCATCTGTCCCGGTTGCTGAGTACCCCTCGGTTGTTCTGCGGTCTGCCAGGACGTGCTGGTGCGATGGGGTCTGAAGGGGCTGAGCAGACCCCGGCCACCTCTGTCCGACTGCAGACACCAGAACTCCTGGCGTCCTGCCCTGCTTGCAGTGCTATGCGCTGTCTCTGCCCGCCTTCGCTGGCCGGGGTGCGGGACCCCGTGCTGGTTTTTGTGTGCCGTGACAAGGACGGGTATGCTCCACCAGAGCTCCCTTGCCATCCTCCCCCTGTTATGTGGTTAAACACTGTTGGATTTTTGGTCAAATGGATTTCAAAGGGATGCTTGAAAGAGGAAAGCACGTAACCTTGTGAGGTGAGGAAAGCTGAGCGGATGAATAAGGAGGGACCGGAGAGGGGAAAAACAATTATGTGGGCACATGTGTGGAATATTTTCCAAAGTGCTTTAACGTGGGGAATTTTTTCCTGAAGGGAATGGTGCTAAATCAAAGGAAAATGGGGATTCATAACTGTGGGATTCAATTGTGGACTGTTTTGAGGGCTGACAAGATCTATTTGGAGATCTAAAATAGGTATTTTATCAATCCATTTTTCTGAAGACTTAGGCCTTGCTTGCACCTGTAAATAATCTGTGCCACAACCCCAGTGAAACACACTTCATTCACGGTTTTATTTTATGTGTATGTATCTGTGCAACCCCAGTTAGTGCACTGTGCTGAACGACATTCGTCACTCTCCAGCAATACCTAATTTACAGCCTAAAATGATGAGCAGTGCCTTGGGAAGCTCCCAGGGAAGGCTCAGCACGAATTTCCAAGTGTGTTGTGCCGTGGACCTTTCAGGGTTTATTGCCAGCCAGTGTTAAGGAGCTGCTGACCCCTCTGCCATTGATCCTGCAGGGCTTGCAGATGCAAGAGTGGCAACGTCCCGTGCCCAGCACGGCTTCGCTGGCAGGCGCAGCACCGCTGCAGCTGAACAAGCCCAGGAGGGTGTGCACCGGGGCTGGGTGCCGTGCCTGGGAATCCATCACGGCCTGGACACGGGGAGTCAGCGATGTCGTGGGGAGAGGTAAATGGCAAGTGGTTCCCTCACTCCATCAGTCACATGCTTTTTTAAATTCTTCTTCTTTTTTCTTTAAATATGGAGCTACTATTTTTTAAGTTCGTCTTTCTTACATGTGCATGTGCACGCAGTTTGGATCAGCTGCATGCACTTCACACGGACACACAGGTTGCTTAAAAATTCATTTGATCTCTCTAAGAATTTTCATTTTGTTTCCTCTGACAAGTCCTCCTGGCTCTGGTTTCCGGCTGCGGAGAAAGCCAGCCCCAGCTCTGGAGAGCCTGAAGAGTGAGACATCTCCAGTGTACTCCAGCATGGAAAGAAATCGAGATGTCATTTTAAGGCCATGCATCATTCCTTGAAAGTAAGCGTGCATATTTTACATGAGAATTGCATAATTACTTTCTTCCTCTGCACAGGGCTAGTTCTTTTGCATCTCATCATACCAGCGGTTTTTAATAGACATCCTGAAGACTCAGTTATCTTTGGCAGTATCCTGGCAGCTTGGCACACGGCGCACGCTGTAACAATCACACCAGCTCCCTTCTCCCCCCTTAAGCACCACGTTAGCAGGAACACAGGAAAATCTGCCCAAAGCCTGCAGTTCCCTCCCTGCTTTGCCTTGCACACCCGCTGCAGAAGCTGCTGCAGCCCTCCTGGGGACGCTGACACTGCCTGGGGACCCCGGGCACCTCGGGTCACCTCTGCAGGGTGCTGGCTGGCAGCCCTGGGGCCCTTGGTGCCACCCGGGAGGTCGCTGTCCCCAGACACACCTTGAGGCGCCCAGCGAGCTCGTCTCCCACAGGAAGGCTGTGTTAACAAACCCACCAAGCCCCAGGTACCAAATCCCCGGGCTTTGCTGTCATTTCCAGGCACAGCATTGTGTAGGAACCTTCTGGTTCATCGCTCCGTGATTAGGTGCGTGCAAAAGCAAAGCCCATGTGCATATGCAGGTTCAAAACCTAGGCTGCAGCAGCACAGCTGGCAAAATACATATATTTTTGTGGTATTGGTGGTGATCTTCAACAGCTTTTAATAATTACATTTAATAAATGAGTGAAAATAGCCTCTGAATAACTGAACATAAAGGAAACATAGCTTGAGGTAGCATGCATTTCCAAATATCTGCTTATTGCATTCTAATGTTGATGGAAAAGGGAGAAAAATGTTGACAGCATTTTTGTCAAATTCTACCCATTTATGACCGTATGAAATTAAAGCTTTTATACACATATAAAGAAGCTCCAAAGGGAACCAATATGGTTTTCCTACTGAAGTCTGCTTAAAGCATTTAAGAAATATGATTACACAGCTCAATATTTCATATAAAACAATATGCTCAACCATTTTAATTTTCCTGTACAGAATTGTTTTTATGTGAATTCATATTGCATTATTTTCTGATTGCAACTAAATTAGAAGTATATGGATATAAATGATTTACATTACATTTATTGTACATAATCTAGGTAAATATTATGAACTAATTCATCAGGCATATCTCAGCTTTCATATAAATGATCTTTGGGGCATTTTGCATCTTATATAAACTCTTGCAGTTGCGGGATTATTTGACTATATTTGAAACTATTACAGCATTAATTTAATTGCGTTTCTGCATAAGAATTAACATTACTTTCTGATAAGGAATGTGGAATGCAGAGAGAAAAGAGGTATGGTAGCTTTTGTTTTAAGTGTTTTTTTATTTTAGATTGGCTTAGAAGAAATATGTAGCTAGCCGTTGGCTAGCTTTATGTTCCCCGCTTCCCAGCGTCACCGAGTCCCGCCGGCCCCATGGTGCAGAAGGATAAATAAGAGCACCCACAAGACATTTCCCCTCTCATTACATCTCAGCTCTTCATTCTTTATCATTTTTCAGCGTGACCGACCTTTCTGCCTTCTTCTCATATCCCCCTGGTAGTTCTTTTTCACATCCTTTGAGGATGGCACCATCTCAGCTCCTAATGCTTCCCTCAACCACCCACATGTTGATGGGCTCAGCCTGCTGGGAACCTCTGAGTGTGGGGACGGGGACAGGGACAGGGACAGGGACAGGGACAGGGACAGGACCAGCAGGACACTGTGGTGCAGGAAGAGAGAAGTGGGACAGCCGCTTGCTTGGGTTCCCCCATTCCTTTGCCATCGCTGGAGGTAAAAAAGCAAAAGGCAGCAAAATGAAAGGAAAATGAAGCACACTCTGTGCAGAGGGGGCCCAGGGAGCAAAGCCACAGCAGTGCCCGTACGTGCAGAACACCAGGAAATCGGATATGTGAGGGGTTTGGTGGAGCAGGAGCGATCCCTGCGGGGCTCTGCAGGGAGGCAGCGAGGAGCAGCGAGGGGCTGGGGCTGCGTGCACGGGGCTGGCTGCGAGGTCCTGGGGCTGGGGGCCCAGCTCCTGCACCGTGGCACTTCCCCAGCCATGCCATGCCGTGCCGTGCCATGCCATGCCATGCTGTGCCATGCCGTGCTGTGCCATGCCGTGCTGTGCCATGCCGTGCTGTGCCGTGCCGTGCAGCAGGGTGTAACAGATCCTGCAGGCCAGCTGCCCGGAGCGGCTGGGGAGCCGGGCGCAGGGCTGTCAGTTCCATCATGAGGAAATTGGTCTTTTGGTGTAATTTTCCTCCAGTAATTAGTCTCTCTGTGATTTTTAGACTTCGTGTCATGTTGTGAATGCAACATGTTCGACAGCATACCTGCCGGGGAAAATATCTTCTGTGATGGGTAAGAAAACATCATTTTTCATGAAAGAACTCAGAAAATGTGAATGCAGAACTTGTAGACAGTTGGGGGCAAGATGACTTTCAACGACAAGAAGGGCTCTCTCTGAGCTGGTAGCCACACGACAAACCGCTCTCTCCTGCCTTCTCCGGGGCTGTTTGGGGTTCCCATGTGGTGGCAGCACCACTTGGGCACACGCCCCCGTGATGGGTGGCCTGGGGGGACAGGGCCGCTGTGGGGGCACCCGGGGCTGCAGCACCCGGGGAACGAGGCAGCCAAAAAACAAGGCCGGCAGCAAAGTGCTGCACAAATGAAGGCCTTGCTTCTGCAAAGGATTTTGTGTGTCATGTCCAGGAGTGTGACCAGGTTAGTGCAAGTGGAGCTGTTTGCATTGAAGTGGTTAAATTTAAGCATTGGGCTCTAATAATGTAAGTGAGGCAGGTACGTAGTGAAACTACTCATCTTAAAGTATCAGAAAATGGTGATTCCAGTGAAAAAAATCAGCAGAAATTCCAGCTGTGCCTGGCGCTGGTGTGCTGTGTCCAGAGAAACGTGATGCCAGGGGTGCTCAGCGGTGCTGGGACAGGGATGGGGCAGCTCTGGATGAAGCTGATGCCAAATGGGTTCAGCGAGGGGAAAAGTCCCGGAGCACAGGTGCTCCTCCCCTGTTTCAGGACACCCCATGCTATCCGCTCCGGGACAACATGGGGTCTGCTCTGGGGTGGGCTGTGGGGGTCTGGTCCCACGGCAGGGCTCGGGATTCAGCTCAGAGCACCCATCCATCACGCCCAAATTGCTCGGCAGCCTCCAGGACAGCATGAGCCGCACGGAGCATCTGTTCCTCCCCGCCGGAGCTGCGGTGATGGACTGCCAAGGGCAGAGACGCCTCCTCCTGACTCCTCGCTGCCTGCCAGCCCAGGTGAGGGCTGGTCGGTGTCAAACCGGGGTGCTGCCCACGGCCGGGGCAGCCACGTGCTGCTGGGGAGGGAGCAGAGCATGGGAGTGTGAGGAAATGGCATCGCGTGGCTCCAGGATGGCTCATGGGCAGTGTGGGGTCCTGGGGTCCTGGGGTCCTGATGTCCTGATGTCCTGGTGTCCTGATATCCTGGTGTCCTGATGTCCTGGTGTCCTGATGTCCTGGCATCCATGCATCCTGGTGTCCTGGCACCCTGGATCCCAGGCGTGCCAGCATCCAGGTGTCCTTGCCTGGCTGCCACCCTTTACAGAGAGAATCATTTGCTTGCATGCCTGCTTACAGCAGGCGGCTGGAGCTGCCTCTGCTGAGGCTCACATGGACTGAAATAAGGTGAAAAGCTGCTTTTATAAAAGCACGCGGAATTAGATAATTCAGGATACTCTCTCTTGATTTAGTGGAAGTTAAAATACCATATGTGTTAGGGCTTGCAGGATACTATGTTATTTTTAACAGCCACACACTTGTAGGAATTGTAGCTAAATATGTTTTCCAACAGGAATAAAAGTACAGGCTTAGGTATTTTATGAATGGCAGCTGTGTTAAGAGTGATTCAATAAAAATATGTGCGCTGAACGAATAATCCAGGCGGGGATTTCGCTGGCGCTGCGCAGGCCCTGGAGCACCGCGACAGCCCCGCCAGGCCAGCGGGAGCGCGGCTCCGTCCCTGCAGCACGCGGGGGCACCGTGTGCCGCACGGCACGAGGTCCTGCCGACACCGCGGGGGCTCCTGGCCTCCCCCTGCTGCAGGGCGCTCGGGAAAGCCTCTGCCTCCTCCTGCTGAAGCCGTACGGGTGAACTGGTCTCTGGCGGAGCGTCGGGAGAGACGTACTCGGCCTCTCCTGCCTTTAAGTTGCACCTCGCCTGAGATAATTGGAAGGACGGCGTTTTACAGTTAGCGTGTCTTGGAAATGACTTAAGCAAAAGGGTTGGTAATGCAAATGACAATAAATAAATCACGCAGGGCAAGTAGCAGGCAACGATATTAATGCTAATAGCAGTGACTGTTGCACCTGCAGACTCGGCACTCGTTAATCTGGTTAGGGACAAACACAACAGAGAGCAGGGCTGTTCCCCTTGCTGTTGTCGCTGTTCCCTTTCCCCGCCGGGGCGCAGAGGCACGGAGCCGAGGCGTGGGGTGGCTGCGGGCAGCAGACGGGTGGTGGCCCTGGCCCTCGGAGCCTGTGGGGGCCCCGTGGCGTGTTGGTGGGCTCCACGCCGGGTCTGGCACCACCTCGTGCTTCAGGGCAAGTGGGCAAAACAGTAGGACTGGGGCCGCACAGCCAGGGCCACGGCAGTGCAGTGACAGCACAGGTGGCACGTACCGGTGCCACCTCCACCTGCCATCCTCCACAGGGCCATCCAGCGCGGCGATGCCTTAACACCATCGGGGATCCTCCCACATGGAGCTCTCTTGGTCCCGAGCGTCCCCCTCCGTCCCCGTCCCCTCCATCCCTTGCCCGTGCCAGCAGCTCGCCCACGTCAGGCGTCAGGGCTGGTGGCCCCGCGCCGGGACGTGCCACCCCCCGCGCTCCCCATCGCTAAGCAACGGCGGCGAGCGCAGTCAGTGCCGGTCCCATGTGGCACCTCCCACCATGTTCTTTGGTGTTCGGCTTCAGATACGAGGGCCGATTTCTATCTTGGGCGCCGGTGCGCATCGTAGCCTGGCGAGGGGACGGGCGGGCGGCTTGGCAGGGAGCGCGCGGTGACACCGGGACCCCGAGGGAGGGACTGCCTGTGCTGAGAGGCCGCTAGTCATCGCGGGGCCGTGTGCTGCAAGGCGAGTCCTAAAAGTTATTTTTTTTTTTTTACATCAGAACTTCAAGCTGATCAAAGAAACAAACACTTTTAATGAAACATATGCAAGATACTTAGAAGGAGAAGATTCACAATGCATCTGCTGTGGGACCAGAAGGCTTATCAAAAGTGTGAAGTAGGAGGAGAAAAATTACTAGTGTATGATGCCAGGGAAGATTACAGAAATATTAAGCAGAAGGAATGCAAACACGTATAGCTGGCGATGGCTGGCGCGGCGCCCCCAGCACCAGCAGCCCCCGGGGCCCGGCCTCGCCGCAGCCCCCTCGGCCCACGGCCGCTCACCGCGGGCAGCTCGGGGAGCTCGTGTGGTCGGGAAGGGAGAGGGGGAATCCACGTCCCCGCTCGCTGCAGGGCACACTGCTGCGCCGTGGGGGCCTCATCCTGCTCCCAGCTCGCCCATCGCAGGCCGGGTTTTGGGTGGCGGCCCCGTCCCCATCCCGGTGCTGCTGCTCACAGCCCTGCTGCGCCCCTTGCAGCCTCGTGGAAGCCGGGGGACGCTGCGACGGCAATTTGTTTGCGTTCTCCTTACGGAACAAAAACTTCAATGTAATATCGATTTCCTCGCGTCACATTTTATTGAAAGCATAAATATTGTGAAAAACTGTCGTTTCTGGTGATAATGTATTAGGTTTATTATCAGCTGGAACATCATGTAATTATTTCTGTTCCACATTCAGGAGCGTGTAGGCATATGGCTTATCTCCTTCAGCCACTGGCCAAATTCTGCTCTCCCTTAACCCTTGCAACCCGAGTGGATTCAGCGAGGCCGCACAGTTACAGCTGGCGGCAGGATCGGGGACTCCCACGCATCGGTAAATGAATGCTTTCCTCTTCCAAGGCTGCCGTCGTGCCCCTCCGCACGCAGACTGCTCTCCTCGCGCTGTGCTGCTGGGGGTTTGCCTCTCTGCGGCGCTGGCAGCAGCGTGCCACTGGTTTGTGGTACCCCACGAGGGACACTGGGGGTCCTGGGGGGGCTTCACCGCCTCCCCCAGCCCTGCCCCAAGCCAGTGCCCGCGCAGCCCAGCCGCAAGGTGCTGCTGCTCACACTACCCCCATGCTACCCATCCCTGGCAAAGCGCTGCTCGCTTCAGCCTCCCCCTTTGCACAGCTATGTGCTGGCCGAGCGGCCTGACAGCACCATCAGCACCATCGTAGCTGGATGGAGCCAAACAACCGGCCGCCAGCACCCCGCTGCTGTCAGTGCTGCCGCCCACCTCTCCCGGCACCCACCCAGGACCACGCGCGCTTCCCCCTGCCCACGAGGCGGGCGCTGCCGTCTCTCCCCGGGCGCTGCCTGTGCTGCGGGTCCGTTTTGCCCGAGGTTACCTGCTGCAGCAGACCCCGGCATATGCCGAGCTGCCGGGAGGCAGGCTTAATGTATGCTCCTGACCTTTCCGAGAGCCCTCCGAGCGCTGCATCTGCCAGCACGGGCTGGCCCCGCTGGGCCCGGAGCATGGGATGAAGCCGCTGCTGCTCGCCGGGCCGGAGGAGGAGGGGGCACAGGGGCAGCCCCCGAAATGAGTGGCTCCACGGGCCACCTCCTGGCACCTCTGGCAGATCAAGCGTTTCTGACAAATGCACCACTTTTATGGTTTATTAATAGCTCTCGTGGTGAACTGGGGAGCCCCAAGTATCACGCACCTCTCAGCAACCTGTTGCTTGCTGGAGAGCCAGCCCCATAGAAGTCAGAGTTCTCCCTGGTTTGAAAAATTTGCAAAAGCAAGCTGGAAACAAAAATAAACTAAAGAATGCAAATAAGATTCTTTCCAAAACACCCATGCTGACTTTTTTTTTTTTTTTTTTTCCTACCACTGTCTTTAAAAAAGCATCTGGCAAGCCTTTCTTCAGATTTATTTTAGCTAAACGCAAACAAACAACAAAACTCTAATAAGCATGTGAGCGTATTCATTAACAGTTCTGGCTACAGCTTTTGAAGATAAGGCGAGGGAAAAGATCTGTAATTTTACTTGCAGAAATGTACGCGACCACCAAGAAAGGGCCATTAATCCTAAATGAGGGGCCAGCTGCATCCTGCAGGGACTGCCCAGGGTCAGGGGCAAAGGACAGGTCCTGTGAGATCCCGGGACCCCGATCCCACGCTGCACTGGCTGGGGTTTTCCTCATTTTGGTCTACGGATTCCGAAGACCAGGAGCTTGCGCTTATTGCCTCACTATTTGTCAATGAATGACACTTAAGTGGCCATCAGAAATATTCAAGGTTTCTTTTTTTTTTAACATGTTTTCTGTGTGCAATGAATGCCTAAATTAGAGCAGGACTCTTTGTGCTCGGATCCTCGGTGTTAAACTGTTTCATTTGCATGCGCTGGGTGAATACGCTTTATGGCTGGAAACTTAGCCTTCAGAAATGGAATTCAAAAATTCATCAACTTGAAAAGAGCTGTTGGGCATAGAAATCATCTGATCATTTCTCAGCAGGGCATCTGACATTGCCAATCTGAGCAACTCAAATGGGCTGGCAGCCCCACAAAAAAAAAAAAAAATAATAAAATAAAATAAAATAAAATAAAATAAAATAAAATAAAATAAAATCCTCAAATAGGGAAAAACCCTTCTCTGGTGTTAACTCCAAGCCAGCAAGAGGGATGCCGGTGCATGGCGAGGGAAATGCTGCAGGTTCCCATATCCTGTCGCCTTGGAACATGGCTGCAATAATAGAATACAGCTGTAAAGATATAATTTAGGGAACATTACAGTTATGCTTTTCAAAGGTCAGCATAGCCCCGTCTAAATTGGCTTCACGGGGTTTTCTACAAGGAAAGATAAGAGCAAATAACCTGTAGGCACGATCCCTAATGAAATCTATTCCCACATGCAAATTCACGCCCCGTCCTGCCTCGCACACGCGGCTGCCCTTGGAGCACCTGGAAGCTGTGGTTTTGTCCGGCGTGGCCGCGGGACCGGCTGGGCAGAGCACTGGCACCCGCCTGCCCCACGGCCTGGGTGCACGGCCGAGGGGCTCAGCCCCGGCGGGCACCCCGAGCTGGACAGAAATAATGAGAAAAACGTGTTTGCGACAGGATAAATGAGAGTCATTAGGAAAGATGGGGCTGATCCGATCTGAGCCACCAGGACTGAATTTCCCAGATTCGCTTAATATTCGTTGTGCGCATTTTCCAAGAAGTCATCGCATCTTTGCAAAAATTTCGCTGCACACCTGCACATCGCAATGGTTGTTTCGGGCCTCGGTCACGTGCTGCCTTCCCCAAACCATTGATAATCACGTCAGGTTACTCAGGAGAAGCCAATATTTTTGTGCAAAGCTCAGATAGTAGCAGGTAATGAGTATTCCCATCTCAGCAGATTTCTAATGCAAACTCATACAGAGAAATATTACACATTAGCCTCCTTTAGAGGAAGCTCATTAAAATAGGAGTGTTTGCACTCCCACTGCTGTACGAAGATGTTGCATTTTTCAAATTTGATTCCTAAACCAATTAGTTTTCCATACTATAAATGCCTTTCTTTATACGCTACACATTATAAGGGAGGGTTGTCATTTCTTTAATGGGAATCATTATTTGAGCTGAAATGTTTGGTCTGGTGAGTCAAGTTTGTTTCTGTCGTGCAAAGCAGAAATGTGGCTGCCATTTGCGTGCTGCTGCTTGCAGCCGGGGTTTCTGGGTGCCTCACCAACTCCAGGCATGGTGCAGCTACACCTACCTGAAAACCAGACGAAGCAGCTGGACCTGTGCCCAGCACACCTCAGCCACCCTCCGCAAAACAATCTGGGAAATGGTGTTAAAAACCAAATACCATGTGCAGCGCAAAGGAGCCCCAAGGCTGCAGCCGAGGCCAGGAGGCTCCTCCATACCAGCCACCTGCGGCTGTGCTGCAGGAGCACTGCGGCCAGGGTGAAGAAGTCGGATGGGGAAGGAAGGATGGAGCCACGATTTGTAAAGCCAAAATGGAGCCCGGCAGAGATCTGGTCCGAGAATGTGCAAGGGCTCGGTGGGAGGCTGGAAGGAGCCAGTGGCCAAGCCCCCGGCTGGGCTGTAGAGGGCTCCGATCGAGGCTTTTTTGGTGTGTCTGAAACTGGCTGGAGTTTAATGCTGCTGAGAAACATCCTCCGCTGCCAGAAATGTGTCGCTAAGCGCCGTCTGCATGATCTGAATGAGTGCGTGGGTTTTTAGCTTGCTGATGCTAAAAAGCTGGTGGAAGCTGGTGTCACCAGTGGAGAGAAGGGGGCTGCAGGGGTCCCACCGCTAGGAAAATCTGACCTGTGAGGAGCCTGGGTAAATAATGGGGTAAATAACCCCATTTTCCTGCGCATTTCAACCCTGTCTGTAAAGTACTGAGCTAGCAAAAAACCTTGCTCCTTGTTAGACGTATGCCCTGCAAGAAGCCTGAGATGTTTAGAAGACGCACACGAGGAATCTGTTAAATTACATTTGCATTAAATTAACTTGGGTGGTCCACGCGTTATCGAACATCTAAAGGACCGGAGCAAATGTATAGCTTAAGAAATCTATTATCACGCCTACTCTAGCGGTGACCTGTGTAGCTGATGTCAATATGGTTTCTCTTAGGGAGACTCGTTCGTTCTTGCTCAGAGTGAAGCTAGCCAGCCTCCCCGAATCGCCGCGATGGGTGGCTCTGGGTGCTGTGCACCATGTGTGGGGCGCTCACCGGCGGCCGTGACTGAGCGCCGTCAGCCACGCACAACAATGGAAAATTCCCTTCGTTTCTGCAGCAAAACAGAGCTACTGCCACATGATTGCTCATTAGCCACAAACAATAATTCTCTTTCTATTTGTCCACATTTAGCGCAGCTTTATAAAAAGTCAGCGCCTGATAGACTAAATCATCAAAATGAAGACAGTGAGCCAAATTTAGCTTTCATTTACTGCCCTCAGGAGAGATGACCAGAATGTCATTAATAAAGTAAACAGCAGTAGGTGGCTTACGAGTGAAAGACATTAATTCCTGAAAGCAGGACACACATGGCAGCATGTACATTGGCCAATAGTTTAAAAATAATTACATCAGAGTTGTTTATACAAACGTGGCTAGATTTTGTTTTTATCTGAACTGATCAGACTGTCCTGAAAACCAATCTCAGTTCTGATTTCTATCCGGTCTAATGGCTCCCTGACCTATATCCACCGCTTATGGTGCGTACGGGCAATAACGGCAGGAAAAATGTTATTGCCTCCATGCACAGGTGCGGGGCAGAGCACAGCCTAGATGTCTCCATGGTGTATTGGCAGTTAAGGAGCGCAGCCTCAGGTGGGCACGGTGACAGTGTCAGGGCTGTGTGCCCCACCAGGAGGTGGCAGCGCCCCAGGGAGGAGCAAATCCTTGCTTTTGCCCCTCGGGTTTTGCCCCGTGGCTCTGCCCCATGCCCCGTGGCTTCCTCCTGCTGCCTGGCTGTGATGGAGGGATGCGCACTTGTCACAGCAGCACGGGCGGTTATGGTGCACAGGTTCATGCTGGTGATCAAGCGTGCTGCTGCAATGGCAACAGGCCTGGGTATTGACGAACCCCTGCAGAAAGTCTTACCGTCAGAAACTCTTTGCAGCCACAAGGATGGCAAGAGCATCCTGGATGAGTGATGTGCTATTTTGGCTCCATGACTTTCGTTATTTCAAAGAGCCACTAGCTTTATTTCTTTGGTTCGTATCCTCCAAAATCATTCTAACAGTGTGAGCAGTGATCAAAAGGCTATGCCTTCACCCACGGGAGACTTCAGCCCAGCAGCAAGACCTGCTTTTTGCCAGCTGTGAATATGAAGCGAGCCTAGTGCACGCATCCAGACGCAGAACGACATCGCTGGGTGACGGCATCGCCTCACCGTGCTCATGGTGCAGGGCAGAACCTGCTGTGTGTGGCTCCTGCGTCCTCCTGCACCCTGCCACGTGTTCAGAAGCCACCTCTTGGGTAATGCTTTGTGTACAATCATGAAATAACCTCCCAGTAAATTTGGTAAAACTGTGTGTGGTGGCCTGACCACAGTGCCACGCAGTCGCCCTGATACCTTTGTCGGTAAATATACATACAAAAATTTTGCTCTTCTTCTCTGCCTCTCACGGGAAGAGGCAGCAGCCATACCAAGGGTCAAGTCCTGGAAAATAAGACACTACTTTGACCGAAGCACTCAGATGAGCTGCTACATTGTTGGGTAAAACCACTCATTTGTTGCCAGCCATTAATGATAGAGAGGTTTCACTCCATGCTTTGAGAAGTGCCTGGCAGGAACGTTTCCAGCAGCCCTGCCAATCCTTCCTGCACCTGTTAACATGCAGGAAGCGGCTGCAGGTAGTTCAGTCATCTATCTGCGATCCTAAAAATTTCACAAAAGTAATTCTAATTATTCACTTAAGTGAATATTTGATAATAAGGGTAATAAACTTGGAAACTAGGTATAAATAAAATATAGGTTATTAAAGTGCTGTAATATGATGGTAAAGAGCCTATAGGTTCTGCTAATTAAACGGTCTGTGTGTGAACAAACAACCGTGCTGATAGCTCGACTGTCGTCGGCAGCTACCGAGTAGGAGATTTCTTGAGTAAGCCAAGAGGAGAGATACTGCTGGCATTATTCTCTCTCTTATTTATTAACAATTCCCAAATACACAATAAACTCACACAACGCATTAGTTTGCAATCAATAGCACTCTTTGGGTGTGAGGGTTTATGTCTTCCTTTCTTGCCATCTGAAATAGGAAGCCAAAACGAGTATGACGGCGAGCTCCCCTCACTCAGTTAGGAAAGTCATTTTTCATTTCAGGAGAAGTCCTCTCCAATAATGGAAATGCTGAAGGTTATTACAATAATAAATGAGTTGGCAGTGTGATTTATATAAGAAACTAATGTACTTTCTTACGGAGCACTGTTTAATTCCTTGTAAATCTTGCTCTTGCCGGACAAGCTCTGACTCCGGAGCGTCTCTGCTGAAAGCCTGCAGAACCGGGAGTTCATGTGGTTCATTTCTTGTTGTCCAAACAGCTGTTCTTGATAGTCCTCCCTGCAGGTATCTGTTTGGGGATTAGTAATGCTTCACATGGTCGTACATCACAAGAAGTGGATGTGTAATTACATTAAACATGCTTCATCTCCTTGGATTCACGAATCCCAAATCACTGATATTGGCTCAACTCGATGAATTTTCTTCACAGACCGTTCTATTTTTTAGCATAATGTACTCTGCGCTGGTGAGAAGCCCCACACCAGAGAACAGCTTTCAGCTCTCTCACCGGGTGCCCCAGTTTTCAGCAGGACCGTTCCTCCTGGTCAATTCCACCCGCTCCTTGCATGCCTGCATTGTGGATGGCATCCCCCTGTGTTCGGGATGCTGGCCCCACTGGGGTCACCCCGACGGTGCCCACTGGGGACGGTGCCTGGGGGAGACGGCAGCTCCAGCCGTGGTGAGAGGAGCAGGACTGCAGCGATGCGGAGGGCTCTGTCGGCTCCTGGCCAGGGACTGCATTTCCTCCGGTGGGCTCAAAGCCTTGCCTCAGTGACTGGCACAATGCATTGACAAGTGAAATCTTAGTGAGTCTCCCCTCCCTTTTCGGCAAACTACTCTGCAGCTACTTCTCTGCTTAGCGTTGCCATGCTTAATTCAGAGCTCTGAGCGCTGGGCACAGGTAAGGCATCGGAAACCAGTAAGCCCTGGTGAAATGGGAGAGGTTTCAATAGTTGTTGCTGGAGCTGAAGGGGTGCAGCCCCAGTGCCACCTGTACTGCATCATGACACAGCCACGGTAACTCCCAGGAGACAGCCTTCCACTGCCAACAAAAGCACACTTTTATTTGTAAATAGGGTGTTATCGCCTACTGCCGTACCGTGCCTGAGCCTGGGAATGTCCCAGCCAGTGCCGTGAGACATCCCGGTGGCTCGAGGCGCTACCCTGTGGCCATGGTGACCGTATTGGCACCAAACGTGTCGGGGTGAAGCCTTCTGGGTGAGGTTGTGACTGGATTTGTTCTGGATTAGAAGCAGACACCTCCCGGACGCCTGCAATTCCAAATATGCCAAAGAAGTAGAGAAGGAACCAGCAACGTGTGTTAGAAAAAGAGCTCAAAGGCTCGTGTGAGAGGTGTTGCCCCACTCCATCCCCTGCAGACAGACGGGGAAACACCGAGGTTTCTCTGCGTGGGGTTCGCTGTGTCCCGGGGGCTCTGGAGGAGCTCGGAGGCCGTCGGGGAACACCAGGCCACGAGCCCTGTGGCCGAGGCTCCTGCCAGGCTTGGTGCCGAGGTGCGTGCAGCCTGCACACGGTGCCCGCGCTGCCTGCTGCTGGCTCAGGAAAGGCACTTTCCTACCAACATTTACCAGCACGGTCAGCTTGAAAAGAAACTCGGTTCTGAACGCTGAAGCTTCCCAGGAAAGCCCCTCGAAGGCCTGGCAGCCTCCCATCCAGCGTTTCCCTCAGCTGCCCTGGGTTCTTCGCAGCGCCTGCTGAACACACACATCTGCAGCGCGCTGCTCAGAGGAACAGGAGTCACACTTAGATGCCCAATGCATTTTTCATTTTCCTTGGGGGTCTAATCAGAAAAATCTATGATTGAAATAGATGAAGAGAGTCACTCCACTCTTTATTGCAGGAAAAAAAAAATGAGTAAAATGAAAAATTAAAAGGGAAAGATGACAGGCATGAAAACTTTAAATGAGAACCTCATGCCTCTGGAGTGATTCACATCTCTGCGTGTTTTGGTCCCCCTGTAGCTACACAGCAAAATCCATAAAGATTTAGTGTACTTCCAAACACGGCCCCCCTTCACACTCATCTTTCATGACTGAATCTCCTTGATTAAATCATGTTTATTTTAGTTTATCTCAGTCTTAGGAAGCTGCAGATTTGCCTACATCAGAGTCCTGACAAAATGAAGAAAAAGAAGTCCCCAGACCTGGGAAGTCACACCGAGACTGTGGAGTTTTTCCCCAGGGAAGTCACTGGATCCTGACCATGTAAATGGTTCCTGGGCTGGGACAAAGCTAGCTTCCAGGTTTTTAAGGGAAATGTTTACATTAAAGCACTTTTCTCTCTGCAGGACAGCACCTGGGAAACCTGAAAGAGCAAGGGGAGCAGCGCAGCGCCGTGGGGTCCCCAGGCAGAGGCTGTCACCCTGCCCGGCGGGACGGGAAAAGGAGTTTATTTTTTTATGGCAGAACCCTTTTTTTTTTTGATGGTTTTCTTGTGATGGGAGACGAACTCCTCCTGCTGTGCTGTAGCTGGGAGAAGGAACACCTCGGTGTGGTTCCTGCTGAAGGTCACCACAAGCGATGCCATGTCCCTCACCAGGACCGAGGATGCTGCACACCCGCAGCACCTCTGCCCCTTCGGTACAAGACCATTTCCGAAGCGTGTTGTGCAGATGTGGCACTTCTTCTCACCAAGGCTCTGCGATTCCCACACGGTATTCCTGCAAAGCGAAGTCGTGAGTTTGTGAGCCACGCAGATTCCGCTTTAATTTCAGCCGTGCTTAGATCCACCAGTTGGCACTTGGGATTGTTTCTGCTCAGCTCTGCACAAAGATAACAATAAATAAAAACCCTTCAATCCTGATATAACCACTCTGAAAATTCAAAATGCGCATTCCTGGTCTCTCACTAGTCCATCTGAGCTGTACAGTTAGTTCTCCTTTTTCCCACAAAAAGAGAAGCCTTTGCAGCTAACAGTGTCTGACATCTCACTTCTTTGCCTCTTTGCCCCCTGTATTTTCGGCAGTGATTTGTGTGTCAAAGCCCACGGATCCTGCTGTCGTGGGGCAGGCCAGGTGTGGGACAGAGAGGCAGGGGGAGGTAGGAAGACCCCTCACTGTCCTCATTCTCCTCCGCTGGACACCCCCTGAGTGCCATGGAGATGCCTGGAGACGTGGGCATGTGGGCGAAGGGTGCTGGTGGGGACAGATGTGTCCCAGGACCTCGCAGCGGGGTCTTTGCCCGGCTCCTGGCACCGAGCCCCCGCTGCCACCCCGTCCCATCTGCACAGCTGGGGGGGGTCCAGCAGGAGCCCGAACTTACATGGCGTGAGGCATTCAGAGGCCTCTGATCCTGCCTTCAGCAAAAGATTATGGACTTTTCCCCTCTAGATTCACACCAGGAGAAGTGAACTTCCTTAATCTCGTTCAGGACCTCGTTATGCTCTTTTCCCAGTCTCGTGGCAGTGAAGAGGGAGTGTCACTGACATCCCCACCAGCGTCCCACGGGCCCTCAGCTCAGGGGAGCTGGGCGTCCCCTCACATGGCTGTGGCTTGGCTGTGAGTATCCTGACTATTACCTGCCCTGTGAATCCAGGTGCTGCGGCAGATTGACCCCTGCCAGTGGGTGGGTTACGTGGGCGGGCTGCAACACCTCCTGATGACTCAGGATCTGCTTTGTCGGAGCCTATTTGAGGCTACACTCCTTTGCGGTTTGCTCTTTGCAATCCAAATTCCCTTTGCAGTTCAGAATATTTCTGAGCAGTTTTCAAACACCAGGACAATTTAGCAATTAGTCCTGATTTCAGAAAATGCTGAAAATCAGCGCTGGGCGAGTGCACCATACAGAAACTTGCCCCACTTCTTTTCATCTTAGTCCTTAAAAACTAGCAAGCATTCAGTATAAAATTCCCACTCTTCTTAAGAACCATCTTGTGAACACAAAGACGCTTATTGCACTGATCTCCAACCATTAATCATCGTGAGTGGCACTTGCAAGCAGTTCTGGGGAATTTATGTGGCTTCGCATTCAGCTGGGTAAGTACCAGGGTGGTAAGACAGCAGTGTCAGCGTGGCTGTGACTCAAACGGGAGTCTGGGAAGAAAAGGACTGGAAATTTTGAAACTGAAAATTAGCACACTCGAGCTAGAGAGAAATTGCACATTTTTAACTGCTCCATCCTTAGTATTTAGATAATGAAGTTTTTCTTCTCTAGTCTTTTAGTGAAGATCACATTCCAGAGCTCAAAGAGAAGTTATATTGCAATTGCATGACTGGGTAGCAGCAGTCTGTGCCTGTAATGTAAGAGTGCTTTCTCACTCTCACCTTTAGGTATGTGATCTTATTAATTTTTTCAGTGATCCAGCAATTACTGAGGATAATGGACAAGGTGGATGGCTAATTCCCTTTTCTCCTTTTTTTCCCCCCTTTTTCTTTCTTTTTTTTTTTTTTTTTTTGAGGAAGAACAGAGAAAAGTGGGGAAGAAAGGAAAGATGTAATAGGACATACTTTCATGTAGTTGTATTTAAAGAATCACAGAATACTTTCCTTCCATCTTCCATCTTCTGCAAAGCCGCAGAGCATTTCAAAAGCATCCACGCATTCAAACGGCCAGGAATATTGTGGTTCATACCTCTCCTCCATTGATCTCTAATTCTACCATTATCCAATGAAAAATACCAATAGCAATAAAACAGAGAACTAGATGTGCCACAGACAATCTTCAAACGGATGGCTTGGCGAGTGAGAGGAGGAAATGAAGCACTTAAATCTCTCATCAGATGTTCTGAAAATTATTTCAGCTGCTAAAAATGCTAAACAAATTTTTATTTCAAAGGATATGTTCCAAAATCTTCCCCTTTGATAATTGCATTTTTTTTTTTAAAACCATCTGTCATATATTTCATTCCAGTCCCGGAGGGCCAAAGCTCCCTCCCCTGTGTGCCTGGGGGGCGAGCGGCCGCCTCCTGCCTGGCCACAGGTGAGGCTGCGGGGCCAGCTCTGGCTCCCAGGAGGGTGGGCACCGTAGCTGCTGGTTAGGGTTTCTTGCTCTGCGTTTTTGTGATTTTTAAACTTTTTTTTTTTTTTTCCTTTTTTTTTTTTATTTTTATCTTTTGAGTTATCTAGGTTTATATTTAAACCTTGCCCCCCAACCTTTCAAAATCCTTGGAGGCTGCACCCTTTGCCCTTAAACCGTTTTCACTTACTGATAATCTCAATCAGAAAGCTGTGTTTTTTCTTCTTTCTTTTCTTGGAAGTTCCTTCAGTCACAAAACGGCTAAAAAAAGCACTAGAACTGGCCTGCCTCGCTGCTTTGGCAAGACATAACTGGCTTTTTCCTGCGTTTCTTTTTGCTTCTCTTTGTCTGTCGAAAGACAACCTCTCCCAACGCCCATGCAGAGACGTGGTCTCAATGTCTATATCTGCTTGAATTGAACAGCAAAGAGGCAGAGCCCCTGCGAGAGCTGGGCTGGAGAGCATCCAGCAGCCAGCCCAGTGTCTCCCAGTGCCCCCAGTGCCCCTGTCCCTGTGAGGAGCTGGGCGCTGGGTGTGCAGCTTCTGGTGCTGGCACATCCGTGCTCGCCCAGGAAGGTCTTGCCGGGAGGTTTCAGGCTTGCAAAATGCTTTCAGTTTGGTGATGTTGTTGGGAAAATATTTGCTTCCAAATCGGTGTGCAGTGCAGAACAGGAGGCTTGGTGCTTGCTGCTGTGCATTACATGCTTCGCTAGGGAATGAGGAGGGCAGCTACAGCAGCCTTTTCCCACTGCTGGGGAAGCCGAACGCTCTCCATGGAAAACAGGATGTTGTTGCTTGACTTAATTTTCTTATGGGGTTAGGATTTCAAATATCACTCGAAAATACCAAAGCTCGTGCTATTCATTGACAGATTGATAGCCCACACTGCGATTTGTAATCCTTTGGTGAACATCTTGAAATACTTGTGGCATGACTGAGGTAAGGTTTGAAAAAAAACACTTGCTTATTTTGTTACACTTTTAAAAATATTACGGTTTATACCAATATTAGTGCGTTGCTAACCCAAACAGTGCTGCGTTGTGCTTTTTCCCCTGCTCACGGCTCGGTGCGCTGACCTCTCTGCCCTGTGGGAGAGCAGGGCCGTGCAGCTCCTGCACCCTGGGCAGAACCGAGAACCCCACGCCCTAAAGCCATCCCCAGAATGGAACAAGCCCCTTGCTCCCCAAGGGGTTTCTCTCCTGTTTCAGGGTGGGAAGGCAGGGTCCCTGTGCAAGGTCTGTGCGTGCGGCTGCAGAGCCAGCGCGGCGCGGGCGGAGGGTCTGGCTGCGGAGCCGCGGCGCATGCTAATGCCTCGCTGGCTCCCTGGTGCCAGCAGTTGCAGCTCATCTGTTGGCAGTCGGCAGTGTGCTGCGAAAATGTATCTATTGGATTTTAAAAAAAAAAAGGCTATAGGGTGACCAGATGTTCTGGGCACCAAACCAGAACGGTTCGAGGGAGGGGGAGTAAGATGTCTCTCCTCAAACGGCGTTAAGTTGCGGGGTTGTCTGCTCTCTGCGCAGAGAGCTGGGTCCTTCAGGGTACGCTGAGTAGCCTGGAGGCTGCAGAAGGCATCTTCCTCAAAGACGGGCTGTTTGTGCATCTCCGTCTCCATTTGACCTGTGGCAATAAGCTGTACCTACATTAAGTCTGCTCTTGTGCTGGGCATCCTAGGCTCAAGCTCTCCTTAAGGGACAGGAGCACTGCTGACAGCCCCCGAGGCCTCGAGAGCCACGCACAGCAGGATGATACCAATGCTGGCTGACGTTTTTATGGATGCTGTCACCAAGGGCTTTGAGAAGGGTGCTTGGTGCTGGTGGAAGGCATTGAAATTACCATTTTGGAGCCTGCAACGCTGCCTTGTCCGGTTTCCCTCCTGCCCCTGATGGAAATGCCCTTGGCAGGCAGGAACATCTCTCAGTCACCGATTCTTCTTGCTTGCCTAGCTCCTGGGCATTTTGCCACACTTAACAAGAGCCAGGGCCAAGCTGGGCTTCACTCCTCACACAGGGCTCACCCCACACGCTGGTGGCTCAGGTTTAACCCCAGCACGTTAGGGGTCTTCTGGGGCGTGCAGAGTGGGGGTTCCTGGAAAGCAACTGAAATACGGAGGTGAACTGGCTGTGTTTTCAAAGTGAGATCCTGGGGCATTACAGGGAGAGGGAGAAGAACTGGTGCCCAGAGAAACTGCTGGAGATATGGGGGAAAAAAGTTTTCTTACATCCCCATTCTTCATTCAGGTGCTGCAGGAAGGGACAGCAGGACAAATCCTCACAAGTTTCTCCAAATCCATATCAGCCCCACTTTTACCCTTTGCATCTCCATTCTTCCTTCTCTCCCCTCCCCAAATCATCTGGATTTTTGCATCGTGGCCCCTTCTATTCACGTTTCCACCCATTCTTCACAAACCATATGTATGTGTTGGTTTGCAAGAATGGGGCCTTGCACGAGCCCTGGAACAGCAGCAAGCCCAACAGCAGAAGAAAATTCAGCTTGCAAATGAATAGTTCCCCCTTAAGATAAATGCAAATCAAAGAGCCTGAAGAATAGTGGGAAATAAAGTGAAGTTAAGTCCTGGAAACTATTACCTCCTGCTGGTAGTTTAGGACTGTACAAGAGCCAAGTCCACAGACATCAAAGTATTTACAAATTCACATAAAGTCAAGTCTCATGGTGCTGTAGGAAATGGGATGGGCTGATGGGGACCCAATGTGGGTTTCTTCATAAAAGGGAAAAATTAATATGGGAAGGGATTTTATCATACGAAATTGCTGTACCCAGCCAACCCTGAACTTGAATGGTGGTTACAAAAAGGGCCATTTCAACCAGCATCAGCAGTGCAGTATCTGCACTTCTCTTGCTTTCTGGTTCACGTGAGCAGCTGAGGAACTACGGCAGCATTCAGTCCTCTGGGGCAGCTCACCCCTCGGAAGCTGGCACAGGGCTGGCAGAGCACCCCCAGGGCCCTGCCGTGGCTGGGGACACCACGCTCCTCCGAGATAGTGTCCAAGACTGTAAATAACTCAGCTGTTCAACTGGCAACTTTTTCTGGTGAAAACAAAGTATATTTCTAATCTCTCTCTCTCTTTTTTATTTATTTATTTTGAAAACAGCCTTCCAATGTTACATTTTAAAAATAAACTGGGGAAAATATTTTCTGAAGCACGTCCCCTTCCCTACGTTTGGTAACCTTCGGTCAGAGCAAAGAAATGACTCAAGAGAGTGACAGGACAGTGGAAAGCAGGTGCAGATAGGCTGCACAAGGCAGGCACAGCTACGTGAAAGAGGTGATCAGACAGTTTCATCCATTATTTCATGCACCGAAAGGGAGCTCTTCTGAGCAGTTCACCGCGCACTCTTTCTCCTCGCAGGCAAGATGCGGCAGGCTGGGGCAGGAGGACTCGCCCATATCTCTCATTTCTGGACATCGCGATTTGAAAGGCAGAAGGGCAGTTCATGCCTAAAGGTTTTCAAAAGCCAGTTTACCCATGTCCTGAAATTTGACACCCAAATTCCTGAATGCTGCCCTGTGCAAGGACATTACGGGAATAAAGGCGGGAGAACGGCTGGTTGCCTAAATAATGTCTCTCTCTAGAAACAAGCAATTGTTTTCTAAAGCTCACATTTTTGGAGATGTACCCCCTACCACATAAATACACGAATATTTACACACAGGAATATCTACACATATGTTAGAAATGTACCCACCATCTCTTACAGCCCAAGCCAAAATCCCCATCCCCTTCCCTTACACCAACCCAAAAGGGAGAATCTGCTCGCAGTGATGAGCATCCCCATCAGCTCTACAGGAAGACCACAGAAAAGATTACAAACCTGGGCAGTGCTAGTTACAGGGACATTATCCATAAAGCATGTAATCCTATCCAAACCTTCCGACAACGGTTTCACAGTACGCCAGAATTTTTTTAGGATATTTTCTATTTTCATCCCGTGATCCCATGTAATACATAGTCTTGGCATTTCTTATCACTTCCAACCATGCATTTCTCATTTTTTTTTATGTTTGTTCCAAATTTCAGTGCTGTGCATCCTTTTTGCCTTAGACCAAAAGCATATCACACATTCTCATCATTTTAATTAAACTAGGGCCAATCCAGGGCAAATGTTTGATTTTGACTCAAAAGGTGCATGCAAATCACAAATTCCATTTGATTCGAAATGGAAAAGGCTCCCTGCTACATCCTTACTGTATACGGAATTAAGCAGTCTGCCAAATTCATGACTGCACATCTCTTTAAAAAGTGCCTGTGTTTTTGAAATTAAAAAATGAATTCACACATTAAATGTAAGTTGTGCATGCATTGTTTTTAAGATCCACAGCAAACACCACAGTGTAAAACTCAGATCTTTTCACTGGAGGCAAGCGCCATTTAAATTTATCAACTCTAAACAAGCAAAGACTTCAGCCTGGATACAGACTGAAATTTGCATTAAATGTCTACTGAAACAAAATTTCCCAGCATGTGAATGTTCCTAAAATGACTTCCTCTGGTAATGGCTTTCCGTTAAAACCACTTCCAAGTGCAGCTGCTGCAATGGCACCCATGGAAGGTATGAACGTGCACCTTGAGCTGCTGAAGCACGGTCCTAATGGGTGCAAAATGGGTTTTGTCCCATTAAAATTTGCTATTTATATCTGGACAAACCTGGGACCACTGAAAATGTACTTGTGAAATACCAAAGCTGTGTCTCAGAAACAGTCTGGGAGAGAGAGCGCTGGGTTGGCAGCCCTGGCCCCTTCCTTCTCTGCCTGATCTGCTCAGGGCGAGCGCTGCAGGTGGAGGCTCAAGCACCAGCCCTGGATCGGGCCAAGCACAGCCCTCAGCTTTGGCGGCTGCTCTCCCTGGTGAGGGGACTCGCTCCAGGGTCGGTCTGGGATGTAATCTTCATCGTAAAACCCACCTTAGAGCTGCAAAATACTTCAGCTCAGTGTTTTTCCAGTCATGCTCTGCCCGTGCACAAACTCCTCACCGGTGGCTGCTGACTCCCAGCAGACATCACTGGCTGGGCTGCAGCTCTGCCAGGTCTCTGACCACGGGACCAAGGGCTCAAAGTCTCTCTTCTGAAGAGATGCTCAGGAGGCACTGGTTCTGCTATTTCTGGAGCATCCCCTCTCAAGCCTGGGAATGCAGATCTTGCTCTGAGAGAGGCCGTCTTTATCATGAAGTCGTTCCTTCTTCCTGTTTCCCATTGCTGACAGGACATGAATTTGAATCACTTCTCTCTATTTTTTTTTTTTTAATTTATTTATTTATTTTTCACAGAAAGTTTCTCAATATATCTATTTTCTTCACGATTACCAGTTCAGCTAGACAAAAGTTTTGTCATGGGAGCAGGCTGTGTCCTCTCCGGCTTGGAGCTTGTCCAGAAGACAGGAACAAATGGGCCCGGCTGGCTCGAGAAACCCGCGGCTGCCTCACGTTGACATGCTGTTGCTCATGCTCGCGGAGCAGACCGCTGACTCCCGAGTTCAGAGCGTGGCTGCTGAGCTGCTGAGCCCGTGGTGCTCTGAGGTCTGATCGTGTTAGGACTTCGTGCTTCCTGAGCTCACATTGGAACCGCTCAGGTTCACATTGTACTGGCTGGAAGTTGCCTCCCCTCCCTGCTCATGTTTCTGCAAAGCCATAAAGCTTGCTTGCGTACCTCGGCTCTGACCATCCCTGCTTTCCTAATTATCTCCCTGTCTCACTTCCTTTCCTCAGAGCCCTTTTTGTCTAGGTGTTCTCCTTCCTTGCTGGAATTCACCTCTGATACATGGGACAAATCACATTTTCGGTCTCGGTCTCGTTAGAACAAACGAGCCAGGCCCTGGAGGTGCCCGTGCCCGGCAGCCCTCCCAGCGCCTCGCTGCTCCTCGTGGCCTCTCCTCAACCTGTCCATCTGCCGTCCTCCCGGTGACCCCTCCAGCTGTAGGTGCAGGCTTTATAACCCAAAGAGGATTTCTGATGGTCTCTCACACTCCAGGGAGGATTTTTTTTTCCTGACCATGGGTCTCCCCCCAGGCTGTGGTACGGGAGAGGGCAGCACACCACACGCAGGTGTTCGCGCACCGTTCTGCAGGATGCTATGCACACCCCGGGGATTTCTCTCTGGCAAAAAGCAAAGAACAAACATTTGTCATTTTTAGCAGTTCTCATTTCATTTCCTCCCTCACTGGCTGCTCTATTATGCGACATCTTATCGCTAGATGCTGAGGAGTCTCAGTTGCCCGAGCAGGCAGCGCTGCTGCTGTCACATGCGCTGACTACTGGCAGGGATAATGCTCCTGGAGCATCTCAGCGTGTAGGTCAGACAGCTTCACACCGAGGGCTCTGCAGGAGCTGCCTGGGTTGTACTTCATGCCTGGTTGTCACACAAGGCCACCGCTCGTCTGTGCCGGCCCGCAGCAGGCTGCCCACCCTCGTCCCTCCTGGGGCAGGGGAGATGCTGGCCGCTTTATGGCCCAGGAGGAGGAGCAGAGTGACATTCAGTACCTGCAGGTGCACGGCAGCCGTGCTGGGGAGGTGTGTGCGTATTGCAAGCAAGGTCTTGGTACCTGCAGGGAGGTGTCTGCTTCTCTTGGTCCAGGTTGAAACCTGGGGGGGGGGGAATTCACGGCAGGGAGCGGGGACGTTTCAAACTCTGCTGTCGCAGTAGCTTGCTCAGAGCCATTTACAAACCCACGAGACCTCTTACCAACACCCTGCAGCTGCTCTCTGCGTGGTGGAGTACATTGAAAACGTGCTCCCCCTTGGAGACCGAAGCACACGGGTAGATGAACCGTGCACGGACCGGGCTCTAACACCCAGGAGCACCACCACCAAACCCGCTGCCTGCGTGTTTCTCACTGTGACACCTGCAGGATTAGCGCGGCATCTCGTGCATCTGGCCAGGTCCTCTGAAGTGTTACGGCACTGGAACACAAATGTTATGGCTGGAACAACACTTTTTTTCAGATTTTTTCTGTCTGAATGGCTCTTTTTGGGCTGTGGGTTCACCAGGGTGGGGGCACTGGGATGTGCCTACAGCCACCCAGCACCGCCGGGACACGGGAAGGGCTCGGGGGCAGTGCTGGGCAGGCAGCCGGGACTGGGAGCTGGGTGCTGGTGCTTCCAGCACCGCCAACAAGTTCCCAGAAGCAAAGCAGTGCCCTGGGAAAGCCATCAGGACGCAGCGGCCGTGGTAGCGCTGGCACAGTTCTCTCTCCTGTGGATTCTCAGGCCTGCTGCAACCTCGGTTTCCTTTCCTGCATGTTTTCCTCAGAATCTAAATGTTTTTTCAGACAAACTGTATTTGAGTTATCTATCGATAGTGTATTTTCACATAAAAAAAAAAATCTACAGGGCTGTAATTTGGGTGTAATGTTCCCCAAAAGCCATTCAGACAAAATTTCTTTTTAACTGTGGCTAATTACGTATACTCGGTTGCTCAATACCAAAAATAAGAGCATCCAATGTAATGTTTATTATTTCTCTCACAAAGGGGAAAATCATAAATTCTTTCTAATGGGATATTTAATAATAAAAAAGAACATAATCATTACTATCAAAAGATGTATGGCTTCCATGGGGTTTACTTACCAACATTTTGTCTGATTACATCTCTGTTACACTCACAGCATTAATTATTGGAGACTAATTAGGCAAAATCACAAAGTAAACCCTCATGAAAACTGATCTTACAGCACCCTAACTCTCCTTGCTGCGTCCTTGCAGCGAGTGAACTCCTCGCTTGCAGCAAGCAGCAGACCTTGCTTGTTCACTTCTTTGTCACCCCGAGTCTCCCCCGGGCGCCTGGGGATTAACGCTTCCCAGCGCCGAGCAGCTTTGCGGTGCCGGCTGCACAATTCGCTGTGTTGAAATGAAGCAGGACTATCAGCCGTGCGAGTCCTTCAACAGCTTTGCAAGCGACCGCGCACGGCTCTCCTCCAGCTTTGCGACTTCTCCTAACCGCTTCCATTTCCTTTGCCTCGTCCTGGCCTCCCCTGCCCGTGCAGGCTGCTGCGCGAGGCCCCGGCGAGCCCCCTGCGTGGCAGGTAGCCCGCCTGCACCGTGACCTCCTTCCCAGCCGGGCTGGAAGTGCTTACAGCATCTTTACTCCGGCAGCTGATGTGCTTGCTCAGCTAAACAAGGTCACACAGTTCTCCCTCCCCAAGGGGCAGCCGTCCTGGGATACAACCTTTCGCAGGCTCTCTGAAATACAGCGGATTTCTGCTCGCTTGCACAGTTTTTTAGAAGTACAGAGGCATGAAGGAGAGATTAGCCACCTTCAGCTCAATATGCTCTGCTGACTCCCTTGCTATATGGTGGGGATAAAAGCGGGGGGGGGGGGAATAGGTATTTGTGTTGCTTCTTTTTTTGGATAATAGATCAATTTCAACCAATTTGCAGTATCTCTTTTAGCTTGGTATTGATATGAAGCTGCATCCCCAAGGCTCTCAAGGACCCCTGCAAACAGTTTGCAGAGATCCCTGCAGACAACACAAGAACACGGATGAACGCTGAACAGGGAAGTTCTTCCATCTGCAGCAATTTCTCTCCTTACTTGAGACACACGAAAGGGACAATGCCTGTCCGAGCACCACCTCTTCCCACCCAAGCACGGCACTGGTGACTGCTGCAGCGAGCCCTGCGAGAAGCTGCTGGTGGCACGTGCCAGGGCGGCAGCTCTCCAGGAGAGGAACTGCAGGGCAGAGCAGGGGAAGGCCGCGTGCTCGGCTGTGTGCTGCAGAATGCGGTGCCTGCCCAGTTCAACTCTCCCTTCGGAGACTTGGAGGTGCTCCCTGGCAGCGGTCTGCTGGCCAGGAGAGACACGAGCTGCTACGCCTTGCCCTGTCTGCGATGGGCAGCGAGAGGAGCTCAGCACCTGCCTCTGCAGCAGCCTCGAACACGTGTGGGGAGCTGTTGCACGTCTTCCTTTACACATCTCTTCCTAGACTAAACAAGCCCATCTCTTCTGATCTCTCCTCCACGGGCAGTTGCTCTCAGCCTCTGATCGCCGCCGCTGCTCTCCCCCGTCAGTCCCGCAGCCGGTCCCGAGCTTCCCAGGAACGCGGTGCCCGGCCCGGGGACAGCTCTCCTGCTGCGGCCTCCCACCGGAGCGGGGGATGACTTCATGTGTCTCACACATGACACTCCTGTTTATACGTCCTGGTACGATGTTTGCTTTCTTTGCAACAGGATGACATTGTGTACTCAGCCCAGACACAACCCAGATTGCTTTCCTTGGAAAGAGTCCCTTGTATAATGTTTTGCTAAATAAAAATAATCATTACTTGAAGCTGTGTCCTTTCTAGTTTCCCAGCGAGGCACATCTGAAGTTTTCATTTCTTTTTTTTTTTTCTTTCTTTTTTTTTCAGTGCTTTACATTTTTACCCATCACTCATAATAATTAATGTTGCACAGAGATGATCTCGGCACAATGCACTTCAGATTCCTCACTATCAGAGCGATGCCCTCTTTTTCATATTTATTTCACTGGGCTTTTTGTATCAATTTCACATCATCTAGCCAAAAATAAATGTGGAAACTGGGATTTCTGTGCCTAACTTAGGCTGTTACAGCTGCCAAGCAGATGTGGCTGCATTTGAGTTTTCCTGTTTGTAAAATGGGTGCAGCTAAATCTGTCTGTAGCATAATCATTAGCACAAATGTCAGCCTATGCTGCAAAGGATGTAGCACCTAGGACTTTGTTCCTTGGTGCAAAGACTCATTTGCAGGCAAAGGCCAAAACCACTGAAACTAACTTTAAGGGAAAGAAGTGACAGGAGTGTAAAGAACAAAACGCTTATTACATTTGCTAGAGATTCTCCTTGTAAATTGATTATTTTTCCTATTTTTCCAGGAAGTAACATTTATTATCATCTGAATATTACTTATTGTTTGGATAATGTTAATGCATTTTAAAAGCTTTCTAAATGTCCACGTTTTAGAGGGAAGGTAATTATTCTCTATCAAAAGAAGTCCTTGTCCCACACAATAACGCAATTTCAGCACTAATAAGTCTTATCTTTTTTTTTTTCCAAGTTCACTTTAATCAGTACAGTAACTTCTGACACAATCGGTATCCATGTCCTTATTGTCTTTTAGTCAGATGTGAACAGAACAAACGCTCCACCACTGCATTCCTGTCAGTCCTGAGGAAGTGAGTCCAGAAAAGCTGGGAAGAGCAGCTACAAATCTGCACTTTTAGGGTAAGAAACCCTCCTCTGAGGTGCTGTGGGGTTTGTTCCCAAACCCAGAAGAAAGGCATACCTGCCATACCTTTGGTGACAGACAATATTTGAGCACATCAGAGCACAGTCACCAAGGTGCCTGCTTAATCCTTCAGGTCCCTCGGATAGGGAACATTTCATGTGCTTTTCAGTATCTACAGATGTGGTTGGCATCTAAGCCTGATTTCTAATCAGGGGAGAACTACTTTTATCTGCCGTGGTTTGATGTCTGCTTTGGGATGCGATCAGCTGGGATGCTGTAGGATGCTAAATCCCATCCCTGAAGTGTGCTGGCAGCTCAGGTTTAACCAGAAAAGTTCTGAAAGTTCATACGAGGGTTTTTATGTGCGTGTGCAGAGAAATCGTCATCCTGTCAGGGTCAAATATCTTGGCACTTATTTTCTGCCTAAACCAACCTGGCATCCTTAAAATATATATTCTAGTCCTGGTGCCCATAGGGACAGGTCCCTGCACTGAACCTGGCATCCAGGTCTTCATGTCCAGTGACCCGCATGGCAAGACGAGTAGCCCTTTGGGTTCAGCTGCCTTTTCTGCTTTCTCCCCTCTGCGGCCCTTTGCTGTTCTCCCTGGGATGCCCACACCCCTCCTGCTGTCCCCAGGTGCCCGTGGTGCTGGCCAGGACCCCCGGCCGTTCCACAAGGCTGAGGCGGGGTACCTCAGTGCCACAACGCCTCTTCTTTTTGGCCCTGCGGTTACACACAGGTACCGGGGAAATCTGCAGCTCAGGGAAACCTGAGCTGAGGTGAGACCCAAACGGGCGGCCTGAGCTCGCCCGGCAGTCCTCGGCACAGGATGGAATAACAGCAGCAGCCGCGGTGCTAGTAGCAACAGCCGTATATCACGGGTGGTAGGGACTGGGGCAACTGATAATTACTGTACAGCTTTATTGGTAGTTAATTAAAAATAGATCCAAAGATGTCATGTAGCCATTACTTCTGTTTGTAACCACGATTTAACTCTATTGGACTCTCTGTACCTCCGGCCACACAGCCAAACAATTTATTCTTCTGTAGTGCTGCTCTGTCCCTGTAGGCCAATTAGGCAGAGATACCACCTTATGAAAGGAACACATGATGAAGCCACATGTCTTTGCTGCAATCAAGGCAAGTCATCACTTCTGCTGTTTATTTCTGATCTTCCCCACGGATTTCCTGGGAGGGTTTTGCCCTGAGAATTATATTTTGAACCTTCTAATTTATGCAGAGAAGATGATTCTGTGAAAGATAATATTGTGCAATTATCTACAGTTATTGCTATAATAGTGAAATGGTGATCTTAATAATTATACTACTAAAGCTAGCATTTCATTAGAGGAGGGCAACTCTGGCTCTAACGATGCACTTTGATACACTCTTTCTGTGATTTGTTAATTGAGCTCTCAGAATCAAGTACTGATTCAGTGACCATAAACTCAGCTTCCTATAACATCATTAGATCATAAACTCCGTAATAGCAGAAAGTTTTAATTACAGAGCACATCCTCTTCACAATAAATATTTCTCAGTTTCACTTGCGGTGTGCGAGCACTGGGAGTCAAACGGGGCTGCCACAAGGGTTTGCAGGACCCGACCCGGGCACGGATTTGAGTTCAGCGAGGAGCAGCCCCCTGCTCCCCATCGAGTGCTGCAGTGCTGATGTGTCAAAGCCTCCAGCCCCAACGCTGCCTTGGGCTCTGTTACAAAGTGAGCACCAAATTGCATTGTAATGCGCCCGGGCTCTAATGCAGAAAATACCAAGAAGTCACAGAAAGACTTGGAGGGGATGGTACTGGCAGCTTCTGTAAAAACAAAGGCTCTGTGTGCTTGTTCTTAATTTTCCTGCTTTGAAAGGAGGCAGGAGAGCACAGCTTGTGGTGAAGGCTTCGGGTGTCTAAGTGTGTCTGTCCCCTGGAGTGCTGTGGGATCCTCCTCCCCATGCACAACCTGCACTGGGGCGGTCGGAAGGGGGTCCTCGTGCCCCCCACGCAGCATCACCTCCTTGAACTTCCTCCTGCCAGGAACAGAGCTGGTTTGGAGACGAGCTGCTCCTCTGCCCTACTCAGTCCCAGCTGGAGTTGGGAGGCAGGATGGGGTGCTTGGCACCCTGGGGTGCTCGCCAGGGTGTCTCTGCTGCCCTGGCTGGCCTCGGGACAGCCCCAAGCACCTGCACAAGAGCATCCCTGAGGATGGGATGAAGTCATCAATATTTTAATCTGATGAACTTCCCCTTATATTTTAGTATAACATGAGTATAGAGCTACATTTTAGTATAACATGCATATAGAGTGGTTTGGAGATGCGCTTTCTGGCACACCAAATTTGTAAGTGGGAATTTGCAAGGAAAAGAAAAAGCCGAAAGTCCTGTTTTTGTCTCCAGGAAACCCAGGGCTTCCAGGGGAGTTTCTGTGGCAGGCTGCTGGGAATGAGCACTGGCAGCAGCAGCACGGAGGTCCCCAGGGGCACGGCACCCCCTGCGCAGGTGCCGGCCTGCCCTGGGCACTGCCCAGCACCCCGAGCAGCGCCGGCCTCGTCCCAGCGCTCCCGCAGCGATTGTCATTTAGCACGGTGCACCTGCTGTCCTGTGTCGGTGCTCCCGAGGTTTCCTTCTCTTCTGTTCTCCTTGTGGAATTAATTAAATGAAAGGAAGGAAAGAAACAGGCGTTCTCTGCCTGCTGGTGTGAGTTCCTTTTCTTGTCTCAGCACTGAAAAGGCCACTCGCAGGGTTGTGTTTTTACAGTGTTTTAAAAAAAATATATTTGGGAGCAGTAATTAAGTTGAGAATGGGATAAACAGAAGACCAGCAGAAGTTTTACTCAAGCTGCCCATTCACTACAGCTCCTTTTCCCCCTTGGTGACTTACATCATCATCCCCACTGCATTTTTCATCATTACCTAAGAAGATTAACGGCTTTTGGATGCCAGCGTGATTTTAAAAGTCCATTCTCTCCTTAGTGTGCACTCACATTGTGTAATTCCCTATTAAGTTTCACTCCAGCTTCCCGGGGAGAGGAGAGCTCTGGTAGGAGCACAAGCACGCGTGAGATCTGCCGCCAGATAGCATTGTCAGATGTGTGGCAGAACTCCTGTTGAACCTGGTGGGATTTGCGTGCCAGCAATTGCTGAAATAATCTGGCCCCCGAAGCCGTTAAGATCGTACATAGTAAGCATGCCTAAAATACTCCGGAAGAAAGACAGATTACTGGAGGTGGGAGAAAAAGCATTGCCTTCGGCCGTGTGGCCCCGGCCGAGCACCGTGTGCTGGGCCGCCTGGGCAGCAGCTCGGTGGGTGCTGGGGCTGCAGACCCTGGCCGTGTTGGGAAGGGTGGGTGCCAGGAAGGCCGGCAGCAGCAGGAGACCCTGCGGGTGCCTTAACAGGGCGGGGGAAGGTGGCTCCAAAAGGCAGAGGGTGAGACCATGCAGGAACAGAAGCGCGTGGTGGCCCCTGATGTTTTATACAACAGCTCTTCTCTAGTCCCCCATCCATGCATGGGCATCACTGAGGTCACTGAAATGCTAAAAACACCCTTTTGTTTTGAGAATTTTTGTATTATCATGGCACAAAATTCCAATAAATCCAGAGAAGATGAAAGTCTGACTGCTTTTGATAGCCGCGTGCTGAATGCAGCAGGGGGACCGGAGCTGCCGTGTCCCTGCTGCACACCTTCTGGGTTCCCTCTGGTGGTTTAACTCTGTAGGTGTGGAGGCGCAAAGCACAGCGATCTACCCAGGACGTCATTTTGATACCTGGTGAATCAGGCTGTGGTGCTGGTCTTCGTTTTCTACATTTTTCTGAGCTCGAGGTGAGTTCTCGGAACGCCTGAAGCTCCCTGTGGCCGTGGCACCGTGCAGGCTGCGCTTTGCTGCTGCTCTGATCCAGACAGGGGCCCGGGGCAGCCTGCGGGAGCAGTTCTCCTCCACAGCCCCTCTTCTTCCAGTGCTGCCCTCCTGGGGCTGAAACACCTCTCTTCGACAATCTGGCTTCTTAGTACATGAAGGAGAGGCACTGGGCTGAGTGATCAGGATGCAGGGGAAGGCTGGATGAAGGCTGTGAGGCTGAAATATGTGGACCAACAGAGGACTTTTACAGAATCACCACCCGCTCTCTGGTCATACCTGGGCGATAAAAAATAAACTGCTTTGCCCGGGTGTGAGCTGGAATATTGAACTGCAGTGTGTTTGAGTGTGCCAGAGCTCAGGAACAGATTCTGTGCTATGAGGAGAGGGCCTTCAGACGACGGCAGTGTTTAAAAGCATCCCAACAAAGGGACTCAGTCTTATCCTGCAAGATTTGTTAATCCTTTCTGGTTTCTAACGAAGTGCTGCATGTGTGTAATGGATGTATTGCACATATAATATGCAGACGTGTGTTACAGAGCAGTGTGTGTGCATACGCAGAGCGAGGGGGCTGCTGTGGCTACGGTGATTATTTCAGCATTGTGAGCCTCCAGCGCCCGGCTGATGTGTGTGTTTTGAGATGAATGGTGATGTTACTCGTTTCCTCTTAAGATCTTTGAGGCTTTTGCTTTTGATAACAAAATGTAGACTGATCCACAAGGAATTACTTGAGTAATTTTCCTAAGACCATCCTGTTCCTTCCATGGCAAGATATAAATGAGGATTTATATATACCATCAGCGATGTATAATCCGCCTTCTCTAACCTGTCTGGCAACTTCTATCAGAGCGTGCTGCGAAAGGGAAGAAGTGTGTGGAGTCAGCAGTAACTGTGAATGTGCAACATGTAAAAATAAATCAATAAAAAGGAAAGGAGAGAGGTCCAGAGCTTGACGAGGCAGCTCCAGGGAATGGTTCCCAGATGTTCCGTAACCCTTCCCTTTCGGAGGAGGCAGCGGTGCTGGGGACAGGCCATGATGGGGACAGGCCATGATGGGGACAAGCCTCACGGGGGGCTGTGCCAGGCCTGGTGCCCAAGGGACCGCGCGGTGGCACTGCTGCAAGGGGCGATGTGGCCGGAGGAGCAGCAGCAGGAAAGCAGCAGGAAAGCAGGGGAAGCCTTCAGGGAGCAGCCCCGGGTGCTGCGGGCACCGCCGGCTCCTCTGCGGATGCCGATGGCTGCTTTGGGCCCCTCGGCGCTGTGCTAGGTATATTGCTGTTGCACACACAGGCAGATTGTCCACCAGATGGTACAGCCTACTCTTTGAGAAATATTTGAAAGGGCAACAAAATACAGCAGAAGCCATTTGACAGTCCACATGGTTAGTGCAAAATTAGCCAAAATGACTCCACTGGAAGCACAGCCAGTGCTGAGCAAACCTGGAGGTGCGGCTGCGTGAAGGCACCCGAACCTTCAGTGATTTCAGGGCGAGCGTGCTCCTCTCATCCCTGCTCCTCTTTTCTACCTACAGTCCTCTGCTGCAGTGCCTTGGGCATCTGGGATGCCCTTAAATCAAAGAAACAGTGTGCTCTCTCCTGACTCACACTGACCACACCTGAATTAAAGCTATTGAGTAGCGTTAAGTGCCCTGGACTTTTGCTGCAGTCTTTACCAGGCTTGGCTGAGCTGGAAGTGGGAAAAAAAAAAATGGTGACAGCAGCTGATGGGCTTGGGTTCTGGGAGCTTGGGCTGGGGATGCCACGCGGTGCCAGCAGCCCCGAGCCCTGCCTGCCTGCTTGCCACACACCTGAAGAGGAGTCAGTGTGGACAGCAGTCCTACACACTCCTACATCTTCCAGCTTAATCTGAAATTCTTCACCAAGCCTAGGGACTCCTCCGTCGCTGCCGGGGACATCCCACGTGCGCAGGAGTGCGGGGACAGCGGGGGAGAATGTGTGTCCACGTCCCCAGTGTGGGCTCAGTGATGTGTCTGAGACTGGTCCTGTGAAGAGCAAAGAGGAACTACTGAGTGTCCTAATTGGATCCCTGCAAGAATTACTGCATTTCCACCGATTTAGGCAATTAAAGGCGCAGTCTCTGCTGCTCAAAAGCTGACATCTTCAGGTGGCTCGTAACAGAAATTAATACCGCTGCTAACGGTGCCACCTAGTCATGCTGTAAAGTAAATTAATTACTGCAACAGAACTAATAATAACAGTTCGGGCAGAATAGGAGCAGTATTATGGTTTACCATCAGAGACTGTGCTGAGACTTTTGCCTCTCTGCTGCCCATGAGTGCAACCTGGCAATTGCTGACTGTAACATTTCTATTGTATAGTTTATGCTAAATATGCATATCTTAATTGCATTAGTCAAAATAATTAGCTAATATATTTTTGCATAATGACGAGGTAAGCAAATATCACCATAGCTCAGTGCTTCTTGCATGAGTAAATTTGGAAAATTAATAGACTCCCAATTTCCTAATTATCTGTCTTTTATTCCAAACTCAAACAATGAAATGCTATTGCACACTCCTGGGCATCTTGTAATTTAGTTTGCACCTTGAAGATTTTAAAGCACCTGTTTCTCTTTATTTATTTTTCTTCCCTCCCCCCTTTGGAAAGGAACCGTGAAGAACCCTTCCTCCCCTCCCCTGCGTGAGGGAATGGGGCTGCTGTTCTCAAAGGGGAGGATCAGGGAGCTCAGGAGCTTCCTCGTTTCCAGACAGAGCTGGGGGAAGGAACTGGGAAAAAAAAAATTTAAAAAATCTTAAATGTAAATAAATATATATTGAACTGAAAAGTATTGTAAATTAATTCTGGAGATGGGGAAGATGGACAGTAAATCTATTAGGCATTGAATATCTCTGGAAGTAGATTGTTTCAGAAGTGCTAGTCTGAAGTGTTCCTAAATCACCAGCAAATCCCCCCAGATCCTGAGGTGGTGCCAGACGAGGGGCATCTCGTCAATAACAATTTTTGGGTGTCTCTAATTCGTCAATGTTGTCGTGCGTCCGGTTGATGCAGGTCCCAGTCTCCGCAAACAGCTTCTCTTCTTTCCATAGGCAGGAGGAAGGTGCTGAGGTGGGGACAGCGATGGCACGGCGGGGTGTGAGCCTCCCACGGCCCCAAGGCGCCTTGGCACCGTAGAGTTGTCCCGTAGCGCTGGGCAGCCAGGTAGTCAGGCTTTGGTACGAGAGAAAGCGATTCAAAACATGATAAAGAGAGCTCTCTGCCGATGGCGCCTGCCTTCACCCGGCCCTCCCTGGCGGATCCCTCAGCCGAGGTATCGGTGTCGTGGTTTGCAGCTCTGCAAAGAGCCCGAGCTGCTTCCCATGAAGTGCCGCTGAGCCACCGAGTGCCACCCTGGGGCTCCGCACCGCCGCTCCAGCTGCAGCAGCTCCGAAACGGCGCGAACGCGTGTATTAACATGCAAATTGCAGCATTATGGAACGGGTCTGGATGTAAAGCTTGTAAATTAATAAACACAGATCATTAAAAAAAAAAAAAAAAACCCTGCTGGAACGGCTAAGCATTCCCTCTCTTTAACCTGTAGACAGCATGTAAGTGGAGAACTGGGAGCATCTCTAAGTACAAATAAAGAGCACACATCTGCAGACCTGATTTTCCTGGAACTTTTTCATCATCTGGTCTGGAAGCCGACGGCTGCAGACACACAGAGGCATGCTCCATGCTCGGCAGGGGCCTGCAGGAGCCGCACGAAGTCAAAGGCAGGTTATTCTGCACTCCCAAGGAGGAAAGATCCCCCACCCCATTTTTTTTTTTTTCTTTTTCTTTTTAGCAACAGAATTTTTTTAGCTAAAACCACTTGATTGTGGAGAAGAGCGCCCGGCCCTTCCCAGCGAGGCTGCAGCAGGCTTTGGGGTGGGAGGGCAGTCCCTGCCTGCTCTCAGCAGCTCAGCACCGTCCATACCACCCGGGCACAGCACCAGGGCCACGCACCGTGGGGCACAGAGGTGAGGGGAGCTGTGCCGTGCCTCTGCTCCTGCTGGGGCTCTCCGGGCTCTCCGCGGGCGCACGAGGAGCCTCGCGCCCTCCTCATCGTCTTATGCAAACGCTGCCAGCTCCGAGCGCGCACACCGAGGCAGCGAGCGCGGCGGGTTTAACCTGTGTTTAGTGTATCACTGTCAGTAACTGTCTCGTGAAACTTCTGCAATATAAATGAACCAGCTGGTATTAGAAGAAGTGTGAAGATCTTTTTTTTTTTTTCTCCTCCGCCGGGAGGGGGAAGGGACGGGGAGTGGGTGTGCTGCAAGGTTTGCCACGCGGAGCTGCGAGATTCGGCGGCTGCCGGTATAGTTTTAGGAGGCGCCGGGCTATTATTGTCATTCCTTGGCTCCAACACGCGTTGTGAGGAACAGGCCTGAGGAGCAGCTCCGCGACAGCACCGTGGCTGAACGCAGCACCCCGCTGCCCCCGGCACCGCGCACGGTCGGCGGCTGCAGGACGCGGAGGGCTGGGAGCAGCCCCTGGGGGCGATGCCCACGGCAGCGCCCGGTGCTGAGCCCGGGGCCAGCCACCCTCCGGGCGCTGCCACGAGCAGCCCGCGCGTTTCTCCCCGCCGCCGCGTCCCAGCGGGGCTGCCCCTGATTTAGAGCCAGCTGCTAGGTTTCCTCAGAGCCGAAAACTGTACTGTCAGCAATATCGCAGAAGTGATTTCTTTATCAAAGGTCATTACCAATTATTTTGTAAAGAACTGACGCTTCGGTAATTACCTGATTTTATCTTTTTTTTATGTAGGTCATTTATATTTCATTATTGTCATGTTATGGCCTATCTGCTTGCAAAGAGGCATATATTAAAACCAGCAACTTCGCCTTAGTGTCAGAATTATTGCCCTATATTTCATTTGCCATTTTATCTACTGTTCTGGAGAAGATCATAGCTTGTTAGTTAAAGTGTTATATAAACTAACACGGAGACACACACATATGCACGCTCCCCTCCTAGCCGTTCCGCTGTTTCCACCCCATAGAGAGCGCAGCAAAGATTTCCCTGCCTATTTATTTTTAAACACAGTGGGCGATCGCCGTGAGAGGAACCCGACTACACCTGCGAGGGGATGCTGCCCCTGGCATTTCTGCCTTTTCCTCTGGGACCCCGGGGAAGGTGGTCTCTGGGGGTGCCTGGGTGGGGGACACGTGGAGGCTGGGCAGGAGCCAGTGCCCTGCACCCGTCCCCTGGGGCTGTCAGCTCGGAGCCATCCCCAAGGGTGATGGTTTAGCCTAGTGAAGAGGAAATAGCAGCTTCCAATGAAGGACTGTCCCAGTGTAACTGTTGTAACTGAGACACTCCTCGCCTGTACTCAGGATACCGACAAAGTTTCTTCATGTGTGTCTGCGTTTGTGCAGGCACTTGGTGGTATCAGCATTGTTGGTTTTTGATAAAAAGTCCCAGCGGGTGCGCAGACGAGTAAGAAAATAGCTCCGTACACAGATGAATTTATAGTCCCAGCTGGGAACTATCAGCTAAGAACAACACCAACAAACCCAAGAAAAAAACACCACCCAAACCCCAAATCTAGAGGAAGACAGCAATATTTAGAGCAATCTGTTCCTTCCACAGCATTTGGGTTATTATTAACCACCGCTACTTTTTATTTCTCGTCGTGTCTTGCTGATTAGCGCTTCCCTGAAGAAATTTCAGGGCTGGCAGTGCCTTGCAAAGCCCGCGCCTGGCCAGCAGGAGGGAAGCCAGGAGAGGGCTGGGACGTCTTCCCAGGAGGAGCGTGACCCACGGCGGGTGGCTTTGCCAGCTGGAGCAGATGCTGATTGTGTTGGTGGTGGGCTCATCCCAGGGCCAGTGCGGGCTGTCCCCCTCCCTCCCGTGGGAGCTGAGCCGCTGGGCAGGAGTGGGGGGAAATGGAGGGGGAGCAGGGCAAGGGTCAGCCCCGATGCTGGGGCAGGGCCGCCAGGAGAAGCCAAGGGTGTTGTACTGTAGGGCTTCAGGATAGCTATTGCAGAACCCCATTTAATATATTAATGTCATCCTTGTTAAATCCTAGAGGGCTTAGAGATGACTCTGCTGTTTATCATCAGGGTTTACAGTTTATCGTGACTGTCTTCCTCCACACATGCAGTAGTGAGTGAGAACGGGAAAACGATTCTGCAAACTCACAGTCCATTCAGTTCGTGCACTTCATTCTTGTGCTTTCTTTAGACCAGAATGTATCACAAATGCAGGATTTCCACGGGCCACAAGGCGGGAAGCAGAGCCCCCCATCCCACCATCTTTCCCTTTTCGCTGCATCCTCTGGGCTGGTGCCACCAGGCTGATGTGAGTGAGCGGTCTGCTGCCAGCCGGGGTGCTGCTGGGCACTGCGCTGCAGCAACGGGGCGATGCCAGCCCGCAGCTTGGGCAGGGGGTGGGAGAGGGGACAGCAGGGAGGGACAGCAGGGAGGGACAGCAGGAAGGGACAGCAGGGAGGGACAGCAGGGAGGGACAGGCTCCGAGCTGCGGTGAGAGAGGGAGCCTCGGGGAGGGGGTCGTTACTGCAGCTAATGGCAGATCAAAGCCAAACGCTGCAGGTAAGCTAATTCTGTAATGGGGCTGTCATGTTATCATTTATGTTTCCCCATCGCCGTACGAGTATTTTAATAATCTACATAGCATTTAATTATAATTCAGTTACCTGACATAAGTAATTTCTGTGCCCTTTAATATAACAAATCTCTGGTGTGAAATACCTGAGTAATAAGCCCTGGCAGGTGGTTGTTATTATTCTGCCAACCTGAGTGTCTTCAGCCGCCCCGAGTGCTGCCATGGGGGGAGCCTGAGCTGCACAGAGGGGTTGGGGGGCCGGGGGTCCCATCCCAGGCTGGTGGGGACAGCGAGGCTCTGCCATGTGGAGCTGGAAGGGTTTGTGGGGGTCCCGGCATCGCCGTGCTCCAGCTGCGGTGCCCGGCCTGCAGGCTGTGGGGCAGCGATGCCCCCAAGCTAATGAGTGATTTATTCGTGATTTAATCGTGATTTATTTCCTCAAGCGCGGGAGCACCCCGAGGAGGAGCACGCCTGGGACCAGCGCGCGGTGCATAGAGCCATCAAGGAGCTGTCAGAGAGCGATGTTCCTGCGTGACCTCACCCTTCCTCCGTCTGGAAGCAAGGCAGGAACACTTAGGAGAGCTGGAAAATATATGTAATCGCTGTCTTTTGCCAGATGTGTGAATAAAACCAGATGTGGCAGATACACTAAGAACAACTGCACGTCAGCTCACCCCGGGGCTGGGGAAAGCCGCCCCTGTTTGACGGCGGAGGGGAAGGGCTAGCTCCGACACCGCTAACCTGTCCCGCTCAGAAAAATAGCTGTGGAGGGGCTGCAGGGGGCTATAAATCAGCAGCACCGAGTGCAGCATGTGGGGCGCTCTGTTAAAAAAATAAAGCGTGGAAATAAAGGGTGACCTGACATGTGCCAAAAGGAGTTACGGCAGCACGGCTGCAGATGATAGATGCTGCGAGTGCGAACAGAAGATGTGAGACACGAGACCGTCTCCGGGAAAGGTGGCAACAGCTCCCGAGTCAGGCGAGACAGAGGAGAGACCCGGGGAAGGCAGGAGGGGGATGCAGAAGCCGGGTCTGGCTGTCAGCGTGGGGAGCCCGGGGTCGGGAGCGGGGCCCGAGGCCGTCCAGCAGCGAGGGCAGCAGCGCAGGGCAGAGCGGGGGGTCCCGGGCGGGACCCTGTATGAATTTGCTGTTGCACGGACAGCCAAGCTGGCTCCCACAACCCAGTCAAGAGCTGGAGAAGGATGTAAGCAGTCTTGTGGAATTTTTTCACATTCCTGGGTGTGCAGGTGAATTTCAGCTCCATTAGCCAGCCTTTAAATCTTGGTCCTGTGCCACACCTACCTAGTGGTAAGGTTTGGAAGGACGGAAGGAAGAGTTTACTTAAAGACATTTTACTAAACGAGCTGATGGCAAGTAGTGCACCCGTGTTGCCTATCAGTGTCTATTGCAAATAATGCTCAGACTATGTTTTTTTCTTGTACTGTCCCGATGGCTGACGGGGAATGCTCTCAGACTTATGCCAAGCTTTGCCACAGTCCAGCTGGATTTTCCTCATTTTTGTGGTGGCATTGATCGTGAGAAAGAAGTTCATGCTGTTTATGGTTTACTTGCAAGGCAAGGATCATATGTATGTAAGCTGCCTAAAGCTGAGTCCCGTCGGTGGCAAAGGTGGGCTAAAAGCCTGCAAGGAGGCCGGGGGGGGACAGCATCCTCCTCAGCAGGGTGCCAGGGGCACAGCCTCAGCTCCTCGGCAGGGCTGCTGGGAGGGGGGCATCGGCAGCACGGAGTAACCAGCACTGCACTATTTTCCTTGTAAAAATCACAGCCAGGACAAAAAACCTTCGGGAACTGCATTCAAAACCTATATGGAGAGAAGAGCGCGTCAGCCACAAAGCCAGGCACTTCAGAGCTGGAAAATACCAGATTTGGGATCGTGCTCATAACTCCCGTTCCTCCCTCTCCTGTGTTTCCGCTGTGACAGACTGCAGTCTCCTATTTTTGGACACAATTCAAACCATCTTCCCTCAGAAAGGCCGTTTTGTGCTGCGGATGGAAGTGAAGCACAGGCCTTGCTCTCCGAGCGCGGAGGTGTGAGCGCGCTGCTCCTGCACAGGAGGGGACGTGGACAGCAGGAGGAGCAAGCACAACCCCAGCATTTATTAATGAATTGATTTATTAAATATAAGTGGGTGGGCATGCATGCCTGCATGTGTATGTATGCACAGCGTTATGTATGCATGGATCTAATGTGTGCAGAGACACACACATATGCATTTAATGTAACAAGATTTACATAAGCCATACATAAAACGAGAAGACGCAGGTAGATAACCACCCATGCCTATGCCCGCCTAAGTTTAAGCTGGGCTGCAATTAAACCATCTTGCAAACTTTTAAAATTAAACAGTAATTTCCTTACAAATGGAGCCCTTGTTAGAAAACTTCGTGGAGGAATTTACACAGTTTAATTAAAGAAGCAGCTCTGCCTTATCCTCCATGTACTACGAAATAAAGCAAATAGTTTTAAAATATTACACTCAATTATACTTATAAATCTTGCACAGGTAATGAACATATTCTTTAGATTGCAGAAAGAGCCGGACACTTATCTTACTCTTTAAGATAAAATACCACATCCATATAATGCATTGCTAAGCTTTCCTTTTACCATACAAGTTGCCCAGAATCCCATTTTCTATTAAATAATAATCATTGTAATTAATAGAGTAGTTATTTTATCTCCCTAATCTGGTTACAGTAATTTATCAAAGGTATGTAAATGAATGCAAAAAAAAAAAGAAAAAAAGAAAGCAGTTCATTATTATTTTCTAAAGGGTACATGTCTCTTGCTGAAGCATGTAAAATGTAATTCTCTTGAACTTAATAAGATACTTGACTTCGTGTAATTCTCAGAAAGGAAATCCATTCAATACTTTACTTTTTTATGTCACACTCAATTTGTTTTGCTTACAATTCCCTTGCAGTTAAGACTTGCTAACGGGCTGTTTCTCCTCGCGCTCCCTGGGACCACGTTTGGTGCCGCGATGGAGGGACGCGGTGACCGCCCAGCCCACGGGGACGGAGCCCTGCGTGCTCCGGGGGGCTCCTGCCTGAGAGCGGCCGCGGCCCTGGCGAGTGGCTGCGTGTGTCTCATTTCCGAGCCATTAATTCAAAACTGGGGAAAAAAAAAAAAGGCAAACATTCAAAGGGTATTATGTCGCTGCTGACAGAGGCAGTGTGGGCACCCAGATGAAAGGGATCTGATTAATGATAGCACCTGAGATAAGTGGCACTTTAACCAACTTTAACTGTTGATGTATGATGACATAATGTCCCCTCCAATTAATGACAAGGATATAAAACACCTGTATTTAGCAGAGCAGATGTTGCTTTTATGGTTAAATGCACAGAGAAATTGACTTCCAAAGGACCAACGCTAACTTCTCTATTATTTGTTTCTCTATTTGTTGCACCGTGCTATGAGCAGGAATGAAATGTGACCCCACTTGCGAGCAAGTAAGAATCCATGCTCTTCTCAACAGTATTTCCAGGTCATCTCAGACTGGCCTGTGGAGCACAGCGCTGTCTTTGCAGTTACGTACCTCCAGTGGCATCTCTCCCAGAGGGTCTCAAAGCAGCTTTGACACTGCACTGGAGTTTTGAGGTATTGCAGCCACATCTTAACCGGACACAAAAGCACTACGCAGACTTTCTATAGTATCTTCTTCACTTTCTTTGTCCACAAAGGGAGAACTACCTCTGAATCCAGCTAACATCTCCACTTCGGTTCAAGTGACAGCTATTTCTGCTATGACCCTAAGGGAGCCAACTTAGTTAATCATATGCTCGCATCTTTCTTACACAATTCAGTTGCTGTTTGTTTGTTTGTTTTTCTCAGAGGGAAAAAAAACAACAAACAAACAAAGCACTCGTTAAGAAAATTTCCACCAAGGGCAAATAAGGACAAGGGACAATTTATCCGTGGGATGATGAAAGGATCCTACCTTTCTCTCTTGGCTTTGCAAAGATTTTTGAAGTGTTTTCTTCACATTAACCACACAAAACAAGGGAAGGTGTTGCATTTCTCCATTGCTTTTCATCTGAGAAGATTCCACAAATACCAGTTACCAGCATGCCACCCCAGCCCCGGGTGACAAGACCCGGGTGGGAGCAGAGACAGCCTGGGAGGGGGGTGTGGGCCGTGGAGGCCCTGCAGGGAGAGGAACACAGAAATTATCATTCCCCTCTGCCTCCCGCGCTAATGAGGAGCTCACACTTCCCAGGACTGCCTTCTCTGTGTCTCCTGAGGTTTAAAATACAGTAGCTGCATATGGGCTCTGTGGAGGGTTTATTTATAGAGCTGAAGTGTTTCCAACTCTTCCAAGATTACTGCAAGTCTTACAATATTAGACACTGCTCTTAAAGTCCCAGCTTCCACACTCCTGGTATCTCACGAGGATCTTAGATTTCAGCAGGTAGATGAGAAGTGTCTGATCCTCAAGGGAATTGGCAAATACTGCAAAACATTTCCTTGAAGTAGAAAGCCTGCAGACAGCCCTGCCTTCCGTCCCTCCTCCACAGATGAGAGATGGAGAACCGTCGACCAAAGTTGCTCCTCTTCCCCGACTGTGAAATGGGACAAAAAGTTCAGCAGAGAAACAGGAGAAGAAGCTGAAGGACAGAAGAATATCAAACATCCTCTGCCCCGGACCTGGAGGCGCACAGCTGAGAGGCCGAATCGGGGAGCAGCCACTTTGCAAGTGCGTTGTACGAAACCTTGCAGTCTGGGGTAGCCACGTGCAATTACAGATCTCGTCAGAGTTGATTCTTACCACAGAAAATAAAGGCACCGGGTTGCTGTTTCTTGCTGTATTGCCACCGTGATGCAAATGAGCCCGGTGGAAATACAGAAAGGCATGACACAAACTCCCAAATCCGCAGCTAAATTTACCAAAATCCAGTGTAACAGAAAGCCACTCTGTTGGACAACATCTGGGGCTGTGCTGGCCACGTCTCACAGGAGTTACTTTGTGTGAGGCATCAAAGTCAAAGTTGTCAGAGTGACATCTTTTTCTGTTTACCTTGCATATTATTTCACATCCGTCACCATAATCCTGCTTTCATTCTAACACTGAGGTCTTTAAGTCATGTTTTCAGGTGTTAAAGTATATCTCAGTAGGTGACTATGCCTAAATTTGGTGAATTAGCATTCATCCTAGAGAAAAAAAAAATAAATAAATAAATCTATATTGTGGAAAAGCTGACTTCAGCACTTATAAGGGCTGTCGTGACCTGTATGGGATTCCTACAGCTGATCCCAGTTTTACAACTGCCTGTTTGTTGCACTGAGGGCAGAATCTTTGTCTCTAAAGTCAGCCGTGGAAGTAGGATCTTGGGCTGCAGGTCTGAGGGTAGGAGCCATCTCCTCTTGCGCGTGGCAGTTGGTGTGAGGATAATGACAGAAAATCAATGCTTTATTGGCTTGCTGTATATAGAAACAGCTGGCTTTACCTCCACATCTAAAATATCAGGATTATTGGGGATATTTTGTTTGCATGTGACCTTTTTACTTTCATCTGACTCATTTTATGTAAGTATCAGGGGCTGGTGAAAGACTTGACGTTAAAGAGGAGGCAACGTGGTGCTCCAGGGCGACTTTCTGTGTGTGAGAAACAGGCCAGGACCACGTCCAGCAACAATACAGGGAAAAGGAGATTCTTTCTGTTTTTAAAGGCAACATCTGTGATCACAGCACTTACACACCCAAAACATTTCTGTAAATGTTTATTGGCCAGATGAAGTCTTCAGAACTGCTTGCATTCCTTGGGCAGCTTTGAGTGCTCTGTGCTGTCTGCCCCCCGTTTTTCCATACTGGTGAATCACTCCCCCGATATCCTGGATTTCGCTGGCATTGGTTTTGCCCCTTTAGCCTTATTCTGTATTTAGAAATGAACTAGTAAAAGTAAAGCCTCTCCTCCCACATCTCTCCCCGGCAGGTGATAGGTAATTAATTATTCACCTTGCTTTTCCCACCTCCCTGCCACGCAGGAGCCGGGTGGCTGTGTTCGGCCCTGGGGGGCAGACACCTCCCCTTTGCTGTCACAAGGCATCTCGTCGTGCCTCTGAGAAGAAGGCATGAAAGGAAAGAAACATTCAAGCTCATAAAGAAGGAACACAAAATCATGTCCAATTATCACAGCTTTCCTAAAGATTCTAAAATATTGCTTCCATAAGTCAGTCTGAGACAGAGAATCACATTCATTTTATCCTCCTGAGATTAGAGAAAAAGTTCAAGTTTCTGTTCTAGATAAATAAGATTTCCTTAAAGCAGTTTAACAGCTGCAACCAAAAAAAAAAGAAAAAAGAAAAAGAAAAAAAAATAAAAAAAGGAAAGAAAAAGTGAAGACATCCATTTTCTGCAATCAGTCGTACAGTGGCAGGTGCAAGTCAAGGGGCATGGCCTTTAGCAGGACCCAAGGGTTGGCCAGAGCATTGCCAATTAATCATCCAGTAAAATGCACTTGACAGCTTGGAGAAGTCTCCAATTCTTTTTCTCATGATTGCATTGCTAATTTGGTCTTTAAACTTACTACGAACAGGCAAGACTTAAAGAAAAGCTGTCATGTTTTCTAAAATATTTTTTCTTAAGGGGAAGCGTCTCTGAGTTGGTTCAGTCAGTCATAGCTTGCGAGCTGCTAATACAGTTCAGCGAGAAAGCATTTGAAAAAGTATTTTGCCAGTGATGGGTATTCTCCATGGTGTTATTCTATATGAGCTAACAAACATTTTCTTTTACGCATGATGTCAGCCCCTCTTTTATTTCATCCACCTGTTTTATCTTAGGCTAGGCTGGCGAGAGCTGATGCCTGAAGGCACGGTTTTGGTGCCAAAGCCGATGCAGAACGGGCACATCGGCATGCCCTGCTGCCTCAGGGAGCTGCAAGAGCAGGGCTGAATGTGGAAATCACTCTGCCCCCAAAGCCTCCTGGCTGTTCTTCCACGGGCTGAAAGTTGAGGCAATCCCATAGGCTCAGCAGCCTGTGCTGATCGCTGATTGCCACGCAGGAGGTGACGCCCCAGTATTGCTCTTCCAGCACAGAGTAACTTGGGTATTGCTCTTCAGCTTGGTGCCATCCCCACCATGCTCTCTGACCCCTACAGGTCCCCATCCATTCCTGCATTGGACAAAGTTAACATTCACTGCATGTCAAGGAAAGGACCTTCCAGAGCATTTCCACATCAAACAGAGTGACTTAGCTCCTGAAGAGAACAGAGACAAGAGTCATAGCCAGGAGGTGAGCTCCAATGCATCTGACAGCTACAGACTGAATGGATGTGGCAGTGCACCTTGTGTCCCTTTAAAACTCATTAAAAAAAAAGGCAATAGTCATTTCTGTATTAGAGTTGTTATCATTATACTTGACATGAAGAGGGTGATGGAGAATATACAGTTTAAGAGTAAGACCAGGATGATACTCCCAGGTGGGAGTAGAGGAGGGGACCGGGGTTATCGCGGGGTGCTGCAGGGTGGCAGCCACCACTCCTGGCTGCTGAGTGTGCATGGTTGTGTTGGTGCCCACGGGCATGCAGTACTCACCCAAACTGTGACATTACCTTGTGGGAAAAGCACGTACAGCAAAGACATGACCTTGTGCTTGCAGCATTTAGAGAAAAGCACAAGAGTAGCTTTTTAGTGTGTTTTCCTATGTTCTCAAAATAGTCAACTTGTTTTTTTGATGCCAACATCTCATAGACCTGAACCGCTCACTGGGGGATTTGGGCATGAGTTGGCACGTGTTACTTCCAGTTTATGTAAGGTCTTACTGCAGTTTCTATTTTTAACCACGTTAATAAAAAGGATTGTTCATCATTATACCAGCTTAGCAGACACAAATCACATGCCTAGGCAAATCTTAAGGGGAAGTAAGGTGATTCATTCCATTAATCCTCTGCTGCACAAAGTCACAGTAAATCCTGGTTCTAATAAGTGGGTTGAAGGCTAAGACCTTAGGGTTCCTCTGTCTAGCTTTGGCTCTACGTGCTTTGGGGATGTCAGATTTTCATTCCTAATACACGTTATTTTTTTCTCTAACCAAACTAGAATGAAAAAAAATATAAAAAAGAGAGCAGAAACAGGGCCCTCTATCAACACAGGAGACTGATGTTAAATCGGTAACAGGCAAAAATTAATAATGTGCAGTCTAAATAAGCATTGAAAAGCTTGAAAGCTTTTTTTTTTCTTTCTTCTTTTTTTTTATTATAAAAATAAACATGAAAAATGTTTTGTCCTAGAAACTGAGCCAGCAGCGTATTATCTCAGCAGACTGCAGCTGGACAGCAAATGACATGAGATTGTATTTTGGTTCCTCTACTTGGAGTGAAACATTACAGAGCCAAGTACACGCAGAAGCTGTGCTGGCAGTGTGAGGAGAGGAAACGCAAGTGTACGTGAAGTTAGCGGGGTTACTCGGGTGCAAAGCGGTGAATCAGACGCTTTCCTGTAAACAGCCATTTGCACAAGCACAACCACTGTCAGAGGAATTTTTAATCTGAATGAATTAAGAAATATAAGGTCTCCTTTCCATTGGCACCCACTCTGTCTTGATGTATTTATGGTCTCTCTTTCCTAAAAAACATATGCTCTTCAATGAAGAAGGCAGATGTAGTGGATTACAAGGAAAATAAAAGTTCTTGAAATATACTGAGGATGACAAACCCAGGAGGAGCTGTTAATACTTACTTTGGCGTCAGTTCATATCAGTGCTTAGGTAACTTGAGTGTTGTCTCAAAGAGAATGTTACAGGACATGCTAATGTACATAATGTACATGTTAACGATGTGCAGGTTGTCCTCTCACCTGCCACCTTCACAGCGAAGTTGTCATCTCCCTGACATCCCTCGTCAGGACCTACCTCCACTTGGAAGGCTGAGCAGTGACGGGTGTATCGCCCAGATGAGTCCATAACACCAAAATTAAAACCTCCTTGCAATTGTGGGTGCTACAGCAATATAAAGGCTCTGGGAAAGAGAAACTGTGCTGGTTGTAAACGCTTTTACTCTGCTGTGAAAGAAACCTCATCCGTGTTTGGGCTTGGATGAGGTTATAGAACACTGCACTATTAGGAAGAATTAAGAAAATTCAAAATCTGCTGCAGATGACAGGAAAAGATTTCAGAAATACCTGCAGGACATCAAAAGGTCTAAAGCCCTTTGTCATATGGGGTTTAGTGGGTGCCAAGCCAGGACCCGCTGGCCACATTGTGCAAAGGGCTGGTGTCCCGAGCTGAGCGGGGTGCTCTGCTCACAGCGGGCTGCTTTCAGGGCCTGAGCTCAAGCCCCAGCCCCTCGCTGCCGACATGGGTGTGCAATGGCCAGCTCAGCACCGGGCCCTTACCTGCTCTGGACATGCCTGGTGTGGGCTGGAGTGAAGATGTGGTGGAAAAATGATGGCGATGAAGGTGTTATGGGTGGGCTGGTGAGCACATGGCTGGTGCAGGCCATCCCCATGCACAGCACCCGCGTGGTCAGGGGTCTTACTGCAGTGATCCTGCCACTCCTCTGTGAAACCCGGAGCAGGAAAGAAGAAAAGCAAGAGGTGCAATTTATCTTAACGGTCTCTTATAAATCCCCCCGCTCATTCCTTCAATCAAAATTTCAAAAAAAATAATAATAAAAAATCACCAAGACTTAAACCACTCTGCCGCCTGTCTGTTACTGTAACATTAAGCATCTTATATTCAGAATTAATCCAATAAAGCACGGAAATTCAGAGTTAAGTATGACACCCTGTCTTTAAATCAGGGGGAAGGATGAAATCTGGGATTAACAGCTCTGGGCAACTGTCTAGCGAATTCTGTTGGTCACTCAAAGATCTTGAACTCTAGGGTAATGCAGAGATTTTGTAAAATTAGGAGTTTGAAATGCTGCTTGTAGCAGTCTGCACTAGGCATATGGCCAAAGCTGTCCTAATCTCTGAGATACCCAAGTCCACGTGAAGAGCTGGAAGATGCCACTGGGCTCTCCCCTTTTGCCATAGAAATACACAGTTTTGAATGCGAAGAAATAACAAACAGCAATACTTGTGGGGAGATAACAGAACGTGGTGCTGCTGTTCAGGAGAGAGCACCCTTACTGCCCGTCCCTTGCCTTCAGTGTGCCCAAAGTGCCGACGATTATTAGTAAAAGCCACGGACTCTTGTGTTACAGGTGATCCCAAACCACAAACTAAAATGCAGTTAGGTGTTATTTCCAGTTTCTAATACCTTCTCATGCAAATTTTACACTTCTGTATAGGCTGGTAGTCAAGAAGCACCTTGTGGCTGCTGCAGAGATTGTGATAACACTCCAACCTGTTCTAAAACTGAGGGAAAGTGTCATTATCAAAATGTCATTCTGGCATGCGTGCTGGCTGCTTTCATGTCTTCGTGCTGCCTTTAATAACAGGAAAAAGACATCTGATGTGTAGGGATAGTCTTCCCTACCTGTTTCCACCCGCTGTTTTGAGCTCGTGCCGGCTGGGGCACGGCTTTTGTCTCTGCACATGGGTACAGGTGCACCGCTGGAGCAGTCACCCTGGTGGGCAGCAGGGTGTGGGTCTCTGGCCCCAGCCCATCGCTGACCCCCAAGCCAAGGGGCTGCGGCTGGCTGCATGCCCCCCAGAGGGCTGATGGATGGGCTCCTTTGTTGGGCACGACTGCTCTGAAGCCCACGTGCCACTGCAGCATCCCACGTTTGGCCGATCGACCATCATCTAAGCACGGAAACCCCCACCTGCCTCGTGGCCTCTGATAGGAAATGTAACATACTGCCCAATTCAACATAACGATAATGCAGTAATAATAAATAATAAAATTACATTCCTGTTGTCTTACTGCCGAGGTTCAACGAAGAGGGGAGTTTTGCCAGTATCGCTTGGCTGGGAAATGAAGCAGAGTGTTAATAGCAGAATCAGTTCTCCGTACAAACTCAGCAGTGACTGGTCCTCTCGGTAATGTCATGGGAACGGGCACAGGGCAGGTACGGCTGCAGACATATCACCGGGTGTCTAACTCCTCCAGGCAGCAAGCAGGCTTGGTGGGGACGTGGCTGCGTACCTGCTCGGGGAACGCAGATGGACGACATCCGAGCCATGCGTCTTTATTAGCAGCCGTGGTGCAGCATCTGGAAATGGAGCGGGAAGGCCTCGGTAATTACTGTGCAGGACCTGTCCCTGGGACAGGTGTATTGTTCCAGGGTGTTTCCATGGCTTGCTCGAGGCTTCCCGAGATTGATGGAAATCATTACATTTTTGTGTAGTCAGCAGCCTGGTGCTGGTGCCACATGATCTGGTCTGTATGTTCTTCAGGGGGATGCAGACCAGAAACTCCGTGGAAAAACAAAGGCTCTGCTTTGTAAGCCTATCACTTCCAGTAAACGGGGGGTGTTGGTGGCAGATTTTATATTTTATAACGACCTTTAAAACTTTCTAGATCAGGAGGTGAAGGAAAGTTAACCAGAATTAATAAAAGGTGTGAATTTGTAATGAGTTAGTTAAATACAGGCAGTGTAGAAACATCTGCATCTGGAATTAAAGTGACCTTAATCGGATGTAGCTTGATTTTCTGCAAAGTGAGGTGAGTGAGACTGAATTAAGGCAATTTTAATTCTAAGTAGGGGTGTGGTCAGATGCTCATCTAGCAAGAGCTGTGGTTTGAGATACTGCCGCTTAGTAGGCACACATTCCCACACAGTTTTAATTCCTAACCCCTTACTCGGATATTGCCAGGCTGTGGCACTGCAACTGCTTTTGACCACGTGTCCTTATTCCTGAAAGTGAGGTATTAACACAATTTACTAACTAATATGAATATGCCTTGATTAACTGGCAGAGCTGAAAGGCAGTGGATGGAACAAGGGATAACAAGTGGCTGCAGGGCAGGCAGGGGGCCCTGGCACGCTGGTGGGACCGCAGGGTCAGGCAGCCCAGGGGGTTTCCTTTGAGGGCTAATAGATATGTCTCTGTTTTGGAATCAAGCTAGCAAGGAACAGGCAAATTTCTTGATTTCAGAAGTTCAATTTATACCTTAAAATTTGTCTGACAGAGCAGTGAGTGCCATGGGGTGGGTATGGAAACCAGAAGGAAACAGGGGAGGGTGAAGGGATGCACGTGCGAGCACTGACGTCAAGAAACGTGAATGCTTTGGAGGGCCAAATCCACCAGGCTGGGACTGATCTGCTGGGTCCCAGCAGAGCTCCAGTCAAGGAGTAACGCAGGCTTCACAGGGAAGAACAATGCACAATGAGAAATCCAGTTCAGAGCTTGATTTACAGCTTTTACTTCTTGGAACAAAGGGTTCCATGAAAATGCTGTGCTGATGTTCTCACTTCCAGGAGGGTGCTAGTGATTTTACTAGCTTTTTGCTTTTCTTTTTAATAAGTTACATACAAAGATATTATCCAGCTCTGGCCATGCATATTAACCAATACTAACAATTAATAGCAATTACTGTTATTTTTTTCCATTGAGTTATTCCTAGGTAATACCGTCACTACTGACCGATTTCAGACAAACTTTCAAGCCCCAGGCGTGGGGCTGTGCCTGCGGATGGCGGGGCGCCTGCCCGCACCGTGCGCTTCGGGCTCCTAATGAAAACATATTGCCGTAGTCAGCCAGTTACTGCCGTGTGAGCAGACGCAAGGCTAATAAGGACATTATGGGGGAAAACATATATGAGTCAGGAAGACGCATTCTTTTCCCAACATATAAACATCCCAGAATGATGAAGATGTCTGCCATCCCCCGATAACTACAGGCTGTGCATCAAACGCAGTGCCGTGGACAGTAATACCATCCCCATGACTAATGCCACAGGAATATCTAATAGAATCAGGTCCCAAAATATCCCTTTTTTACCTGCATTTTTTGTACCTCATACTTCCATCCTGCCATTCCAACATCCATTTTTCCTAATATAATTTAAAAACTTCCTGATATGATTATATTATTCACTGTATCCTATTAGTGAAAACAAAATTACTCAAATGAACCTATTAGGACATGACAGAAAACTGCTGACATGATGGAAAGTTTCGGGGGTTCTTCTGGTCGGATCCACTGAGCCATTCCTCTCCATTACGGCCGGCGCTCCTGTCACAGCGCGGGGGCGCGGATCCCGCTGGGCTTCTGGCAGGTCCGGGGCTCCCGTTTGGGTGGGCACGAGGCACGGGGACATGGGGGCCAGCAGGGCAGAGAGCTGGGATCACGGGCTGGGTGGTCCCCGAGGCCAGCAGGGGTCCTGGTGGGAGCATCGTGCCTGCTGTGCCCCGCGGGCTGCCCGCATGTGATGCTCGGCCCTCCGCCTCCTCTTCCCCGAGGAGTGACAGCCGAAGAGAATTAGAGGAAATTATCGAATTGCTGCAAGTTTAACGTCCCTTTTCCCCCGCCGGGTTCAAGGATTTAGAGCTAAAGTTGATTCAAATGAGCATAAATTGAAATATTAACTAGGCGATGCTTGCAGTGGGAAGGTAAACGTCGTGGTGCCCGTTGGACAGACAGATTAAAGGTGACAAAGAAGGTGAGCACAGCAACACAACTTCTGGAAATAGCTGATTTGCCTGAAAATCACCTGTGCTGGCTGAAAAACGCAAGAGAAAAAGGCATATGCTGTAACTGCTTGTGACCCCTTCACTGCCAGCAATAACGGCACAAACCTTTCTCCTTCTTATTCCTGCCCACTGTTTTTTTAGGATTTCAAAGGCTGAAATCCGTATTTTATTCCACAGCTAAAAGGAAATGCACTGTGATTACAATATTACCAAAAGGAGTATTATAGTTACGGAAAATAGCAACCATTGTGCTTTCCTTGGAAGTCGCTTTAAAAGATTTAATTTATATTTTTGATGATGAGTGAAATTTTTTTACTTTAAAAAAATTAATCAGCTGTCCGTGCTGAAAATTTTAATTCTCTATTCACTAATGTTTAATAATGCCGTTATATAATAATACATTAAGAAGCAAAATAAGACTACCCACTTCATTTTGCTTTGGTCTGCCTTGAGGACTGGCACTTGAATCCCACAGATGAAAGGCTAATACTTTTATCCCTTAAACTACTCAGTCAGCCCCTGAAACTAAAGGACTTAAAGAAGAATAATTGGCTCTTTACAGAAGAAGAACAGAACAATGTGCTCTCTGCCTCTCAAGTTCTGTTTTGCATCTGTCTCCATATTCATTTCTTTGTACAAATGAATTAAATAATGCTACCTAAAGAATTAGATCACAAAAATGTTCCCTATTTACACTTTGTTCAAAATTAATTTCCAGATGGCCATTCTCCTATGTCTGGCCGACGAGGTAGAGAAGGTCTTGGCCCGTGTGAACCACGGCGGAGGATGGAGGGAGTACTGTCACTTCGTCTTTGTATGTGTTAATTGTAAAGGCATCGCAAGCTGATGTCCACGAAGAACAATGTGAGGACAGAGTCGCATTTGCTTTGAATAGTCTAAATTTGCAGCCCTCAGAGAGAGGAAGGAAGCAGGAGAAAATAGAGGCAGAGTTGTATGGCCAGTCTTCATTTGTGTCCTGAGATCCATAAAGGATGCTTTCGCTTGGGAGAGGACACTTGTGCTCTCCGTTTTGTCTCAGCAAGGGCAGTCTCAGGCTCCTGAGCGCTGGCTGTAACAGCACACACTCGCCAAACCTTGATCAAGGCTCAATGCCAAGAGGATTTCATCCAGTTGAAGCAAAAATTCAATGTTCACTTGAGCTGAAAACATCCCCGTGCTGTGGCCTGAACAAGGTTATGAACACTTATGTCCTACTTAAACCTTATTTTGAGGCTGTAAATGTGACAAGTGCTCTGCAGGATGAATAACAATCTTCAGCACAAAGGTGAGATTCAGCCCACATTTTAGGTATCTTGTATCTATTTTTTTTTTTTTCCGGCTCCTTGTTTAAGTTGCTGCACGCACTCATTGTGCATTTGCTCTTTTTGCAAGCCAACTTTCCTCCCCTTGAAGCTGCTCCCATCAATTCTGTGTCCACAGGCGTTGCAGCTCCCTCCTTATTCACCTGATGCACCTAACAGGCACCATTGGCTTTGCCAATGAAGCTTGCAAGTTCTTTTTTTTCCACAGCTATTTGCAAATCCATCATGTAGATCTTGCATGCTTGGTTTGTAACTTGGCCATCAGAGCTTGTAAAATCTTTCAGTCAACAAATACGCACACATGTGCAGTAACCTTGATTTAGGATTTTAATCTTAGGGATGTTTATGTAAGCAAAGACACATTGCACTTTGGTTGCCAGTGAACTTTAAACATATGTGAAAGTGTAAGGGCATGTGTAACTCCAAGTGTGTGAGTAGGCTGCTGAAACTAATCACATTATGGAGTTCCCAACTGAACTCCACGATAGCAGCACCCAGTGGATTATATCTATCTTCACAAGTCATAACTGATTAAGGGTCAGATGGGGAGACAAGCTGATGTTCTTGCAGCTCGTCCTTAACTGGAGAAAAGGATACAAGGCTGAGAAGTCCTCACTGCTCGGGCTCAGATGGCCAGGGAGGAAAATGTGAATCTCTGCTCGGCACTCACAGTTTGTCGTCTTAATTAGGAGGGAGGATTGCTTCTTTTAACACACAGCTGAAAAAATGCTGCATTTCTTTCTTAACAGGGCGCTCTCCTGGGAAATCGTTGCCTCAGGATCAAACGCCATCCCTGCCTTAAAACACAAGAATACAACTCAAACTCTCAGGAAAAAAAAAAAAAAAAAAAAAAACGGTAAAAATATAGGTGTGATGTCTGAGTAGCTCAGCTTTGCCCAGGCACTTGACCAAAGCCTAAGGAGCTCAGCTAGGTAGCAGGAGCTACAGAGCTGCTGATACAGAGCAGCTAATACACGCTTCTTTATAAAACTAATACACACTTCTTGTGGCATGCTGGCTGTGTCGGCTGCAGCTGCATGGCAGAGCCCTGTGTGTGCCTACAGCTTCACACAGGGTTGTAAGGAGAGCCTCAGCCTCCTCTGCTAAGCTGTCCCAATTTGCATAGATTGATTAATTAGCTGGGTTGAACACGGAGTCGTCTCCACCACTTCAGACTTACAGATTTGGGAAAACATCATCTCACGGGGGGTCCAACAAATATTGCTGCATTTCATGCAACACGGAGCAGGAGAGCCTGAAGTGCAGAAATGTCACAGGGTGTCCCCTGCGGACCAGGAGCAGGCACTGCCCCGGTGGTTCCGCTCCAGGGCAGAAGGGATCTGAGCCTGCTGCAGCGCACACTCCTGGGACGTGCTCGTGGCTTTCCAGGGTCACGCGTGCTTAGGTACACATTTGCTCACTGGGGCTGGCTAAGGGGCAGAACATCTGCTTGGGGAATCCCATCAAGGTGCAGGCACAAGCCAAGACCACCAAGGCTTTGGTAGCTCTCCAGCAGATGAAATTTAATTGCGACACCATCACCAGGACCAGACACTAAGAAGGCTCCAGTGCTCCTGAGGCCAGGCAGTTTTCTACCGCAGCTTTTGGGATTTCTTTATGGTGCAGCGTCTCCCATTTTCTTTAGGCCTCTAGGACTGCTGGGTTCCCTCTGCCTTCTCCGGGCTGCCTTTGCCATTCGCATGCTGCCGGCGGCCACTGTAGGGCCGTGGGCTCAGGCTGAGGTGGGACCTTGGGATGGGAGAGGCGCTGGGCTGTGGGACTGGCGTGTAGCTAGTGGGTGACCACGGGTGACACTAGTGCACGTGGCCACACGGCTCATGGCCACAGCCCGCAGACGTCGGAGCGGGCAGAGCCCTGCAGGATGCTCGAGCTCCTCGTTCTGCAGCGGGTGGCAGGTGGGGAGGCTCCCGCTGAAGGCATGGGAATTGCCTGGGTGCGCAGGCAGAAGGAAGCATGGCACTTCTCTGGGAGGCGTGTGTCTTTAAATTCAGCCTGCAACAAATGCAGGATTTCTTTTTGATATTAAAAAAGAAGTAGAAAGTCAGCTCCCAAACCCAGATTTCTAGAGGTCTAAATCTGAATTCCCTCTGCTCAAATGCTTCTGTAATACTATTTGATTTCTCCAAAGCAATCTGACGGCATGTGAAAGTTATTCTTATTTTTACCCTTCTTACCCATATGAAAAAGGAAACACAGTCCATTTGCTGTAAGCCCCTAAGCATCTGCTGATTTGTCAGTTTTATTTAGTTAAAATGGATTCACTTTTGCTGCAGAGAGGACTATTTAGACAAGCTAGCCGGAGAAAATTAGTTCTACTTTACCAACATTAACTACCCTGATTGTACATTAATTTAGATATGCTTTGTGACATATGATATGTCCTGGCAGAAATGGTTAGGGAATTAGGCACTTTGACATTTTAAAATCAGTACAGAAGGGGTAAAAGCACTGTTTGTTGGCAAAAATATTTCTGCACCCTGAGTGTGTAGGTGCTGGGGTATTTTGTGTGTGAGCTGATGTTTAAGGTTGTTTCAATGTTTTTATTTTCAGATCCAATGACAAGTTCAGTCCAGCAAGGCGTGCTGTACGAGACCCTGCAGCCCCTGCGAGCTGCAGAAGACACCACTATAACCCACCCTGCCCTTTCAAATCTCTCCCAGGCAGGCAGAGCTGCTTGTAATGTGCCAGTTCTCTAATCCAGGAATATTTCCCGTGGAAGTGCCTTGGTGAAAGGCTTGAACAGGGGCACAGCTGCTGCCAGGGGCAGTGGACGTGGCCCCAGCAGAAGAGAGGAGGTGTGAAGGTGTCTGCTCGGGCAGACCTGGCCTGTCGTGCTCCTCCCTCACGGGATCTTAAATTTATTTATGAATGCACTCCCATCTTTCCTAACCCCCCTGCCCAGCTCTCCTGTGCTCTTGGCGCAGCCTGAGAGCTGTGTTTCAGGGTGCTCAGGATCCACTTGTTCTGGATCGTGTGCCATCACAGCAGCCAGCTGCCAGCTGGGTTCCCCTCCCTGTGGTATCTGGAAAACACAGCGGCGCTGAGAGCGCGATGGCTTGGCAGCTCCGGACTGCAAAGTCAGTGCTGCTCGGCTCCGGCCATCAGCTCCCAGCCTGCTGCTGGTGAAATTTGGGCAGGTCCGTGCCTGGCTGCGGGAGCCCAGCCTGGGAGCACAGCAGGCTGCCCGCCGCTGGGGTTGCTGTGCAGGCCCCTGTCCTGGGCACGGTGCGCAAAAGGCGATGGCTGTAACACCTACGGGATGCAGAAGGCATGGCAAGGGGAGACACGCTGTGCAGCTGTAGTGCAGTGTAACGTGTTTATAGTGATTAAAGGTATGTTACTATTACTTATTAACCTCATTTTTTCAAAAAATGCATCTCTTCATATGTCAAAAGCATAGGTGTGCCCGTACTGGCTTCTGCCAGACTACTCACATGTGAGAAGTTAGCTAGCATTAACCTTTTAGAGCCTCACACAACGTCTGATCCACTGGTTTTCTGATATAAAGGAATTAAAAGGTTAACGTCTGCTAGCATTTCCCCTGACCACACGCTCCTTTTTGCAGTGAGGAAGAACACCATGCAGCTGGCTCAGAGAAAGGCAGCACTGACTGGTAACAGCGTAGGGACGTGGCAGCCCCGCTCTCAAGACCAGCTCCCGCAGATCTTTCTCCCCTTTTTCAACCCTTTTCTCCAAACTCACGTGACCGTGAACAAAGGGCTTCAAGGGTCTGGTGAGCCGTAAGTTATTTGCAAGCAATATAAAAGTAGTGATAAACCTTTAAAAACAGCTGTAGAGCATTTACCACATAAAACAAATAGATATAAACGGTGTATGGATTTTTTTTTTCTTCCCATGTATGCTTTTTAAAGCAGAAAAAGCCTGCCTAGGTAGCTGGCCTTTAAGCCTTCAATTAATTGAACAAAGATTTTAAAATTGTTCAATTGGTTTCATTAGGAAGTGTATAATAGAATAATAAAGTAAAACAAATGATATAAAGCAGACCCACTAATTAGCTCTACATGATTGATACAGCTTTGGACTAGGCATTTGATCTCAAACAAAATGCAGTTCCTTGTTAAGAGGATTTTTAATTGATGTGCAGAGAGGTATTAGATGATGTTGGAAAATAATTACTCAAAAGCTATTCATGCATTTGGCTGAACATAACAAATGAAGTTTGGGCTCTGGATCTGGCGGAGTGGACACATGCTAATTAATAATGAGAGGAACAAGCATCTTCCAGTAGTTTTTAACCCAGTGTTTACTAGGAGATTGCTTAGCAATTATGCACCATAATGAGGTTGTCATCTAAACAAAATCAACATTACTCAGATGTCATTTGAGATTGCTAAATGTTGCAGCCCATATATATATGTTCAATTCTTTTTACAGATGGCAATATGTTATTAATCAACAAGAGCTGTTGCTAGCTATCCAGCTGCCATGAGCACTCCGGTACGAGAGGCCAGCCACGCTCCTCTCATAACGGCATCCGAGTGGCAGAAATGCTCAAGTTTATTCTGAAAACCCCAAGGTTTTCAGAACAGGGAAGCAAGAAGGACCTACGTACTCCTCCTCCTCCCGAAGCTGGCAGGAGGAATGCCCTCTTTGCCCTCTTGCCTTCACACGGAGGCACTGACCAGGCACTGACCAGGCACCACGAACCTCCCTGATGAGTAGGTTTGTGCAGGTTCAGTTGTGTAGAAACCGTCTTCAGTTTTTAAAATCCTCCTTGTCTGGGGACCTTCTTTGTCTAAAGAATGCTGCTTAACTTTAGTCTTGTGGCTTGAAAGCACATTCTGTCCTCCAAAACATAAAACAAGACACTTGCAGGAACTGGAAACTAAACCAGCAGTATCTGACTTGAGCTTCCATCAGTAGGAGTGTGTGTGTGGAAATATTTTCTTACTTGGTTCTTCATTGGAACTACCAACAGAGGGTGTGGGGTCAGTTTTGAAGATACAGGAGGTTGGGCGTTACTGAGACGCAAACTAAAAGGGAATTATTCTCTCTTTGGACACTTATCGAAGCAACCACAGAGGATGGCTCAAGAGAAGAGCTCCTCCTTTCCGAGGCACACAGCTTCCCGTTCATGTCCCCAACGAGGCACCACGAGTGTTGGTGCCCCGGTACCACCACAGGCCACGTCTGATGTTCAGCGTGCATTCAGTTAGCTTCTGTCAGGCCCAGGCGTGAGATTTCTGCCTTGTTCTTCAGTTGCTTCCAGGTTTCTACGTTTGCACACACACAAACACGTGCACATATGCATTTACGTGCATGGATGCGCGTGTGTTTGCGGGCATAAATAAACCAACCGTGCCAGAAAAATACAAAAATCCGAATACGACCGTGCAGTCGTATGGCTGGCTGCGCTGGGAAACATAAGCTCCGCTATAAGCAGGAGCCTGTTGTTCGCAGGACTGATTATTTAAGACAACTGTTGTTCCTGTGTGGAATCCTGTATGCGCTGTGCAAATTACATTACTAATTTACTAGCTGGCCAAATGTTACTCTTTTGTAATGTGCCACATTCCCCGTAGCTCCAGACAAGCGCTCCGCAGCATCCCTCTCTGGCAGAGAACTTCTCAGTTGATTTCGAGAGCGGTGCCAGAAGTCTCACTTTTCTACTTCAAATAAATTACTCTGACACTTCACAGCCATGGCTTTATATTTTTACTTAAATGTGTGTTTTGTGGGTGAGAGTGCGGCGTGGTTTGAACAGTTGTCAGAAGTTTTATTTTTGGAAAAAAGACAGATAGTATTTTGTGAGATAATTAAGAGTTTGTGAAGTTTCCCCAAGAAATGAAAAAGGCCCAGGCCATCATCTTCTGCTCCTGTGTGCATGTTACACTCAGTTCCTCCTTTGCCACCTCCTCCTCCACTAGTTTATGAATCTGTTAATTAATGGTGTTTATTCTCCTCTCAGCCTGGCCTGAGAAATGGTTTTATGATTATATTATTAGGAAGTGATGATAACGTATGTGAGAAAAGGTATTTTTTTGTACGTAGGCTTACCAATCGCTATGGAAACAAGCAAATATTTGCAGACCTCGGATACTGATTAATACCTACTGGCGATTCTGGCTTTATAAAGTTACTGTCTGGTTGTGAAGAATTTCTTGAGAGTGTTTCTCCATGACAATTTATTTACATGTGTAGCAGCCTCATCAGAAATGACTCTGGTAATTTCAGGCTCCATCACATTGTAGCACTTTCTGAAACAGCCATTTTATCAGCCTGTGACTGAAGCACAAGCACCAGGATTGTTATTTTTTTCTTTCTTTCTTCTTTTAAAAAAATCCTTTGGTTCATATTTTGCTGAAAACAGTTTTATTACACAAATATTTCTCCCTGAAGGGAGGGGTGCAGATACATGCACTGACTAACAGTGTGTCGTTACGGCAGGATTGACAAGGCTGGGCTGCCAGGAGAGCTGTTTAAGAGGATAAACTCCGGCAGAGCAGCAGAGAGTACTTTGCCAGCGGTGAGAGCCAGGCCCCTCTCCTCCTCCGTGGAGAAGAAGCAGAGCAGGGACCCCAGTGCCTTGGCCCGAACCTTGAGTAAGGATGGAGGAAGATATGAGGGAGGAAGGCCGGGTTTCTCTTGATCTATGAAACTTTGTAGAAGTGTCCCAGAACTTCCTAGAAGAAGGAACCTTTTTCTGAATGAGCTGTTGGACATCTCTACTAGAAGAATATCCTGATGAAACGTCCTGTGGAACGGTGGTTGTGCAAGTCATAAAACCTTCACGGGATTCTCTCAGCTAGAAAGTATAAAAATACAACATCTTAGGAAATTCTTTGCTCATTTCAGTCTTTCTAGAACATTTCAGTCTTTCTACAGAATCTTAAATGCTTACTTTCCCTCTACACGCTTTTTTAAAAGAAAATAATTAAACATATTTGTTGTTAGATTTTAATGATTTTGATTTCCACGATGCGATTGCAAATGGGATTTGAGCTCTTAAATTATGTAGGTATTAAAATACTTTGGTAGATGGACAAAATGGAGCCACCATGAGCCCCGCTGCTAGCGGATGCCCACTGGTTCAAGGACGGCACCCTCGCTCCCGTTGGTCCCCACGTGGTGCTGAGCCGCAGGACGCATCCTGCAGCCATCCAAGGTGCAAAGAGCTGAGGTCTTCCTGGACAGAGAACATCAGGGCTAGGCGGGAGAGACAGAGCTCCGTGTGTTGCTCGATGGCACTGGGCTGTCGTGCAGCTGCGTCCAGGGGAGGACCACAGATGTCTGCCGTGGGTCCGTGCTGGCTGCCTTCCCCCACAGCTGGAAATCAGGATTACTTGGGAGCTTCTGTGCACAAGCAGCCTCATTATAAATTTCGGTATGAAAGCCTCCTTCAGTTTTCTTGTAGCTCAACCACGGCTCAGGAGCCAGAAGTTGGCCGCCCATGAGCTATTTCTTCAAGGCAGGTGGGGCTGGGAGATAACTCAGGCTGCAGCAGCGCGCAGCGAGGCGGAAGGAAATGCGAAAGGTAGAGAAAGCGAAGGCATGGTGATCTGCAGGGCCTTGGGGCATCACGCTGAACATCTGCAGGCACCTCGGGCAAAATTCTGTCCCTGCTGAAGTGAATGGAAAATCTGCCGCTGACCTCAAAACGGCCAGAATTTGGTCCGGGTGCTGCCAGGCGGCGCGGTGTCACGGTGTGTGTGCTGCCACACCGTGGCTTTGTCCCACCACGGGCACCCTGCTGGGGCCTCCCCACCCGCAGCAGCTCACAGGGGTTAGCAGGGGCTGCGAGCACGGAGGGGAAGGGAGCAGAAACACCACAGAGAAGAAGGGCCAGAGGTCTGCGTTTTTCCCTGCTCCGTTGTTTGATGGGGATTTTTTTTTTTTTTTCTCCAGGGAAAACTATTTTTAATCCAGTTGGGTTTCACAAGTGACTGCTTTAATAGTTGTGCCCAAGGTCTTTAGTCAGTCTTAATCTATGTTACAAAATCAGCAAACGTGGCAGTTTACCAGGGGTCTGGCTGAGGGAGGCTCACAGCTGAAGCCACGGGACCAGTACCTCAGCTCTGACTGGGACAGGTCACGGGGGCTGGCAGCCCCCAAAATGCTGCCGTCTTGTTGTAACTCTAGTGTTGTTCTGGAAGGTCAGACATACGGCGAATGTACACACCAGGGCATGGCTTTGAGCTCTTTTACGTCCTGGCTCCTTTCACTTTGCAGAGGTTTGTGAATTGCTTGGGTAGTCACAGAGGTGGTGGCCTGAGCAATTCCTTGAGAAGGCCTTGCTCTCCCCTCACTTGATGAATATTTTCATTTTGCTGTGAAATATGCAATGCTTTGCCTCTTCATCTCTTCCCGTGGATCTTGAACTTTTTCCTAAGTAATAACTTTGGTCCTGAAATAGCCCTGGGAAGGAGCAGATCCCTTCCCCTCTGTACGGAGGAGAAAAATGCAACAGAGGAATATAAAAGCCCGAACTGTGCTGTTGATAGAAAGGATGTTGGACACTCCGGCAGCTGAACTGCAGGTTTAGAAACAAAAGTACATGGTTAAACATACAAATCTAAATCTTTCTTGTAATTACAGAATAAGTAACTTTAATCTTATAGATATTTATTGCATAAATATTACTGTAGTAATACATCTGATGATTTATCCCTTCATCCTGACAAATTGCCCTTAAATGACTTGCCCGAAGACACTCGTGAAGTCCATCTGGCCGGGAAGAGCACAGCCTGCCTCTCCTGAGCCCCACTCCCACGGCTTAATGGCAAGACTATCTTTTTTCCAGTCAGTACCTTCATCAATCATCATTTAAGTCAGCCTGATGGTTGGCTTTCTGAGGCCATCCTCGATGATTTATTCCTCCCCTTCTCCCTGCAGAAGCTTGCAGCCTATGACTCCTCAATGCGGGCAGTGATGTGCTCTTTGCCCGTCGTTCCCACACGAGGAGCAGCCCGATGCTCTCCGTGGCAGGAGCCTCCTGTGGCCGTGGCCGCGTGTCCCCGGGTGCTGGCAGCGGAGCCCCTGCCACCGAGCGGTGCTGGGGCAGGGCCAAGGGAGGGAGCCGGGAGGCTGCAGGGGCCGCGGGGCTCTCGGCTCACTCGGGGCAGTGTCTCCGTGAGTCTGGAGGGCTGCGGTGGGCTTGTGTGTCACCCACGTCCAGCTGGTAAGGTTTCTGGCCATGGGAGGCATGCAGGGACTGATTGCACCTCGTGTTTGGGCTCAGAAATGCCCCTGGGCTGCAAGGGGTCCCAGCTCCCCACTGCAGCGGTGTGCATGTGGGGTGGGCGCTGCAGTAAAGTGCTGCAAGCTCCTCAAATTGCCTTGGAGAACATCAGTGCCGGTTCTCTATTTCCACCCTCAGTCCCACTGGCTTCCCTTTCCCCTCTGCTTTATCTGGTGTCAGCCCAGCACCTTGCTTGTCAATGTGTGTGTCTCGTGTATCATCTTCTGCTACACCGAGTCTCATAACTCATCTTCATTCTCCAGTTTTCTGTCTCCTTTCTTGTCCTTTCTACTTAGGATTGCTTTTATTGTGGTAATTCTATTTATTTCCACACTTGGGTTTTATTCTACTGATTACTCCTCTGTTAAAAATCACTGGTGTTAATTTTTCCCACATTAGCGCTTTTAAAATATGACATCTCTGTGCATGCCCTTGTAAGAAGCAATACAAAGCTTAAGTCAAAACATTAATGGTGGGATTTTCTCTGCATTGATCTCATTCTGCTCCCTCTAAAATCGATGAGACAGAGCCAGGCTAATGCTGAGCAATTCTGAGAAAAAAAGTGCCTCTGACTGTGGAAGTAATACCACAAGGTTTCTCAGTGTGTTATTAACAGTCCCAGCCCCTGAAGACAACTGATGATAAAAGCATAGCGGATTTTAATAACAGCAGGGTAGAGCTTCTAAATATGACCTCCAGAGACCCTGAAAAGGAAAGAAAATTGAAATAATGCAATACAGTCATACCTGGAATCCTTTTAAGTGGGAGGGTACCATACTTACGTTTTTGGCAACACCAAAATCCCAGCCAAACTCCCTGACTCTACTGGGGGTGCAAGTGTCCACCTGCACATCTGGGGCCGATCAGCTGTGAAGAGCTGCCTGCGGTGTCTTTTCCAACAGCACCAGGTCCTCTTCCCTTCCATCTCCAGCAGCAGACCCACAGCATCCTGAAGAAGGGACGGGTTCTTTCAGCAGGAGATATCCGACGAGTAGCTTTCATTTTTTTGTGACTTCTCATGGAAAGTAACATACATCCGTAGCAGGGAGGAACCTGGAGGTTCAGCCAAGGGACGTTCAATTGCTGCGGCAACCAGAATCCTGGAAAACCCACCTTGTCCTGAACCCCATGCCTGGGCTCCCAGCTGAACAAGCCCTGATGAGGAAACAAGTCTTTGCCTGAATTAATTCACCATTAGGTCTTCACGATCGTTATTTTGAGTGCCAAGTGCATCACTACAAGAGGATCAGTTTTTCCTTCTGCTTTCCCGCTTGCCTCTGCAGCATGCATCTGCGTACATGCATCACAATATTGATAATAGCATCAGCTCGGTATTTTACTTAGCAATGGTCTGCTTCCCTTAATGAAGCAGTCCCCAGCTTCTTCATTTCCTCTTCTTAGTAACCAGATTATTGACTTGTAATTTGTCACAATGATATAGCTTGGTTCCTAAATGGGAAATGTTTAAATCAAGCAGCAATTAATGCATTGTAAAGCACTTCAGGTAATTGTGTAATAAGCAGCACATTACCTAGAGTAGAAACACGTTTTACAGCTAAACCAGCAGGAAAAATAATGGTTTTTGCCAGGTTATTTTAGGGTGTGAAACATGCTGTTGTGGAAAGACAGTGTGAATCCATATTATGCAGAAATCAATGGATACCCATCTTTTCAGGCTACAGTAGGAGCTGTGTGACAAGGGCACAACATTTTTCCTAATCAAGCAGGTTATGTGAAAGCTAAGAGTCAAGCTGAGCTTGCTATATCCAGCTGTACTTTGTTTGCTACTTAATGGAGCAGGTCATAGTTATAACACCCCAAAGAAATCAGCTCGTCTCAGCCTGAGGAGCACAGAGAAAGTGTTGGAACTCCAGCGGCTCTGCATTAAATCACTTCTATAGGTCATCTGCAGAGAGGGGACTCAGGGAAATAATAAACCAGTGTCGTTCTTCTGCTGGTGTTTAAGACTTGTCCCCACGGGAGGGAGCGTCTGCTTTTAGGTTGGGGAAAGCAATATGGCTAAAGAAGCAGTTATTTATGTATTATACAGTTCTTGGCAAGCCATCAGACACCGGGTTTGCAGCTCCCTCTCCTCTGGATACAAGGAAGAAGGGTTTGTAAAATAGGTTGGCGTGGACAACAGTCCCTGGGACAACAGCCCCCGGGACAACAGCCCCCGGGCTGGGCTGCAGCTTGGTGACTGCTCTTCCCACCCGTCCCCTCGTGCTCTTCCCACCCGTCCCCTCGTGCTCTTCCCACCCGTCCCCTCGTGCTCTTCCCACCCGTCCCGGGTCCTCAGCTCTCGCTGCCTGTGCAGGTCCAAGGGACAAGGCTGTGGTGCCACCCTCAGCCCTCGGCACAGTGCTGGAGCAGTTTTCATTTCCTCCTGGGCACGAGGCTGGGCTGCAGTCAGGGCACGGTGCGGCTGGCACCCAGCAAGTCCGGCTGCATGCGGGATTTTGAATTGGATTTTGGAGAAATATCTGCAGTATATCATACTTGGACTCCGAAAAGAATGACTCCAGTTCTGGGTCTTTAAGAGGGAAGAATAGCACGTACATCATGCTCGCTCCTTTTCACGGCGCTCCCAGGGAGCTGCTGACCAAGAAAGTGCTAACCATCGTGTTTTCACCTTTAACTTTGAAACATGCTGATCACATTTTCTCCTTCAGCCTTTTTCTCTCAGCTGCTTGTGTATATAGTTCATTCAATTCATGGCAGTGTACAACAAAAATCAATAAAAAGCATTTATTATAAAGTACCAGAGATTAAAATAACTGACTTAGCTATGCTATTAAAACATGGGCAGCTCAAAGCAAGGATGTACACTTCACACAAAATATGATTTATGTTTTGCAGAGGGGGAAAAATCCAGTAAGCAGAAAAGGAAGTTTTTCTGTCTTGCCAATGAATCACTGTCCTGCTTTAAAAAAAAGGTTAATAAACATGAAATGATTATTTAATAAAAGTAATCCAGCATTTTATTATAAATATAGCTCTTGTAAATAATGACTGTCTTCCCTGGCTAGCAATAATACCTCCAAAACTTTAACCAGGTCAGCAAAGTGGCTGCCTCAGATTCCAAGATTTACAAAATATTAATCTCCTTTTAGCAGCCAGTTTTAGGTGTACACGCTTCATAGGTATGAAACGTGTGCACCTCTACTTTATGAAACAAAGCCCAGTTTTCAAGCGAAGGTACGCAGAGCTTCCCAGGCTCATCCAGCTGTAATCGTGCGCACCCAGGTAACGCAGCTCTCCTCCTGAAGGACGTTCCCAGGGCCAGCAGAGGCTGGGGGGAGCCTGCAGCTCCCGGGAGGACCCCTGGCGCAGCACGCAGCCCCGCAGCCTCCCCTGCTCCTGCTCCTGCCATGCCTTATGCCACGCTAATGAGCCAGCGAGGACGCAGTCCTGGAGCCCCGCATCTCCGCTTGGCAGCAGCCAAGCAGACACTGAGATTACAGAACTGCGTAGCACAGATGTCTGCTGTGCGTGCTGCTGGGTGGAAACGCGGCGTCGGGAGAAGCTGAAGTCCTAGCAAAAGCAGCAAGACGTCTCAGCTGCACCGTGAGCTGCTCGATGGAGAATTTCACAGGCAGGTTTGAAGTTTACTCGGCTTAGTAAAAGGAAGAGGAGGAGAAGCTACTGTAGTCTGTTGCAACAGGCAAACTGAAATTCATTTAATTTGTTACTTGCCGTTTTGTCCTATAAACTCAACTACTTATTAACACTGTAAATATGCCTTTTTACTGGCTCCCTGACAGCTCACATGCTTTCTGTGCTGTCTCCTTAAACATTTATGAGCGTTCATGAATATGCAAATTCACAATCTAATGTCTGCAAAATGGTTGCAAGTACAAATGCTGTGTTAATATTTCATACAATGATGGGAGCAAATCAACAATCATAAATTTTGAACAAATATGTTGCTTCATTAATAACTAATGAAGCAGGGCATGGAGCTCTAGATTTGGCATTTAATAGTAAAAGTGGTGTTTAAAAAGAGCTTATCAGGCACCACGCTCATTTGAAAAAGGGTTAGCAGCCTCTGCAGCTTACAGGGAGGTTCCAGGATGATAAATATCAGAGATGCACTCACAGAAACAGTTACAGATCCATCTCCAAGAACTGCTTCTCTTCCCCAAGTCTTTGCTGGTTTGGGAAGACCAAGGAAATTGTCAGACTGCACAGGGCTCACTTCAGAGCCTCCGTGGTCTGCATGCCTTTGTGAAATAGGATTTGTAGCCTGGGGATTTGTTTAAAGCAGCCCCCGTGAGTTACCAGGTAACCTTGGCCACCAGTGGCCACCAGTGGAGATGGCCACCAGCGGCGGCCTCCGCACTGACCCGGGATGCCACCACGCACACCCCTCCTCTGAAACACCCGGCTCGGTGTCCTGGTGTCCGTGGGCATCCCAGAGGCTGATAGCATTAATTTAATTGGATTATGGGCCACGGAGAAGGGGAGGAAATCATTAAGAATGCCTCCCAAGTTACCCTGGTGCCTAAGTATTTTATTCCAGCATAATTTGCTTTACGCAGAGTTACTTTGATTGTGATTTAATTAAAGTCTGTGCTTAGCGTTTCCCCACACAGAACCTACTCTGTTCCTCCGACTAGGCGGAGGGGAAACAGAGGAAAAATGATGTTTTTGTGTTTTCTGTCTTTGACAAAAGGTGGATTCGGTGCTTCTCCCATGCGCACGCTGCTCACCGAGGTTCTGCCCCAGCACCGCGGCTGCGGGGCACCGCCGCGGCCCCCCAGCAGCCACCTCGTTTCTTGTCGTTTCCACGTCTTTCCCCCAAAGAATTGTGTAAACCGTCTGACGGCAGGGCGGGACGTGGCAGTAAATGTCAAGGGAAACGGATGGGGGTCAGGCAGATCGCTGGTCTGGAGCCTGCTGATTTGGTTTAGGTTGACCAAAGCACAGCCAGCCCTGTCGTTTGTCCCGGGGAGGGGAGGGCCGCCGAGCCCAGCAGCACGAACTTGTTAAAAGTCTCCAGATCCTGTCAAAATGCCTCCGTTTTATGGCTTTCAGTTGAAGGTTGAAGTTTTTGATGAGGTGCATGAACAGTGACCTCATAAATTGCTCTATAAAGTGTAAACATGATTTCTAAAAATTCTTTTTGAAACACAACTTTAATAATAAGCCAAACTTGTTAGAACTGCCTTAAATATTTATGTGCATGGCATGCTCTCTGCACAGCTTGTAATTATAGAATATTATTTCTCTTTTTGTACATTTTTAGGCTGTACTGCCACTAGCATTTGACACTTTAATTTAAGCATAGTTAAAAAAAAAAAAAAAAAAGGATAATTTCTTTTTTCCACCTTAGTATAAAGATAAACCAGCAAAATCATTCCTGCATTTGCTGGTACAATCTCAATTTTTAGCTCTGTTGATAATTTACTTTTGATGCTAATTAATTACAAGTAATCATAAAAACAAATTAAAAGCACTATACTTGCAGCAGGTTCTTTTATGCTTATGAAATAATGCATCTTTATGCATCTGTTTACTTGCTATGTAAAAAAATGTCATCTATATTCATAGGAAAACAACTTTAGCACTCAACGGTGGTGCTGTAAACCATTACCACCAACGTGCTTTTAGCTATCTCCTTTTTGTAGAAAGAGGGCAGTCCAGTGCAAAACCCCAAAGTCCACCAGCTTGGAAACTTGTGCTGAGGGTAAAAGCCTGTGGTTTAGGGATAAGACATACATGGAGAGGCTTGAGAATGTGGATTTAAAAGGAAGCGCGCTTTATTTGTAGATAAATATCCACCAGAAATGGCTCAAAATCAATTAGTAGTGTAAAAGCAGCTCGTGCTGAAGATGCACTGTTGTTTGTTAACGCTGCAGGCCGGGCTTGGCAGGGCAGGGATGTGTCCGGGCTCTGCTTGCAGCGGGAGGCACCTGCAGCCCGCAGGAGGCATCTCCCAGGGGAATGCCCTGGGGCTTCGGGGTCGGCTGTGCACCGAAAGGAGTCAGTGCTGCCCCGCAGGGGGAAACGTGGCCCGGTATCGCGTGATGGTGCTGCTTTGCTCTCCACAGCACTGTGTTTGCCAGGAAATCACCCATATCTGGGGAGGTTTCATGAGGGAATGGCCCAATTCTTTGTCCAGGTCTCTGCCTCAAATAGCCCCAGAGGCAAATCTGAGGGGGTGCTGTCTGCGTTTGCCAGGAGGACGGAGATGTGGATGTCATCTGTGTCCCCATGGCACTCGGCTCCCTGATGGCTCCCCATCTTCTCATGCATTTTTCCACATGCGTTAAGCAGTCTGTGGGAGAAGATAGAGACTTGCAGATAACCCGCAAGTTTTGGGTCGGGACAGCGGTGCAGCTGGTCATTATGACCCTCTGGGATCTGGTGGGGAGGAAGGATCAGAGCCAGCTCCGAAAACTTCCTCCCGCCCTTGCCAAGTCTCAGAGCTGAGTCACCAACAACTCATTATCAAGGCTTTGTGTATTGACCTAACTTCTGGAAGAGGGCCTTGAATTCCTTGGCAACTTCCAATATTAAGAAACAGAAGCTTTTATGGGATTAGATGTGAAAATGAATAAAACAATGCTGTGCAGTCATCTTTGCGGTACTGAACTCAATACCAGATTCAATATTTTCATTATGCCTCACCATTATTATTATTTTTTCTTTCAGTTTTCAGCTCAGTGCAAAGTTCGGCGTTCAAAAGATTTTTAACGAGAAGCACGAAGAGGTGTGTGTGTGGGTGGGGGAATGCCCTGCGCCACGGCGTCTGGGCAATCTGGGGTGGTCACCGAGCCCAGCCGGGCTGGAGTGGCTTTCCCAGCAGAAGGAAACCCATCCTTCTCTCCTTCCACACCAGAACTGGTGGCAGGCATCGCACCCGGCAGGTCTCCTGGTGGCTGCGGAGCTGAGGGGTCCCTGGCTCAGGTTTTCCTGTGTCCCTGTCCTCCCCACGCTCTGATCCACTGTCCTGGGGTTTCGGGTGGAACTGCCCAGTCTTCTACATTGAAACGAGCTAACTGAGGCCTAAAAAGTGCTTTTAGCCACTCTTTCACTGGAACTCAAAGTAGAACAGGACATCTTTTGAACGGAGACTTGAGATCTGCAGAGCAAGGTGGTTAATACCGACCTTCAGCAGCGTGCGTCCTTCCAGCCACTGCAGCCTTTGTTCTGGGGGCACTCAGGGGAAGATGTGTCTTCGAAGGATCCCATTCTTCCCCAGATCAGTAACTTCTGGAGTCCCAGCTCCACCACAGCCCTGCTGTCCCCATGTCCCCCCCCTACCCCTGCACGTCCCACTCCTCCGGGTCCTCTGCTGTCCCAGGGCAGCAGCCAGCGACAACGCAGGTTGTGGGCTGCAGAGCTCCCCAGCAAAACCTGTGACAGTAACCAGGAGCAAGCACCAAGCAGAAAACACGAGCGTGTCCCTGTCATATAGACCCAATCGGTCACAATCCGTCCCCTGCCTGCCCTTGTTTCCTATTATCTCTTCGGCAGCATTCCCTCCTGCCGTTCATACAGACGCCCACTATATCCATTAGCACTTGGCTCTTCTCGTCTTGTACATTTATCACAATCTTTGGATTCTTGATCATCGAAGTTAATTTTCCGTAGCTGCTCCAGCCCCCTCGGGCAGCCTGTCTCACTGTCCCTACCTGCCACCTCCACTGTTGTTGGACCCCTATCTACAGAATTATATCTAATAATCAGCTACCGCATCACAAATATCCAACGAATACGGAAAGGTACGCTTATGTGCACGCTTATTGTACGTTAATTATTAGCACCACGTATGCCAGGGAGGTTTAACTATGTAATAGATATAGATCTAACTAAATACCATAGGTGCTAAAGCTTGAACAACACATTTTTGTTAATCAAATGATACTGAATTAACATACTGTACAATAATTGCCTTGTTAAATTTAAATTAAAACCTTATTTGAGACACATAATCTGGAGTGTGACTCACTGTTCTAACCACATTTAGATTGTTGTCAGTACAATTAGGATTTTGAATTTACAAGTTGCTTCTTTTTTTTCTTCTTTTTTTTTTTTTTTTTTAATTTAATCAATCACTATAGCAACCGCAAAATTAAACAGGAGACGTTCCCCTTCCCAAGTCCACCTTGCTGTACTTGCTCCTCTCGCTGGTGGGAAGGCAAACTTTAAAAGTTTCAGAACTCCAGCCGTCTCAGCCGCTCGCCCCAGGCCGTGCCCCAGGGGAAGGCAGCTCGCAGGGGCGCCCAGCTCCCAGCCCCAGGAGCAAGCCCCGTGTGCCAGGCGGAGAAGCCCAGCACCGAGCAGCTCGGGGCGATGCGCCCCCGGCCGTGGCTTGCTGCCGGTGGTGCCTGCCCGCAGCCCTCTGCCACGCTCAGCAAAGGCACCCGACACCCCCAGCACCTGGCTGCCTCGGACCCCCCCCCGGGAATTAGGGGATGTTCCTCTGTTTGGTCTTGTTCAGTTTCACGTGGCTGGGTGAGGGCGAGGTTTCTCAGCCCGGCAGTTCTCTGAGTGCCGGGAGGCTCGGCTCAGCTGTGACGGTTGGGGGCACGCAGGCACAGGGAGAGCTGCTCACTGGAGCACCGGAGGGGGCGAAATGGCTTGTTTTGAGCACGAACGTTGGAGAAAGGGGAAAATTAACAAGGAAAGTCATTTTCCAGAAACAGTTTTCTCAAACAAACAAACAAAAAACATTCAGCAAAAACAACAAACCTTCTTCTCTGTGTTGTAATTCCCAGCTAGGGAAAATAGGGGAAATAGCTCTCTCGCTTTCAGAGGGAGCTGAAAAGTCCATGGGACAGGACCGCATCTTTAGATACCCCCATGCCCCTTGGAGCTTCCACAGATGCCTACAACTGCTTCTGCTCTGTTCAGCGATCCGCTTCCCTCCCGGTGTTCGTCCTTACACCTTTGGACTGGAGCCGAAATCCCTCGCGTGTTGGTGCGCGTGACCTTTTTCCTCGACTTTTCGCCTGGCTGTCTGTCCCGCTCTGCCTTGCAGCTTGTATTGGAAAAGCTGTGAGAAAGTCCCTCAAAGAGAGGAAAATTCCCCTCCGCTCTGGTGCTCGAGGGCTGGGAAGGCTCCCACACCGGCACTTGCTCTTTGCTCGATTGCGTTATGTATTTACTCAGTTTGTCCAAGTGTGGAACACGCCAAGGGGAAAAAAAAGCAAGTGAATTTTTCTTACAGAATAGAAAGTATTTGGGCTGCCTTTGAACCTTAACCAAACATTCAAGTCGGTTTATACAACGCACCGCTTAGCTGAACAAAGCTAAATGTTACAGAATTACACCAAGGCCGTGGTTTTACCGAGGTGCAGTTGGAGAAAGCATTCTCGGGGCTCCGTCGAGGACGGCTTCAGCCGTGCTTAGCCCTGCTCCTGCTTCCTGACACTCTACACCGGCCCGCCGAGGCCGGGCCATTACCAGCGCCTTGCCCAGCACCTGGCACCGTTAATAACCCCATTCATGGGGCTCGTTATTTGTACCCTTGCAGGTTTAGGCACTGACCTCAGATTTACAGGTGTAACTTAACGAGGCACATGTTGCAGCCAGATGTCCTGCAAACAGATACCACATATATATCTTTGTACACGAATAATCCTGAAATACTCATTATGAGGCGTGCTCGTGAGATCTGCCTTGTTATTAGAGCACCAGTCTTGCACGTCAGCCGGAACAGATGGAAAAAAACTGGAAAATGTATTTAACATTCCTGCTAGTTTCTTAAAAATAATTATCTGATTAAAAGTGCCAAATGCGATTTTCATTTTTCCTTATTCATCGTACTGGTAAAAGTGTAGTTAAGTTGGCAGTGATGCAACACCACAGAGTTATGACAGGAATCATAAAAGGAGCAGGCCAGCGAGTGAATTTTAACTCGAGAATACGGGATTTAAGTACCGTCCAACCTCATTAATTTACAACTGGGGCTTTGTGCAGCAATCATAACATATAAATTATACATTAGGCACTTTTCAATCACAACGAATGTGTTGAAGGTATTCTGCAAGGACCAGCTCGAGCAGCAAGCTGTGGTGCCCGCGTGGAAATGGCCCACGAGGGCTCCCTCTGCTGCCTATGGGCCGGGGGCTCGCCGGGGGCTCTCCTGCCCCAGGAAGGGCCAGCATCTCCCCCCGGCAGGGCACACGATCCAGGACCGAGAGACCAGGAGCCTGCCTTGGGCAGGATGGTCGGTGGGGGTTTCTTTTCCTACCAGGGAAGTGGTGGTGGTGCCCATCGGCGTGTCCGAATCCACTGAAGATAAGGAGTTACGAACTTTAATTGTAAGACAAATGCCAGGGAAACCCGGTTTGCATGTGGGGTGAATCTCACCAAACATCGGGCAAATCCTGTCCGAGCCTGTGCTGATCTGCAGCAGGGGCTTAGGATGAAGGGGTGCTCCCAAGGACCACGGGGTGATGCTGGTGACAGTGCGGGACAGACACCCGGCAGCCGGGGAGATCCCGCCTGCGCTCCCGGGGGCTGTGCAAGAAGAGAGAGAAGCCCAAGCTGAATATTTCAGCTCTCACATGTAGGTGAGAGACGTGGCTGAATGAGATTTTAACTTCATTTTGGCAGAAAACTGCCAAGTTGTGATTCAGGACCGTGTGTTATGCAGACTGCCTTTTGTCTTTGACTTCTTCTTACGCTTAACCCAACGAAGATCATTGTCTTTCTCAATAAGCACCTGTTTGGAGTTTTTTTAAATGTCTGGTTCCCAAGAGTTGTGTTATAATAAGGCACGGGTTTAATTGCATTGAAAGGAGGAAAAAAAAAAAAAAAAAAAAAAGTATGATTTCTAAAAGGACAGAATACTTATGATATTTATGGACCCATTTAACACACTGCTTTGGTTTAAAGAGGTGGGGATTTACATGTGTTAAGTGCTCCTACAAATCTCCTTTACCCTTTCTTGGAAAAGGGCAACACAATAATAATTGTTAAATTTATGTGTTAAGACGTCTGTACTGTAGAGCTCTGCACATCAGCAGCTAAGCACAATAGGCTGTCTGCTTCTGCCTTCTATCCTGCACCTACTCACCGAAGCGCCCGACGATCCCGGCCGAGGGGCGGCCACGTGGCCCCGCCGCACGGCTCGCGCTCTGCTCTACCTGGGCGAAGCTCGGAGCGGGGGTGCCTGGAGTTAGAGCTCACAAAGCGCAATTACACGCCTAGAGCGGTGATTAACAAAGTGGATGAAATCCCGAAGCTTGACGTGGGGAACAGGAGTGGTGCTCGTGGCAGCCCTGAGGAGCTGTTTCCAGGAGGAAGACCGGCATGCCCATCAGCCAGAGCCCCCAAAGTACCACCAAGCGCCGTGCAGACCAGCCGGGTGTTGGCCTCACCCAGCCCACCCCGGGGTGCCGGGGTTGGGGTCCCACTGGTGTGCCCATGGCTCGCGGGCAGCCTGGCCACAGCTGCTGCACACCCCGGAGCCGTTCAACGCCAGAACTGCCCACGGGCGTGCGAGCCCTGCCGCTGCCCGGCGAGGTCCCGGAGGCAGAAGTGCAACGCCGTGCTGACACACAGCGAGTCCCCGGAGCAGATCTTCCTCTACCCGCGATAGAAATAGGCTCCACATAATGTCAGCAATGTTAAATATGGTGCTAATTGCTGTTTGTTTATTCTTCTCCTTAAAAACCTTCAAACCAACTGAAATGAACCCTCAATGAACTTTTATCACTGATAACACAATCTCTTAATTTAGATGCCTGTAGATGAGCAGGCTGGGAAAAGGCACTCGTGTTTATCTTACCCCGTGCTCAGTACACAGCCCTGGAGAAAGTGTGTTTCTAAAGGCACTGATAGTCAGACAGCCTCCTCTGGGAGAACGGTGTGTTCCCAAATGAGGCTTGTTATGCTGATATTTATCACAGTTTGATTTTTAGAACTCCTGAATATGTTTGCTTTCCGTATTTTTCCATACTCTGATGACTTCACTGCTATTTAGAGCGATGTTTCTCCGCTGAATGCACGCTCGGGTGAGAATATCGTCTGCACTTACCTGCCAATTTCACGACCCTCCGATCAGGGCAGTCCCTGCAGAGCGTGGGTACGAGCCCTGGGCCACCTGCGCTGCCCATGCGCAGCCGGGACAGGATGGGCTGGCCCCAATGCCACCGGCTGAGCATCGTGTGCCCACCTAATGCCCACGGCATTGTTTGGTAGCACATTGAGGACGCCTCTCTGCAGCCGGTGTGCTGATCTCTAAGCTTAGCCTGAAAACTAGAACAAAAAAAGCCTTAACCTTTACAGTAGCAGTGTCTTTGCAAAAGCTGTTTGAAGACACCAGGGAAAGAAGTGTACCAGCTTGTAAGATGGCTGGATAAGCATGATGAAGGGACATGTGCTGACATAATTACTGGGGACTGGACTTGGGCACAGGAGCAGGACCACGCACAGGTCTGTCTTGCCCAGCTTTGTCTCTTCTCGAGTGCAGTGTAAGAGCAACCCAATCCATGGCTTATGCCATATCCATTTTGAGCATGTCATTTCAGTGAGCAAAACTGCTAAGAAAGCCTTTCACGGCAGAGGGCTGGTAAACCACAGAGGAACGAGTCTGCGGTGAAGAACAGCTGCTGGGGAGGAGGGAGCAGCTCCTCAGGCGCTGGGTCAGCCCCGCGCACCCTGCTGACGAGCCCTGCAGGAAACGGGGGTCCTGCGGAAATGGGGACGCCAGGAAATGCCCTACCCCTGCAAGGAGCTGCTGCCGCCCAAGAGATCTGTGATGGCACGGCCACCCCTCCCGCTGCAGAGGGCTTCCTCCTGCTCTCTGTCCCCCTGGACACGGTGTGTGCAGAGCCAGTGAGCCGTACAGAATGGCTGCCAGGCAGAGGGCATGGCACAAGGGACTGCCCTTGCCTGGTGCTGGTGTCCGCCTCTTGCCATCACCTATGTATTGTGCTCTCCAGCCCACTCCAGCACCGGGTAACTCAGGCTTCAGCAACTGCAATCAATTACAGCTGTTAACCATTGGATCTGCTTGCAAAGCTCCAAAGAAAATCCCAACATACAAATCCAACTGCAAATCCGTATGATTCACTGGCTACTGGTGCCAAATGATGTTGTTTTACCATTTATGCACAAAGCATTAGTGTATCGTACACTAGTGATGTTTATCATCTTGTATTGTACACACGATATTTGGCAGCTCTTTGCCCCAAGAAAGGCACTAATGAAAGCCACGGCTCAGCAGAGCGCTTACACATGTGCTGAACCCCGAGCGTGCACCCAAATCCTCACCTTGCAGGAGAGAAAGTCACCTTTTGCTTAACGTAGGTCTCCTGTTGGGCCAAGGGAGCTTGCTTCCTGAAGGAAAGCTCCGCCAGCAGAATCGGGGTGGTGCTGTCAGTGCTGGCAGCCCCGCACACCCCGCACAGCCTTGAGGCCGTGTCCCCCCGACCTGCTTGGCCTCCTCAGAGACCCCAACTCCGGCAGAGGGTCGGGGACAGGCAGTGCTTTCCTGGCTCACCCCTGTCCCAGATGTGGCCCCGTGCTTCCTCCCACCTGTGCTTTTTTGGTGGCCCCTGTAAATGACCGTGTCCATTGCCCTGCAGCTGTGCATCACCTGTGACAGCCTCTAGTCAGGCTCGTTTCCAAAACTTCAAAAGCTGCCCCGTGTCCCACCCACCGCTCCCTTCTCTCTCGTTACCGACACGTACAAAAATTCAAAGAGATTCGTAGACATGAAGCCGTGTAATTAGTGGAGCTAAGATTCAAAGGTAAGATCACTGGAAGGACGTTGACATTACCCACAGGGTAACCGCAGGGCTTTGTGGCTATTATCCACAGGGTTTTGTGGCTAGGGAGCGGTGAGACCTACGTGCACCAGGCAAGGCAGGCAGGCTGGAGCCCCAGACACACGGGCAGGGACTGCACAACGAAGGCCACGCACCGAGAGCAGCGTGCCCGGGGGGCAGCTCGGGGGGCACCGTGCCCCCGCCACCGTTTTGGCACCCCAGCAATTCCTCTGCGAGCTATCCACTCCCGTTCCCACCCTCTCTTCTTTTCGGATTGCCTGTTTATCTACAATCTGTCTATTTAAATTCCTTCTAAACAAGATGGGAATATCTTTGTGCCTGTTTGTAAGAATATTCTGCATCCATCTGTTATTTACATCATTCATTTTCCTGAGGTGTCTCCAACAAATCCTGGCTGGATGCTCTGTATGTGTTATTAATAAAACAGCTGTAAAAATATTAACTGTACGGCCTAATTGTCAGCCCTGATTAAGAGCCAAATTTATCCCCGAACGGATGCTGAGACACGGAACGTGGCTGTTCTCCAGATCTGACCCTTGCAGCTTGCTCTACAGTTTGCTCTTTGAACACTTCAATTGCAGAGCTGAGAAGAAAGCTTTCACCCTCAACCTCATTACATTTCTCTTTGTTTCTGCGTGCACAGCCCTGCCGGAGTCACCAGTGCTCACTTTATTCTTTTAATTTGCCACTTACACCCCGTTGTAATAAAGTATTACCAGCAGTGTTTAACCTCCACATCATTTCATTCGGGGCGAGCCAGCAGCGCTCCAGCAGCGCGTTGCTTTACGGATTTGTCGGCATAAAGACAAGTGGAAGCTCCGTGTGCTTGCTCCCTGTGCGGAGCTGCGAAGCTGCATGCTGATGGCTTACCTCGGGAAGTTCGGACCGCCACTGGCAGCGGCAGCTTTTCCACGGAGAGGACAAGGAGGTGCTGCGGGAGAGGCACATGGGGCTGCTCTTTGGGGGGAGCTTCCCCTTTGGGGAGCAGCTCCCGTGTACCACCTGCAGCCGGGACCAGCTCTGGGGGCTTTTTTTCTTCCGACAGTTTTTGCAGAGTCAGAGGGAGCCTCTCCTGGCCTCCCCGTGCTGAACTACGCTGAAGTTTACAGGCAGAAAAAATGGCACAGCTCTGCTTCTGAAAACACTCCCAGGCCCCTGCTATTTATCGCAAAGGGCTAGAAGAAGACAAAAACAATAAGAATTGATCTCCACTCAGTACTGCCCAGCTGGCGCCAAGGGAAGTGCAAGCAAACCGAGCCGGGCGGGCAGGGGCAGCTGCTGCGGCCGGCACCTCTGGGACCAGCTCCTGCTCTGCCTCCACAGCGGGGTCTGGGGCTGGCTGTCCCCTCCTGTCCCCTCTGTCCGCCTGTCTGTCCCTCACTCATGCGCTGCTGGCCTTTCAGAAGAGCCCGGATGCCCATGGCACCACACAAACGGGTGTCTCCCCCAGACCTTGCTTACTAGCACCCCAAAAGCAGCAGCAAGGTTGGCCGTCAGCACCGGGCAATGCAGGCTCCTGTACTAATTTACAGAATTTAGCTTAAAAGTGCCCCGTGGAGCTGTAAGTGTTCAGCTGCCCTGCTGGTTTAAGGGAGCAGGAGGCTGCCTGGGGGGTCGCCCACCCACCCACCTGCACTCCGGCTGCCGGTGCTGCATCCCGGGGACAGCTCTCCTAAAACAAGGACATTAGAGTGAGATATCAGGGTTTAGCCCGGCATAACTCTTTTGGTTAATTTTTTAGGCCAAGTGCTATTTCAGCAGGTGTCTGATTTTCGTTCTGTGGCCAAAACTCGGCCCATTTTCACTGACTCCTCCGCCACTCGGAGCGGTGGCAGGGTGACCTCTGGTAACAGTTGAGTGGCTCCAATGTCATCCCGTTTTGCAGAGACATGAGGAGATGGAGGAAAAATGTGAGTGCAGTGCCAATCTGAGTGCAATACCTTGTGCTGATGTTTGCTAAGCTGTTTCACAACAGAGGAGTTATGCAAACGCAGTAGAAAGTTATTGGGAAGCACAAAGAGCCTGAAGACAGACCTAGTTCCGCAGCAGGAAAAGAACCGTTCCCATTGCAAGGCTGATTTCAGGTCAGAAATATTTTCTAAAGCCATGAGGTCCCCTGGGTTTATATAAGAAAAAAACAATATTTTTTTTTTTTTTTTTTTTCTTTTTTTTTTTTTTTTTTCCTGAGAGGTTTGTGGAGATTCAAGATACTCCTTTTTATCTGAGAGCAGCAACTTCTCTCGAGTGCAATCTGAAGACAACGGGAACTTGGCCCAGTGCAGCATCGCGGCGAGGAGGAGCCTTCCCTGCGCTTCACCCAGAGTCGTGCTCTCGCAGGAGCTGGAGTCTGAAGATGAGTGTTTGTGGCATTTTTTATGTTACCATGGGGATTGCTATAGTAACAATCCTCCTAACCCTTCATTTATTAATTTACTTTGTTATAAAACTAAAGGTAAACCAAATATCCAAAGAAACAATAGCTTTAAAGAGATTTTACCCTTCGCGCAATCCGTGTTTAATGTTCAGCGCAAGGGCCTCGAGTTTGTGTTTAAAGGACAACATTTGCAGATAATTTAATACAGTCAAAGGAATGAGATTCCACAAGGTTTCCTTTGAGACTGGAAAACAACAGCTGATCTATGTCATAACACATTACAGCACTCGGCAGTTTAGCAATCCTGCCGCAACGCTCCCCCGGGCAGGAGGGAGCTCCAGCCTGCCCCTCGCTGCCCGCGGGGAGCAGCCGGGCTGGGCGATGGGAAGCCAGGCGCCTTGCTGGGCATCGCTTCCCAGTCGGGGGGCGACGGGATCGGAGATGCTGCGGAGTGTGGCAGGGCAGCAGCCAACACGGGAATGGTTTCCCCCTGCTTGCGGCCCTCCTCACCCCTTCCCTGGGCTGCTGCTGAGGGTTTGGGGTGGCCGTGCTGAGTCCCGGCGGGGTATGGGGTGCCTGGGGGCTGCAGCCCCACCAGCAGACCGGTGGGGTCCCGGGGGAGGCCAGCCCCCGAGGCAGGGACCCGCTGTGCTGGGTCCTGCCCCAGCCACGGGGGGCTGGGGAAGGAAACGGGCAGCAGCGCTGCAGCGTGGGGGGAACGCAAGGGGAGACACGACGGAAAGCCAGCAAGTATTAAATATTTTTAAATGCCTGTTTTATTTTACAAGGTGCAAATATTACACTTTGCAGTTACGTAGTAAATACCAGATTACCAGGTAATTACGCTCAAACATTACCAAGTACTGTACCTGCAAAAATAATTGCCATATTAAGGGCCGTTATTCAGTCCCTCGATAACCCTATAGTTTAACAGTTAGAAACAAATATATCATTTATTCTCTTCACATAAAAGCTACCGACCGTTCAGGTATTGCATATGATCAATAGAGGTTTTTAATGGAAGTGCTGCTGATCTAACCTAATAACCAGAGGATCGCAAAAGGCAATAAGCAGCTAAAACCAACATGTGAAGCAAAGTCTATACAGCAAGAGTGGGAGCCGTTCCAGGGCCCCAAAGGGTCTTCAAATCACTTTATTTTTATGGGGTAAACGTAACCACGTCAAAAACCAAACTTGACATTTTAAAGTGGTTTAAAACTCACTGTAAAACCCTACTCCAGGCATGAGCTTTCTTTACAAGGTCTCAGCCCTGCAGCTATTGTGTCTGTGTAGTTCGGCTTTCCTGGGTTTATTTTCCATGACTGGGTTGTTGTGTTCTTTTCCTTTCCTTTTTTTTTTTTTTTTTCCTATTTTTTTAATAAGGGTTTTATTGATGTTCTTTTCTTCAAAAATATATATATATATATTTTCCTCTTTTCATTCTATACTGTGTAGCGGGTCTGGCTGAAGGGTACCTTGGCCATACTGTGCAGCCACTTCCTTAGTACACAAAGCTGCGTTTTCATCAGAACAGGCCAAATTAAAGGCTGGAGCTGTAAATATAAACTCTGGGATTTACAAGGCAGTGTCGGGTAGTTTGGTGGCCACCTTCCATTGCCTTTCAGCAGATGTTTCCATCCCGTAGGTGTGCCTGCAGATCCTCCCTTCGGTGGCTCTAGAAAGGTGTATTCCTCTCGGAAGGCTCCAGGGAGGGATGCAGCCAGGGTCAGGCAGGGGCCATTCAGGTTTTGGGGCCGGGTTTAAGGGGAAATAGGGGCTCTGGGCAGCAGTGAGCTCTGCACGCTGTGTCCCTGCTCTAAAGCTGCACAGGTCCAAGGGACAATGCTCGGCGTGGTGACGGTGCCGTGTGGCCACCGTGCCCAGAGCCTGGAGCGTTCAGCAGGCAGCCCACGTAGTGCTGGCTCCCCACCAGCATCTCCTGCCGCCGTGACTCACAGGAAAACCATTCCAGGGGCTGGGAGCAGCACGCGGGACGCCGTGGGGATATGGTTATGCATAGAGCGAGCGCAAGGAAATCTGTCTCTTTGTGAGGGAGAAAATGTCATTCCCTACTTAGCACTGCTTTGCATATTCTTTTGTAAACACAAAACTGTTGTTGGCAGCAGAAACTGCTTTTCTGTGGAAGTTACAGGGTCACGGCGCAGGTGGAACAACACGGCGGTGACAAACAAGGTCGGCTCTGCTCACCTGCAGCGTCAGGGCAGATGCTGCCCTCGGTGAGCTGCCCCCGCCACGTCCCTGCCCTGTGCAGGTGTCACCGAGCGTCTGGGCAGCGCCGCCGCCAGGGCTGGTGCAAAGGGAGCGCTTCACATGGGCACAGCTCCTAAATGCCCAAGGGCCAGAGCCTGCAGGAACTCCCCGGGGTGCCCTGGGCAGGCAGAGGTGCCTGGGGACCAGACCTCTGGCCTCGGCTCTGCTCCTTCCCCAGGCTCCGGGACGAGCTGATACCAAGGGCCATGGGGACGAGCACTCCCAGCAGCAGCACTGCGCCATGAGAGGTGGCCGTGCCGCGAAGGGAAAGGTAAAAACTGTGCGGTGCTGGGGCTGCAGCAGAGGGTGGCCGAAGGAGAGCACGAGGGAGGTGGCCCCGCGCTGCCTGCGCCCCCCCAGAGCGCCGCGTCGCCGAGCAGAAGTGGCTAACAAACCTCCATATGGCACGCGGCTCCTGCTGGCGGCCCCAGATCGAGTCAGGATGAGTAAGAGGAATTGTACTTCATTGTTATTTTTAATATTTGAAACTTCGCCTGTGTTGGAGGCACGGCATTGCTCAGCTTGTGAAGCATGCAGAAAATAGCAGCTAGTGGCATAATCCCTTCCTCAGAGCAATCCAGGGAAACGTCACAAGGAGAAGCACGTTCCAGAAGGGATTTTTTATTTATTTGTTAGTTTTCAGTGGTGCTAATATCGATCAAAATGTTGTAAATCTGAGGTAGAAAATTCTATTAGTATCTCATTTGCAAGAGCCTTAACTGTAAGAAAGAATTGGATTGCTGTGAAGGGAGACGAAGGGTTCGTGTGCCAAACTGGGGGGAAATCCAGGAGCGCTGCCGGCCGCACCCCGTACGGACACCGGCCCCGGGGGCTCCTGCCACTGGGTTTCCACCTGGGCTCCAACCTCGAGCAGGGTTTCCTTCAGAGGTGGTTAGAGGCCTGGAGCTTGCTGTTCTGCAGTAAGAAGGACTTGGGCACTGCATCGGCTTGGCACTGACCTGCAGAGCCGGCCCCAGACCCAACGCCAGGGTTTTCGGAAAGCCCCCACGACGCTGGGACTGGCCACATTGGTGGTTAAATAGGACTGGGGAATATGGATCAAAAGGTGCCTCGGGAAACTTCCCCATCTAGAAAATTGGTTTACAGCTCTTTGAGACGATAAAACATTCTCTGCCCTACTTAGAAGTGGGGCAGATTTCCCAAAATGTTTTGGTATTAAAAGATACGTCGAAGATCTTACCAGGTCCTTCAAAAGCCGCTAAGCACTGAAACCTGTGACAGCGAGAAGCCTACTTTGGAAAGATGTATCAGGTGCCTGTCTCTAAAGTTTAATTTTAAAGGAGTCATCCCCACGTGTTGAAGTGCCAAGCAGATCAGCACCCAAACCCGGATCCTTGGGAGGTTTTCTGGCACTTCTGACGGCAGTAGCGTTGGGCACAGCCCAGACCCATGCACCCAGAGCCAGGAGGGGGAAGCCAGGCCCCCGGAGGGGAACCCGGGGCACCCCTGCTCGCGGCCGCCCGCCGGGACCACGGTGGCTGTGCGGGATGAGCCAGGCGCAGGCTGCTGGAACTCCTGCTGGAACCGGGCTCGGCGCTTTCCAGGCACGGCGCTTTCACCCACGCACAAATGTGTGACGAGGCTTTGGAAGGCTTCGGGCGCTGGTAGCGTGGCCGAAGGATGGGGAAGAAGAGGCCAAGGAGGACAGGAGCGGAGTTTGCCGAGGTTTGCGCCTCCTGAGCACCTTCCCTGCCCAAGGCTTCCTGAGAACTTTGGAAAAACTCCATTAGCTCTCTCCGTTTGAAGGTGACATTTATTTCCAATTCTCCCCACAATACGACGACGAAATTACATGAACTTTAAATCAAACTTTAGTGCAACGGGATAAATAAGTCTCACAGCTGGCTGCACCGAACCGGCGTCAGAACAATCGCGGCAGCGCTGCAACTTTATCTTCTTAACAAACGTTTGTTTTCCATTTGCATTTGACAATGGAATTAATAAACTATTTCACCAATTTAAGTTTAATGAAAAGTGTATCTCCCCACTCAGCTCCTGACCCCACTTATCTCGTTTATAGGGTTTGCAGTTTACATAATGGTAAAACGAGGCATTTTCCTTACATCGTTTCAAACGCCTCCGTTTCCAATTTTCGTGGTAACAGTGAGGGCGCTTGACAACAACGGTCCTTTGATCTGGTTTGTCTCTTACCTGCCCCGGAGCCGCCGGGCAATTGTTAAATGCAAAAGCCACAGAACCAGATAACAAAATAGACCATTAGTGTATAAGCTTTGGCCACAATGGTTTCAATAATAATTAATATGCAGGATAGCTAGTCGTGTCACACACCATTTCAGACTCGAATTGCATCTGTCAGTCCAAATTCTGACTATGTGCGCGGCATCCAGCACCGAATCTAGTTAGACAGCTAACTGAATTAAAACAAAAATCTACAGATGCATGATAAATGCACAGGATGCTATGTCACACATGAATGACTTCTGTGCAGGCCAAATGACAGATGTATTTCCTCGACTCCAGGCCAGACTCCAGCACAAACCACTCTTCATTTATCAATAATTGGGCCTTAATTTCATTTGGCAGTGCTAGAGCAGCATGCTCAGCTTCCTCTCCAATAGACTAACACTAATTAGACTTTTTTTTGGGCATCAATCTTTTTATTTTATCCTCTAATAATCAACCATAAGCATAGCTATATCTTGCCTTTTTCGAGGGACATGGTGCGCTTTACTCATAACTCATTATTAGCAATAATGGAATGGGAATGGGAACCGTTCTATTATTTATGTCGGAGAGAGAGAGAGGCACAGAGGCAGGAGTGGGGGATCGTATTCTGCCTATTCACATTGAATCAATGTCTCGATTCGTATGCCACCTCTTTTGAATAATAAATGTCATGTTCTATTAGTCCTTATATACCAAAAAGGAGATTTTAGTTAAATAGAGACTATTTATCAGGGAGATTTTGGGTAGAGTTGAATACAGGCGCAGCAATTCTGATGTAAATGTGGCATGCGATATCCAGGCACTGGTACCATTAAGGCTCAGTCCCGAGGGCTGCTGAGCACTTCTGAGCGGCGCTGGGCATCTCAGCTCCACTTAAAAAAATAAATAAAATCAGTTCCATGGTAATTATGGGCACCAGACTGGACTGGGTTTCTTCCTGGTTTGTTAATGGCAAATAATAAGATCCCAAACAAAACTGCCTTACTTATTTTTTTTTCCTACAGCCATCAGATATGTGTACCTTAATGATCATGTGATTCATACATGCACACATGCTTGTAGAGAAATGAAAGAATATGTAGGTGAGAGCACGCATGCATATGCATAGAGGCAGGGATGGGATAATCTTACAGCTTATTTACGCTGCACATTATGCCATCAAAGGACTTATCCCCGCAGAGTTGGGCTTTGCAGCTAAATTCCCTGCAGTTTCAAATGCAGTGATTGAACTGACCTTGGTTTACGTAAGTTTTGATCTTATCGCCCACCTTCCCCATAAGCTCAGAGACGAGCACGATATTCCCCAAGCCTTTTTCTGCCTTCAAGTGACAAACTGAAAAGGCTGTTCCCATTTGCAGAGAAGACCTTCGCTTCAGGTAAGCGTTAAGCCCTATTGATTTGCTCCAGGGACCAGTGCTGTTCGGTGCCACTCGCGCTCCCGTCAGTGTTTTCGCACACAGCACTGTGCTTATTGGCACAGACTAAATCAGTGATGTGGTCCTCGGGGCTGATTGCTATGCCCAGATGATCTGTTGGAGTTTGCTGCGTGATCCAATCTATGGCATAATTGAAGAGGATGAGGAACAAAATTCATCCTTGTTTCACCCCAGTAACTACGCCAAATTCAACAGAGAGCTCTCCATATGGTCCAACACAAGTTAGGTAATGTGTATATTATGCCATAATAAATGAAGTCTCATAGGCCTTAGTGGCTAGTTATTATCAGAGATCTTTCATAGCAATTCATTGTGATTGGAACAGAATGCAGCAACTGGAAAAATGATAAATAGTGCTGCTGTACGGTTATGATAGTGATGGAAAAATCTGGGCTCGCAGTCTTTTGCGAAATAACAATGTGCCCACATGTGTTCGCTCTCCACTTTTGGAAAAATCTAAGTGCTCTGAATTCAAATTTATTTATTTCCAGGATGAATGCAGATGCATTTCAAGGGCCTCGTCCTAAATTAGCTGTGTAACTCCTGGGAGACATCTTTTCCCAGAGGGTACGAAATCTGGGAGTGCCCATTAGCTCTACTGGCTGTTCCAGCAAGTGAGCAAGGGCAAAACATGCCTGGGAGTCAGGCTCTCCTTTCCTTTTGGTTGGTGCCACCCAAATAAATGCAGTGTTTAGGCTCTTCCTTAAGGTGTCAAACAGTTCCTAAAGCTGTTCCTAAATGTTTTTTTTTTTTTTCCCTCCTCTGGTTGGAATCGTGCTTAGATTCATATCATCCTCCTAATTCTTTGTTGTTCTTGTTGTAATTAAACGCTTTGTGTAATAAATTCACTGAAAAAAAAGTCATATCATGGAACAATATCCCATGGGGGTAGTGGAAGTGCCATCAAGTACGTATTTAAATAAAAAGTGCTAGCAAAAAGTTGCTTTTCTCTCCAGCTCCATTTCCATGCCCTCAGTGCGCTAAGTAGCCATGTTTTATATTGCAGTTCTGATAAATTACAGCGTTCCTTGTCGCTGCTACTCTCTACAGCAAAGACCTTTATTGCCAGTGTGACACCTGCCTCGCTGACTTATTTTGCTTGATGGGAACAATGAGGAGCCTCCTTCCCCCTGGTCCAGGCGCTCCTGGCTGGTAACTTACACGCACGGTCTCTGCGAGCAGAGGAGACCCAGCACTGCCCCCACATCTGCCAACAGCCTAGCAGATATGCAGCCCAAATGTTTGGCACAACCACTGAATTAGGGCTGCTTACCCCAAAAGAATATTTTTCCCTTTCTTGTTATTTTATTGCATGCGATTCTGAAAATATAGATTTACTTCCCAACCTTACCATTGCTTTTTAAAGTAACCCCAGAGCCTCAAACACTATCTATCTATATATTCATTTTCACCATAAAAGCAACAAGATCCAGAGCTTCAAAAAAGTCCGCTCCAACTCAATAGATTGATTACCAGATTCAGCTCCTGTTTATCTGGAAATGTGCAACTGCTTTTTCTGTCCATTGACTCAAGCTGCAAGCCTGCCACTTAAAAAAGATTTGTTAATGAGGTTTCAGTGCCACTGGGCCCTTAACATTTCTTTTTGCCTATAAACTAATTTTATTGTTTTACTGTAGTGAGGAAAATTGCTGAATTTGTCTCGGAATGAAAAATATTACCCTATGAAAGATAAATAGCCGATTAATAAAATAAGGTTTTTAAAAATATATAATTTTGGAATAAAAACAAAGCTGATAAGCGCGGGAGCATTGGGGAGCTTTTTAATTTCCATCACGCTTCTCCAAGTTCAAATCTCACCCCGAAACACCGGGAGAGGGCTGGAGCAGCCAGCGCGCTCCGCGGGCTTCTCCCGATCTTCGCCCCCCGGCCGGAACTGTTCACACCCGCTTGGTCTTGGGAAAGCTCAACGCCTGGAGGAACGGCATCGCTTGGAGAGCCGGGTGGTGGGGGCACGGCAGCACGGACCCGCACCCAGCTCTGCTCCACGCCACGGTGCCGGGAGGGACCCGCACCGCGGGAGCGTCCCCGGGGTGCCCGCCGCACCTTCCCTGCCGCTGCCCCCACTTATTGATACCTTCCTCGTTCCCAGACTTTTCTGGTCTGTTACCATGGCAATCCCTTGCCTCAATAGGGTCCTTGTGAACTTGTTTACCATCCCAATTATAACATTTTCAAATCCAGGCTGATTATGACAGCTCTGTGTCGCCCATCTGTGCCTGATCTGATCAGCACTTCCACAACAATACATTGGCAGGTCACCATCGCCCGCGTCACGCGCTCCCCAGCAGAAATGCCGCACACGCGGGTGGATGCTTGTGGGACGGGGAGGATCGGCCGCCCGGCACCCAGCCGGGGTCGGAGGCACATGGAGAGGGCACTCGCCATGCCAGCACATCCAAATCTGCTTAGAGGGAAGTACAACATAAAGAGGAACTTCTTGCTGGCTTCGGTGCGGCCCCATAGAGAGCAAGGTGCTGGTGCAGTACAACCAGGCTGTGTCCGGCCAGAAGGGCTGAATATGAGAAAAAACATGAGAAAAATATGAGAAAAATATATATGAGAATATACATGAAAATATATATGAACATATATATGAGAATATGAGAAAATATGAGAAAAATGGGTGAGAGGACTACATCAAGAAGAAACAAAACCACATGCCTTCTTCACTTCTATTTATGACTACTGTTCAAAAAGCAGCATGGTTTCACATGCTTTGTAAATAAACCACTTTTTCTAGTAAAAATGTAGTTTGCCCAAGGTGTCGGACATGGCATAGCCCAGGTAAGGGTCAGGGGACACCCATCGCTTTCTCCAGTGGACAAAAGCCTGCCCAGCCTTGAGGCGCACAAACCCTTCTTCAGATCCTGCATATTCTTGTCTGTGTTTTGTGTGGAAAACCTGTTAATTTGACAAAGAGGACAGGGAAGGGTACAAGAAACCAGAGGCTTTAACACATCTGCCAGAGAATAGATTTGAACGGGTCTCTTAATCCTGCAGGCAGGAAGCTCCCGAGCTCCGTGGCGGAAGTCACAGCCAAATACTTTCAGGCTAGAGATAAGCAGGTTTTGGTACAAATTTTCAACAGGGATGAAAATTTAGCCATTGGAAGCATCTAGCAAGAAACATAATAGAAAGTCTGTCCCTTCGAGTCTTAAATCAAGACGGATATCCTTATGAAAGGGCTGTTCTAGCTCGGCAGCAGGGCTGTGCTGGATGCAGCTATTCTGGGGTTTAGATTAAATTAAATGATGATAATGGTTCCTTGTCTCTGAATCTGTAAAAGAAAAGTACACTTAAAAAAAAATATGTTCTGGTGTCACTTGTGCCAACTTCTGACTCAACTGCAACATGCGCATATTTCTCACAGTTCGGGATTTTTCCAAATAACTCGGTGTTCTCAATAGGTTCATTATGAACCTCTGAAGGAGCATTGTTAGCATCAGCCCGGGACCGAGCCTCCTCCCGCTCCATTTCCGTCCCCTCTCCAAATCTCCTTCATCGCTGGGAATGCTGCTTCCACTGGGTTTTCCCAATGAAGATAAACCAAGTCTGTCTGTCAGCATGTGTCTGATTAAGTATTTTCTTACTGTGCTTAAAAAAAAATAAAAAGTGCTTTGGCTGCTAACCGGGAAAGTGCGATGTTGCAGATGTCCAAAAGAAGTTCCTGAGACACCATACAAAAACAACATTGCTCTGGAAAGGAACAAAACAAAACACAACAGGAATTCGCGTTCCCTCGGCGCAAACACCACAATGCTCCGCAGATACCACGATAACTGGCTGAACACTTCCTTGGCGCTCAGGGATGCCTGTCTCAGAAGACATCGCTTTCCTGTGTACCGGCACAGCTCTTCCTGTGCAGTTCCATCCTGACGCGGCGGAGCATCACCCCTGGCCCTTCCCCAGCAGAGCTCGGAGCGCCGAGCACGGCCTCTGCTCGCCCAGCCCCTGAGGCAGGAGCTGGGAAACGCCGTGCTGCGGCTCCTCAATTCAACTAAGAATTCGAGTGAATTCTTTTTTTTCAGAATGAATAGTAAAAAACGGTCTTTTTCTCTTTCTCTGTCAATTATTAACAGGCAGTTTCAGGGCCACTCCTAGCTTCCTGCGCAGGAGCAGCCTCCAGGTGGTGGACGTTAGCGTCGCACAGCCGTTTTCTGCCAGGATGGAGTTTGGTCTCTGGGAGCTCAGCTCCTGCATCCCTCCCCGGGGAGCTGAGCTCCGTGCTCAGCCCTGCCTGGCAGGGGCACGAGGTGCTGTGGCTGCCGACAGCCTGTGCCACCCAACCCGGCCGGTGGCATTGTCCCCTGCTTCCCCCTGCCCAGAGCACAGCATCAATTTGTTCTCTCAGTACAGACACCACCGGAGATTATAGGCTTGAACAGGCTTCCACAGCGCCGTTGCTCTCTGTTTTTTTTCTTAGGTCATTTTCATCCCGTTTCTGTTTCCCTGGTCCCAGTTCCAAATTCTGGACTAGCAATTGGGAGCTCTTTGCTTGTGAGCAGCAGCAAAAGCCACCAATAGCCGAGTGAGCGGGCAGCACTGGCACGGGGACAGCCGCGCAGCAGCCTCTGAGCTGTGCATCGCGCCCTCCTCCTGCCCCTGGCCGGGCTGCCTGTCCTCGTGCGGGGAGGAAGAGCTCCATCCTCATCCTCTGCATCTGCCTTCCCCACGCGGCTGCACTGCCATGTGGCCGTGGGGATCTGCCTCTCCTCGGGCCATTCGCAGCACCAGAAAAATGATGGGGTTTGGGGTGGTTGGGATTTTCTCTCCCAGAGCCATTTCCCGTTTTTGTTTGCCATTAAAGCCTAACTTAATTTCAGATGTGCCTGTGGCAGGCCATTTCAGTTAAACGCCGCCTTGCCTGCCAGAATACTTCTGCCGTACTTTGTTTTTTAATCCCACTAAGCTGAGAACATCTTCTGCTTGGTTTGGAGAGACACAGCTGAAAAAAAAAAAAAAAAGAGCACAGAAGGCCTGGTTTTAAAAATGGATGTGTGCGTGCTGGGGAGCGAGCTCCCTTCTCTCCCCTCACTCGTGTCGGTGGTGCTGCTCGCATCCGCAGGGCAGAGAGGGGCAGCGGCGGAGGCTTCTGCCCTGGCGCTTTGTAGGGCCTGCCAAAAATCAAGCGGTAGGAAGGAGAAATGGTGCCTCCCTTTCCACAACACATGCTGCCCTCCTTACCAAAGCAGAGGGAAAGAAGAGCAAACTGCAGTGGTGACAACCTCGCTCCCTGGGCGAGGGAGGGGATGTGGCCCAGGGGTGACCACAGCCAGCCTCACACCTCCAGTACGTGGCAGCTTTCTGGGTGTGCTGAGTGCCACTGCTTTTGTTGTAAGGCACGGTGGTTTTGCCTGCTTTATTATTTTTATATTTTAATAAATATGTATGTTGCTATTATTAGGTGGTAAGCTGCTGCATTATGCTACTAAGAGAAGTTCCTGGGGGAAAAAAAAAATAATTAAAAAAAATAATTTAAAAAAAAACCATCTAAGTTCCTCCCAGTCAAGCTCAGACAAATGTGAGAAGCCCTGGGCTCAGTTTCCCCGTGGAGGGTTTCCTGCGCCCTGGCCCAGCACTGCATCCCATTCCTGCATCCCATTCCCACCCGAGGGGGAAGGGAAGCGGGACCCGAGCGCAGCATGGCCAGGGCGGGTGGCACCGTGGTGGCTTCGTGGGGCCAGGGCTGTGGCGAGCACAAGCCCTGGGCACACCTGCCCACGGGTGGGATAGAGCTCTGCTTGTTGAACAGATGATTCATCTTCCTTGCTGGATCTTTGCTTTAGATCCAGTTTCCAGGGCATTTGAAAAACAAACCAGAATCAGTGAGGTTACCTAAGTTGATTACCGTGTTTGTTATTTAAACCAGAAAACTTCTATTAATACACGACAAGGCGACCGCCTCTGTTCCTTCCAGGGGACACAGCTGTGTCCTCACGCTCAACCCCGAGCCCGGCCACACTCTCCCCTTCTCCCCCCCCGCCTGGTTCTGCCCCCGGCTGGGTGGTGGCAGTGTCCCCGTGCCGGGGGCAGGTCCCCACAGCAGGGGTCCCCTGGCTGTGTGTCAGGCAGGGCTGCTCGTGAGCATCCCCAGCACCTCCACGGCACCTGGAAGTGCCACGGCCCCTTCCTGCTCCCACGCAGGCTGCGCTGCTCCCTCAGCCCCTGCCCTGCGCACAGCGGCAGCCCCTTGGTGCTCGGGGTGCCCGGGGAGGAGGAGGAGGAGGAGGAGGAGGAAGGTGCTGCCGGATTGCAGAGGCGCTGTCGGTGCACGGCTCTGCACCGAGTCTCATGCCGCACATTTGGCTCCGGGCCCGGGGCTGGATTTAGTCATACAGTGTTAATTTTAAGTTCCTAAAAATGCCGAGAGGGAAGCGGGGAGGGCAGCTGGAGGACTCTGTTAGTGTCGGTGAGACAGATCCATCTTTGTGGCACAGCGGGGACAAAGGCGGAGAGAATCAGCTGGTTTCTGCAGCGTTTGTTTGTGTTAGGAGGGGCAGGGGGCAGGAGCTGGCCTCGCCTCATGCCCAGGAGAGGGGCGATGCCCTCAGCTGTCAGGGCAGGAGGCTCGCTGCCCAGTCCTGTGGCAACCCTTAGTCCCGCAGAAAGGTGCCCCTGCTGCCAAACCCATGGCTTCAGCCAGCAGCGGGGGCTCAGGCCAGCCCCACGGCCACCCCAGGGGCTGGGGCCGTGTGCCCCCGGCCCGGGACAGCTCCCGCAGGGCCTGCGCTGACACCAGGGGTTGCATAAGGCGGCCGTCAGGAAATAGGAGCGGCACCGAATGACTCACGCAGCCAGCCTCTCGCTGGAGCTGTGAATTTCTCCTTCAGGAAAGCGTTCGGGGAATTTTCTGGAAATTGATAATTTGCTTGCAGTGACTGCACGGACAAATATTCACAGGCCTTTTCCCCAGTGAAGCCTGCACAGCTCACCGTTGTCAGGATGTGCCAACAAAGGCCACAGGACAGAGCACGAAAGCAAGCTTGGATTTTATTTGATTTTCCACGGCAGGTGGCTCGGGCTGTGGCTGTGTGCTGGTCAGAGCTGGGAAGGTGCCTCTGCCACCGGGACCCCGCACACACCGGCAGAGCTGACGGCACCACGCTCACACTTCTGCAGGGGCCGTGCTTTTAGCTTTATTCCAGCAGATCCCCAGCACCCCGGCACCGCAGCCCCCCAAAGCCACACAGCGGTGTGACACCGACCCCGCCGTGGCTGCTGAGCCCGGGCTAAGAGCCAGCCTCTTCTTTTTGTGGTGAATAATTAGCTCTTTTGCACAGAAACTTTCCAGTGTGGGAGCGAGCGCTACTTTGCCCAGGAAGGCCATTTTTTAATTGGGGACGACCGACAGACAACTAATAACAAGAACAGGCTCGCTGTGAACCTTGAGATGATTTGCAGTAACCCTCGGCTCCCTGGCAATGCAGATCGTGTGCTTACTGGAGATAACATATGACTAAGACTGGGACTTTTTAACCTCATTTTCAAAGCATACACACCCAAACGAGCGCTATTCAGGTCTTCATAGAGTCATCTAGGTTGGAAAGCACCTCCAAGGTCATTGAGTCCAACCACAAGACCACGATGCCCCTTACAAAGCATCCTGCAGGAAAAAACATCAAGGGTCAGACCTCGGCTTTGCCATAATGATACGATGCGAACTCCTCCACGAGAGGCTCCACAATGTTTTAATTTTCTGTTTGTTTGTTTGTAATCTGGTACGGTCGCTGGCAAAGCCGGTGGCGGCGTCTGCCACGGCGCTGCTCTGGGGCAGGGACACGTCTGTCCCCACCGCAGGTCTCTCTCTTTCTCCCACCCACTTAATTTATGCTAATTATCAAATGCTGAATGTTTGGCTCCAAAATATCAGTGCTTCCAGTTCCTAGGTTTTCTCGGCAGAGGGTGAATAAAAGTGATTTGCTTAAACGGGGGCTTAATATTCCAGTTTCTGTATCAGTCACCTATTTTTGATGGTTTATTATGATCAGAGGTACAACTCCATTGAGCGATCAGTGCCTGTGGAAATTTTAAAAAGAATGGGGAAAATTGTATACGGTTATAGAATTTTTGATATGCGTGTTAGTTTTAATCTGAGCAACATTATCATAATTTAACAGAGGAGATGTGAAACATTCAGATACAATAGCTGATGTAATTAAATGTAGAAGGGAGCTGCAGAGAAATGACAGGTTTCCATTTTCAGTACAAACACTTTTCCAAAAATTATGGGTGCTCAGCAACAAATATGACACCTATCTAAATTCAGGAAGTACAAAATGTTCATATTCATATTAAAAGAGAATGTGCAATCAGAAATCAGGCTGAATGGCAGAAAAAAATGCAGACGCGAAGACCACATCAGATGAGGGCGAGGCGCAGCAGACCAAGCCGGCTCTGAGCAGCACCTCTCGTAAATGTGGGGGTAAAACCCTCCGTGCTCTGATAGAAGCTGTGGGAGGCTAAAAGTGGTGAAATATTGCCCTATATCCCATTGACAGGTTGCAACTCCCTTCTGTCATCTGAGAGGCCAGGAAACTGTGCTCTCCATGGGACTCCTGCCTGAGCCTTGACCTCCTTGTCCTCATCCTCATCCTCATCCTTGTCCTCCTATTGTTCCTCCTCCTCCTCCTCCTCCCCGATCTCCTGCTCCTGTCCCTCCTGCCATGCCTGGGGCAGCAGGTCGGGGCAGGGAGGAGGCTGCAGTGACTCGGGGAGCCCTGTGCAGAGGTGGAGGTGTCACTGCGGAGCCGCGCTGCGTGACAAAGGATGGCGAGGAGTGCACGGAGATGGGGAGAAGGCAGATTCGTGGGTGTCTGCTGATTTTATTTGCTTTATGGAAATGTAACAATTGCCTCCATTCAGCAGATGAAGAAATGAGTCACGGAGGAGCCGATGGTTCACATGTAGCTGTGTAGGACATCTGTGTCACGTCAGGCAACCCAGGCCTTTCCAAGGGCTGGCTGCTGCCCCCGCTCCCATCCTTCCTCCTTCCCCTTTGTTTCCTACACCAGCTCCTTCTCAACCTAACGTGCTCCGTGGCGAGGGTGCTTCAGAGCAAGGGTGTTTCTCTGAGGCAGGAGGATCAGGATGGCTCTGCAGTCGCAGTTTCTGAGCTGAAAGGAATGTCAACTATTCCATTATTGAAAACTAGGGGGAAGAATTACACCGGGCTGGGAGCAGCGGATAAACAGGCAGCTGGCACGGGGAAGGAAATTTCTTCCTTTCCCTACCTTGTGCTTCTGCAAGTCACAACTTTGTCAGTGTGTGCCTAACTGTGGATTTAGAAACCCGAGTGTAGACTCCCAGCCTTTCCCATGTCTATTTGCGTCTCAGACATGAGGCCAGATGCTCGGCTCGGAGACGCTGGTGCGCTTCCAGGGGAGCGGGGGGTGCGGGAGCCTTCCCTGCCCAAGGAGCTCCCTCGGTGCCTGCGGGCAGCCTGGAGGCATGCAAGGTAGAACAGCAGGGGCTTCGCCTTTCCCCCATCGCTCCTGCCACAGGATGGGGGTGGCAGGGCCCCATTCGGGCAGATGAGGCACCCGGGGGCTGCAGACACCGCTGGCCCCCTCGTGCCACCGGACGAGCCCTGTCCAGGTGCAGCCACCCAGGAGCGTGGGGCTGCGGGCGCTGGGCTGCTGCAGGGCTGGTGGGGGTCCCACAGTGCCATCGGCCCCTGGTCCTGACAGGGGGACCTGCGGGCAGCTGGTGCTCAAGGGATAGGCATGAAACCTGCATGAAACTTTTGCATGAAACCTGCAGGAAACGGGCAAGGTGAGCGTCCTCGCGCTGGGCAGCGTGTGCATCCGTGTGCCTCCCAGCACTGCCGCGTGGTGTCTGCCAGGAGAGGACATGGCCCCGTGGCAGCAAAGCCCTCGCCCACAACTGGTCAGAAAAGCAGGAGATTTGGTGCTGCTTGTAAGGCTTCCTCCTCCCCTGGTGCAAAGCTCGCTTGCTTGGTAGACAGTCCTCATGAGCATTTCAAGCAGAAGGTAGAGCTGGCGGCTTGGCAAGGCCCACACTGAAAATCCGTATTTGGATCATGAATCAGTACCATAATTTCTGTGTAAAGGAACATTTCAGGAGGATTTATAGCATAGCATGCTAACATCGGATCTGCTTGTCACAGATCGTGTTAAAGGCTACAGATAAAAGGTTTGCAGTTTACAGCCCTGGAAAATTAGAATGAATTCCCTGCTGTGAGCACAGCGCAATGACTAGCAGAAATCTTCCCTCAGACACTAAGTTGGACCAAGAGCCACAGCTGACTGATGGCAAAAACAGCTTCGAGAAGATGGTTATGTACCCAGCCACCGAGAAACAAAACCTCGGGGGACAGCGAGCAGTGGCGGTGCCACAGCCCACGGCCTCGCATGGCCAGCACCAGGGGCAGCCAGAGGGTGTGCCCTGGCAAAAGTCAGGGGCACGGTGAGATGGCTGAAAAATACGTGAATAAATCTGGAGACAGAGTTTTTAACCCACGACCTCGAAGTGAACATTGTTTCCCTATGTTTGTTTTTTTTTTCCTTCTTAAATTTACCATCGTATGTTGCACGCTGACTTCTGCTGTTCCTCAAGTCTTCGACAAGACGATGCTGACATGAACTAACCCTCCCTTGACACAGGGGAGTTCGGATCAAGCTCAGCTCCCACAGCCAACCTGCCCACGTCGATACGGCCAGGACCCTGCTCCCAAGCACGCAAACACGTTGCAGCTGCATGCCACCACCCTCCAGAATTACTTGAAATTAAAGACTTGTGCTTAAAACTGTGTTCAAATCCGCGCACCCCTGAATAAAATCAGACGTGCACGGCAGTCACATAGAAAACAGAAAGCCTACTTGCAACACAAAATTAGACTCAGTGGACTTGTTCAGATTCCTTCTGTGCGATTTTAGGATGTTCGAGCTCAAAACACAAAGTAGAATTTTCAAGCCATTGAAACTAATATAAAGAAAAAAATTAAGAAGTTTGCCTAAAAAGCTTCTGAAATGGGACCGGAGAATTTTTCACATAGAAGAAATGTACAAAAGCTCTATGAACATGTTTTCTCTTTTCAAAAGCTGTTTTCTAAATGTCAGTTTTATCGCCTTTTTTTTAAACCATTTATGACCATATGTGTTTTTATGATATTCACAACATGCTTGTGCCACACAAGATGCAAATGTAATTTCCTGTTATAATGGCACAATATGCATAGCAACAAATGAGAAATGAGTGACACAAAATAATGAAAAGTGGCTCTGTGTGTGTGCCGGGAGGTTTTTTTTTTTTACCCTAGGAGGGAATTACCCCGGGAGGTGACAGAGGGCTCCGGCTCTGGGTGTCCTCGGGATGGGTCCTCCACCTCTAACACGTGGAACCTGCATCTCCCCCAGCACAACCCAATAGGTTTGTACATCGGTAGCGATGTTGTTGCTCGCAGAGCAGCGATTTCAGGGCGTTTGGGCCAGGGCCACCCTCACCTGGGCAGGTTGTCCTCCTGCCGGCCTTGCAGCACCAGCCCGCAGAGCAAACCCCACCGTGGTTCCTGGAAATAGCAGCACGTGGTGGCATGTCCCCTGCCAGCACCAACCGCCGGGTGAGCTCCTGCAGGACACAGGGCAGGTGCTGTGCACAGCCCCACGGGGACCACGGCACCTTGCAGACACAGGGAGCATCGCCCCAGCTCCTGGAGGCTCAGGGAACACCGGCAGGCCATGAGAAACGAGCACGGGGCAGCGCCTTTTTACGGGGTTTGAAAGAGAAAGGGAAAAAAAAATGGGAAAAAAAACATAATCAGGAAATGCTTCATTAAATACCGTTTGTGCGTGCTGTCCAAAACACCAAAACAAATGAAATGGAGAAGCAAATAAACAAGAAAAGGGAAAGAATTTCCTCAGAGGCAGAAGCGGTGCGGGGGCTGCGGGGCCAGCTGGGTGCCGGGGTCCTGCCCACACGGGGTGGCCCCGGGCGCAGGGTGCAGCCCACAGCCGCTAACACTGCACCACGGAAAGGTGTTCCTAAACCAGCTGCAAGCTTCAAAAGCCTCAAGTGAAATATTTTATTGCCTATTTTAAGCAAGCTCTGAGAGCACGACACGTTGTGACTGAGGCTGGGCAGGAAAATGCTGACTGAAATTTTTCCTTACAGGAAAAAAAAAAAAAACAGTTTGAATAAAAGCAGTTTTGTCAGGACATCACACTTGGCAAAAAGAAATTATAAAGAAAAACACATTTCAAAACAAAAATACGTATTCAAAGTTTTTTCTGCTACTTTAAACATTTCACTTTTTCTGATGTTTTTCTTCTGTGTTTGTTATCACAACAGTGTGACTTACCAGCACTTGGTTTGTCAGTATGGAATAAAGTATAGCACTTTTATTATTATTATTATTATTGTTATTGTTTGTATCCTGCTTATTATTAATAATAAGGAAATTTGCAATTAGATATCAATAGAAACATTTTATCCTCCCAAGAAGAATGTACTTTTCATCACTCTAAAATGGTTTGAAAGCCTCATTTATTGTTTTATTTCAGAACCCACAGCCGATTACGTGACCCGTTGGTTTGATGTGCTCCTCACAAAAGGCCAGTCCTTCCCAAACACTCCGAGTTGAATTTGCAGATTCAGGGGCACAGGGGAAGTACCACAGGCAGCGCTGACACGCGGCCCTGCAGTGTAAGCAGCACACATCTTATGCACACCGAAATTAAAACATCTGAGACGGAATTCTGAAAAACAGAGAAGAGTCAAAAAAAAATAAAGAGTTGGTGGGGAAATCCCTTTTCCTGGGAAATTTTAAAAACATTTATACATTTTTTTTCCAGCCTGGAGCAAGTGTCAGAACGTTAGCATTCCTCGCGGAGTGTAAATTAAGAGTTTTGGCCAGTTCTGGCTACGGCCTGCAGTGACACATACAGTCTGTTAAAACGGGGAAAAAAAAAAAAGTTGTCGTACTTAAAATATTCATACCTCGGCTCGCAGACTGACATGTGTAGCAGTTAGGAGGAAAACATTCCTGAGGGCTTCAACTGCCTGATTTTAGCTTTTGTAGGAATTACTCATTGAATAATAAACTCCTATGAATTATTTAGAGATTTTTCGTGTAACACACTGGAATACAATTCCCACCTTGATCCGCATTTTAAAGTACACAACTTTATTACAACTTCAGAAGGGCGATCTTGCACCTTGCGCGCCGCGTGGCAGCTTGGCGCATTATTCGCGATAGCCTCGGCGGAAGAGTGCTGACATATTTTTCTCACACTTCTCCGAGGTCACAGGTTTAAATCCCAGCGGAGACCAGGTGTAGGCTTCCTCCACCATCTGTGAATCCAAGATGAAGTATTTCTGCTGCATTTGTGAAACGCACGGGAGGCGGCCGGGCGCGTTCCCCGCCGCACATCCCCGACCTCGAGCCGCTGCTGCGGGCAGCAAGAGGGGGCACTCGGCACAGAGGGGTGCGGGGAACTGGTGGTGCAAAAGGAGCTGACTGCATTGCTCATGAACAATGTTTGATTAGGATTGATCATCTTTTGCCCTTTATAAGTCATAAACGTCTGCCACGCGACTGGGGTGCGCTGCCGGCAGCCGCTGGCTGGCCTAGGCCTCTCTCTGTGTGTTTGTCCATGCTGGGGCTGTCCCGCTCGCCACCAGCCCTGCAGTTGCTGGTCAGCCACAAGCCAGCCATGAGAAGGCCTGGGGAGCCCATGAGGGACATCACAGCAGCATTTGCAGACATTGCAGGGCCACAAAGCCATGCACTAGCCGGCTGTAGCAGTATGGGGACAGGAGTCTGCGAATGGCTGTGTCACCCGACAGCATGACTGGGTTCCACATGTGGGTTCACTGATTAAGAGAATGAGGTTATCCTCATCACCCACTTTACGTCTGCCATGCCAGCGGGTGGCTTCTGGCCGTGTCCCTCCACTGCCACCTCCAACAGCTGCCCACCCGCCTTGGTGCAAGGGAACACATAGCAAGGGGCCTGGGGACAGCACCAGGCCTTTGAGTCAGCTCAGGCCACGCCACAAGCATCAGCCTCCGACAGAGGGGAAATGAAATGATTTTTAATCTTCACCAAACACTCTGGAAGTGCACTGGGGATGGCGTCAGAGCAGGGAGCCCCAGCAGGGCTAGGTGGGCGCAGGTCCCTGTGCGAGGAGTCGGGGCTGGCCTGCCACATCCCATAGGCATTTGGCAGCAGCAGGCCGGGGGATGCTTCTTCCGAATGTGTGCAGTACCATGTTGTCCTAATTTAGGAGCTTTTGTGTCTCATCATAAAGAGCCCTAGAACAAGACGATTAGGGGAAAACTCTTTGAAAATCAGAGCCCATGTTATTGCTTCTTGATGGACTAACAATTCAGATCTAATTGATCACAGCATTAATTATACATAATCTCTACGTACGAGGGCAGCCTTGTGGGATATTTCTAATCAAATTAAAACTAATTCAAAGCAATCTGACATTACAGAATGTTTTGTCTCTATTTTAGGACAGGGAGTCAGGGGATATGAAATGCATATTACATCTTGATCTGAGTGCATGCACTGTAAAAAGGCCTTTAATATAATCACTTCCACGCGGCAGTGATTATGAGTACAGTAGTCGTGCAGCTCGCAGAAATGATATTTTAAAAAAATAAAGTGGACTGGCAACTTGAAAAAGCTGCTCCGCCGAAATGTCAGCGTGAGTAGGTGAGCTTGTGCCTGAAGGCAAAGCCGTGAGGATGGGCGCTGCTCGCCCTCCCAGGCCAGCACGTGCCCATGTGTGCTCGAGCACACCTCCAGTCAGCAGAACATTTGGGGAAAAATGTTCTGAACAGGGACAGACTGTTTAATCAAAGCCCTAGTAACATATATACATTTGCGGATTAAAGGGCTTTTCATCATTTTTAACTGAAAGCACGGGTAGATATGTTTTGATTTCTTTTTATGAAAACACTCTGAGGAGTTCAGAGGATGTATTTAAGTTAAAAATAGTGTTTTTAATTGCAAGTCAAAAGGCAGTGTGCTTACCTCACAGCTTGAATGGAGCCCATCCAAAAACACACAGCAAGAAAAAAGGCGCGGGAGCAGATTCTCGTCTGGTGTAAATCAGCGCGGCGTTGCTGGCTTGGTCCCGCCGAGGGTCTGCTCTCACTTATCCGCTCCTCCCGGCCCCCCCACCCCTGCCACCGCCCCCGTCCCCATCCCCATCCCCATCCTGTCCCCATCCCGTCCCCGTCCCCGTGCTCGGCGGTGCTGGCAGGGGTCAGAGCCCCGCAGCCGGCGCAGGTGGGGCGGCAGCGCTCGCCTTTGACCCAAAGCTGCTAAGATCCTCGGGCGGCTGGCGTTAGCGGCTTCCCGTGTGCTCGGAATCCAGCACAGGCTGGAAACTTCAATAAAAAGTGCTTTATTGATTCTAATTAAATCTTTTTTCTTTCTTTTTTTTCTTTTTTTTTTTTGTTTTGAAATGGATAGCAGACACCGATCCTAGTTAACTTTAATTTAGGACTGACATTTACATGCTGTCTAAGAAGTGGGAATTCAGAGTGGACAATTCATTTTAATTTTGGTGAAAAATATCATTTAAATGTCAGAAAACTGCATATTTAACATTTGCAGTAATTAAGTGACTTTAATTTAATAATAAATCTCTCTTGTCTCTATCTATTTACACTCACTCCTCTGTCCTGTCCCGGCACTTTCTGTAGTGATTGAACTACTACTAATTACTTCTTTTCAAGTGTAAATATCTTTTAATACTTTCTTCTAGCCAGGTAGCACGTTTACTATTTAGTTGATGATAACTTTTTGTAATGAAATCCTTGGTTCAGGGACTTCTTTCCTCCGACAAGCTCCTGCGTCTGTCCCGCAGCAGAAACAAGTCTAGACGAACCAGGCTGCATCTGGTCTGGGTGTAAATTCCTCCTAACCACCATCTGGAACGGTTTTCATGTAAACACAAAGAAAACTCTACAGTCCCCCCCTCCACCCTTAGACATCCTCAGACCATTGCTAAAATTCACTTTTTCCATTTCCCCCCGTGGTAGCGCTGGGTTTTACAAGGCAGGCGAGGTAAATGCAGAGCCTCAATGTTAAATGTTCTGATCAAAGATGAGGATCCAAGGGCTCTTGGCATTCTGCACCGAGGCCCGGTAGTCGGTCACACTTCCCCTCTCCCTCCCCTTCCAGGTTTCTCCTCTAGTTTCTGTTCAAAGTTCAGGAGAGAAACATTTTTTTCCATAAAAATTTCTCCTTTAGTGCAAACATCCCTTAGGGGCTTATTCTGCATGAGGAGCTAAACCTTTAAAATTTAATTTGGAAGAATAAATGTTCAGGCTAAAATGTTCAAAAAGTCAGTCTTGCTGTCTTCTGATGCGAAATTAGCTAATGTGTGTGAAAAAATTAAATATATTTCTGCATCGTGACGGGACTCCAAAGAGGGGTGAGCAGTTCTGGGGAGAAATAGCGAGGGAAAGGGAAATTCTGCAAACAATTCTCTTTTTGCTCCCTGGCAGCAGTTGGTGCGCCTCGCTGTCCTGTGCCAGCCCTGCCTATGGGACCAGCTATTCCTTGGGATGAAAGTCCCTGCAAGCACTCGGGGCAGCCCGTGAGGCCACCCAAACCCCCCATGCCCACCTCTGCTGGCACTGTGCACTGCCCTTCCCTTGTCCTTACAAAATGCACCGGTAGCAAGCGCCTGAGGTTGTTCTCTCCGCAGGATACCCTTCACCTCGGCTCGCCTTGCTCTCCTGCATCCATACATCTTACGGGGCTGCGATGTCCGGCTTCAAGCTGCCGCTGCGCCTCTTTGCTGACTGCTCAGGATTTTGCTCCATATGTTATAGCTAGAAGTGTACATGTGTCAAACCCCTTTTTGAGCAGAGTTAGCTTAATGATACCTATTATTTAGGAACTGTAAATCAGTTTAATATTCTAATTAAGCCGTTCAGTACCTTCAGACACACGGCATACTGGAGTCCTCGGGACCATATGGATGTGCAGGGGCAGCGCTCAGCGCGGCACGCGGGGATTCGGCCATACGGCTCCCGTTAACAAATAGGAGGTGCAGGAGACCCAGCTCTGCTCCCGTGGCCTGACACCCTGCACACCCACCAAAAGCAGAAACCTGGGACATTCAAGCACCTGGTCGCGACAGCGATGTTGTGATGTGATGTCCCATCATGTCCACATGAGGGTGGCTACCAGCAGAGCTGGCCCCGGGGAGAGGGACGGGGACATGGGGACACAGGGACACGAAGGGGCTGGACTGTGCTCTCTGCATCCCATCAGTGTCCCCTACACTCACGGCCACATGCACCGCAAGCTGCAAAACCTTCCAGCACCCACCGCCCACCCATGCACATGCCTCAGCCCGACAGGCTCACCGCAGAGACGCTGTTCTCATACATGCATACAATTATCTATGAGTTAAAAATTAATCCTGATTAATATTGCAAAGACCAGAATCCAGCAGGAAGGTGCTTTATTATAGGATGTGCCCAGTCACACACCTCCGAGGCTGGACTCATTCAAAGAAATCTTGAGCTCCACAACAGATGTTCCTAAATGTTTGGATTTATTTTTTATGAAGGCTTTACAAGAATCAATTCCAGTTTATAAGGGTTTTTTTTTTCTTTTTTCTTTTCTTTTCTTTTTTTTTTTTTGTGTCCTGAGGACAGAAGAAGATTTGGAGAGCACTTTCTTTCTTCTGTTCTGGTTGAAGTTTTACTTACAGCTTTTAAAACATTCCCAGTTTTATGTGAGCTGCAGCCTTACAGAGCAGCTATCGCATTTCACAAATCACTACCTCCTGCACCACGTTACATGTGAAATACCGGAGCTGCTGGACTGCGGGATGATAGATTTACTGGGCACACCATGCAGAAAGAAAAATTAGCTCCACAAGCGGCAGTAAACATTTTTCAATATTTTTTTTAGGTGAAAAGGGGCCGTTGCCAGCGCTGATCACCTGAGGCATGGGAGCAAGCTGGGCTCAGCCGGGGCCGGTCCCCAAGCGCTCCTTTCCCCAAACACACATGCACCAAGGGTCAAAAATTAAATTCTGCCATTTCTGAGGAGGAGGCTATGGAAAAATGCGTTCTTCCTATTTTAAAATACTCTGTCAGGCTTTTCTTTCAGAATAATGTTATATCAGGCAGCTTGGGCCCACCTATAGCATCCTGTGCAGCATAAACACTCGCCTTTGTCTCTGTTGTACCAGCGTGTGTATATATTTATAGAGAGAGAAAGCAAATATCATTTACAAGCAAAGGTCTCAGACGAGATATTTGTTGAACAATCTTCCTGAGGTGACTAGAAATTGATTTTTCTAGTAATGTCAAAGTCTGTTGACAGAACGAGATAAAAGGAAAAAATATTTATTATGAAAACCTTCCCAGAGTTATGCCCTGCCCCAAGCTGTCCCCACGCACGGGGGATGCTCAGGGCTGGCGACAACCGGACAGACACCAGGGCACTGCCCTGGCTCTTGGGGTAGCCAGCACCCAAAATCCCAATAATCTGTCCCAGCTCCTCGGGCACTGGTGACACCCCACAGCCCCCCGGGTGTGCCTGCGCAGCCCCTGCCCACGGGATGGGGTCTTCGCCATCAGCGCTCAGCCCTTGATCAAGTTCCCAGGCATTTTGTATTACACTTGATTTAGCTTTGCTAGACTAAGCACATTATTAATTGGTTCTCTTTTTATTTACAATACTATTGCTTGAAATATATACTACACTCGGTAATTGAATTTTTGGAATACAGTAATTAAAAAAGTCAAAAGAGCAATAAACAGAAGCGTTAGTAAATAATTGCATCTGAGAATGAGCATAAATCATCCAGATTAAATGATTTTATATCATATTTGAACTCTTTAATTTTAATTTATGGTTTCCAGACAATTTACAACCACTGCTGACTTTGTTTTCCTCTGTCTGCCTTGTAGCCTTAGCGCTGATAAAAAGGGTTTCAAGAATTCTTAGACTTTTTAATGCCATTTTCCCGTGTTATTTTTTTTTTTTCATGCTCTCCAGGTGCAATCCATGGTCAGACACCGGGGTCAGCCTAACACCGGGGTCAGCAGAGAAATAAATAAAGGGGGACTAGGGACGGCCACTGGGCGAGGAGTGTGGAGATGGGAGCAAGGCTGGGGCTGGGCAGGGGCAGCACCCGCAGTCCTGTCCCAGGCTGCTTGCAGAGCCCGGCATGCCTCCAGCAGGGAGGGGAAGGACTCATCCCAGCATGTTTTAGACCAAGGATTTCCACACAGGTTGTCCCGTAGCGAATGGTGCCGCTTGCCCAGCGCCAGGTCAGCGAGGCGGGCAGAGGCCACCGGCCCCCAGAGCAGAGGCTGCGGCAGAGCGGGGTGGGTTTATGAGGTATTTAACTGGTTCATTTTCTCCTTGAAATCATATATGATGTGGCTTTTGTGGCCTTAATTTCAGTGAAAATTCCTGCGAGTCAGACTAAGAGAAAAGAGCCGTTATTTAGCACCGTATTAGAAGGAAATTCATGGGCTGCTAAAGCCACTTCTGTTTGAAGTTTGTTTACTTTTTTTGCAGGGAGCTGAACTTTATTCATTGCCACTTTTGAAATGTGCCATCTTTCTGGATTACACTTGATAAGCACTTGCTGAGGATATAAGCTATCAGTTTTGTAGTTTTGATCTCCCAGAATTCAATTTTTTCTGGCTTAAGATCAAAAGATGACAAATATCTTGAAAGAAGACAGAAGCTTTATTGTTGCTATTTGAGGATATCAGCATGTCAAAAGTAGAGACGGGCTGTAAACTATCCTGTTATTTGGGACAAGTATTTCCAACCTACACATTAACTTGGGCTCGATAATTTTGCACATCTTTATTGGGCATAAAAGATGTTCTGCCGTGCTGCTGGTGGCGTCCACTCGCGGAAATCTGACAGGCGGTGCGCTGACTCTTCCTGAGGCATTTGAAAATGTCACTGGGGAAGTGCTGCTGCCAGAGGCAGATTTTAACTGGCACTGGGAGGAATCGGCGTATCTCAAAGCATCTTTTTGGGGAAAAAAAAAAAATAAAAGGAAAGAAATGAAAGAAAGAAAAGACTCGTAATGCTGGCATCCAGAAAAAAAAAAAAAATACCTTCTACAGGGAAGGAAGGATTCAATTTAAAAATGCTGAATGAGGTGGGAAGTTGTCCTGCTCGGGTCCCCCTTCTCCCCAGGGGAAGAACAGAGTTGCTGGGGATGGGTCAGGCTCCATCTCCCAGGGAAATAACAGACCACAGGCACCAAAATCATGGGAAACAGCAGCCAAAACACAGGGTCAGGAAGGGGAGGAGAGCATCACCTCCTCCCTGCAGACCTGCCACCCCGTGGCTGGGTGCTGCGGGCAGGAGCCACTGCGGTGCTGCGTCCCCCTGATAACGGCAGTGCCACCCGCGACAGCAGCGCTTGCAGCCACCACAGCATTAATTGTTCTGCGGCATTAATTATTAATTTTCTTCATAGCAACCTGGTGCCTGGGGAATCACCTGCTTTTCTGGCTGCCGTACAGCGGGAAACAAACTTGCCTCCGAGTGCTCGCGGCCCCTCTCTGCCCCTCGATCCCTCTGCTGCAGGCAGCACTGGAATAACGCTGCCCAGCACCATCCTGCCCAGCACCCTTCTGGGTATGGCCGGGCCTCCAGGCTCTGTCCCACAAAGGAACAGGGCGAGATAAAGCTCCGGAACAACTGCTTTTCTCTAAGTGCCTGTGTGCATTTGAGAGACTGCTTAACACATCACTGGCTTCTAAAGAGCCCAGCCTGTCTGGATGCATTTGTGTTTCTGGAGAAGCACGGGAGAGGAGAATGGCTTGGTGCAGCCACAGACTCACGTCTGGTGGCTGAAAGCGGAGGCAGGGAAGGATTTGCGACCCGTGCACCTCGGCAGGGGCAGAGGCGCAGCGCTCCATCCGCAGCCCCCTCCGGGCAGCATCGTTATCTGCGGGCACCTGCTCTTTGCAGGATTGGGTCTCTAAGCCCTCGCCAATATTGCTTGTGTCGGATTTTTTATCTGTGGCCATCAGAAAGGTCTTTTGGACTCCTAAGCTTGTGTCAAATTACTCTTTCATGACACATTCCGTGGTTTTCATAATATGCTTTAGCACCTGGTGGAGCAGTGGCTATTTGCAGTGGTTCTGCCTTTTGAGGCAAGGTTTGAATCACACCAAGGTATTTATAAAGAAAAAAGCGGTGTGGTGCATCAACAAAAAATATGAGAAAGATGTGGACTAAGTATGTCTTTAGATCTGCTCTCACTAGAGAAGAGACATTGTCATATTACTGTGCTGTTGGATTAAACGGCGATGCTAATTAAAGATGTATCAAATTATCAAAAGGTAATTCAATTTTTTAGCCCACAAGACAGTGGCAAAATACATGAAGTACCATATCAATTGGCATACATTATTTAGAAATGACTTAGTAATGTAATTTGATTGCAAAAAGGCAACACTTAACTTAGTCTTCACAATTTTTCTTTGCTTTAAAAAAAGAAATCCCAAACCATAGAAATCATGTTGATCAACTGATCAACTAGAAAGATTAAAAACCACAACTTTTTCAATACATATTCAACCTTTCCAATCCATATTCTGTCTTTATATACAAAAAAAAAAAAAAAAAAGGCATAAAATAGCCTAAGAACCTCAGCTGAGAAGAAGCTGAGGTGAGTTTCCTGGTTTTGATTTGGTTTCCATGTTTTCAATCCAGATAAATTACTTTCAAAGCCAAGCAATGACTATCAATTCAGTCCTGTGAAAGACAAAATGTGGACATTAGCTCATCATTTTCTTCATTAATTCTTATTCTTTTGCAATTATGATGGCTGCAAACCTTTAGCATCACAACCTAGAAATAATTAAAAAAGAGAGGGAGAATGAACTTGAAAGCGGAGATAAATTTATTTCAGTAAATGACACTGACAAAGAGGTATGAGGCCAAATTCATCCCCGGACAAGCCCCACCGAATGCGGCCTACTGCACCATGAGGACATTTGGCCGCTCAGGTTTCAAAGCAGTGGATGTGGATTTTTCGTGTAGGCAATTTCCCGGGAGCTCTGCGGTGGTGGGACTTTTCCCCCCCCGTGAAAATGGGGAGCTCGAAGGCTGTGTCCAAGAGCCGAGGTGCTCGCTGTTTGCCAGGGGCTTGCATGCCCTTGCTGCGGCCGCCCCCACACATCACCTTGGGACGGGGTCTGTCCGGGTGTCTGTCTGTCTGTCTGGCCGCCCGTGCAGGTGGGGAGGCTGCAGGGACCCTGCCGGCTCTGGGCTGCGGAGATGCTGCCAGCATTTACACAAAGGCGGCTTTTGTACTGGATGTGTGCAACACAGGGCACTATGAAAAGCAAAAAAAGGAAATTGTGCCTATTGTTTTGAGTGCGATTAAAATTTCATTGTCAGGAGAATTTATTGGAGAAAGATGGTGTCGGGCTCCTGTAAAAGCTGGCAGCAACCGGAGAGCTGGTAGAGATGGGGCTGCAGCAGCCACTTCAAACCCTGGGAAATCTGGGCTGTAGGAATGAGCAATATTTTGCTAGCCCCACTTGAAGCGTGCCCAAAACCACGCAGCACCGACACCCTCAGTGCTGGGGCTGCAGCCACAGGGTGGATCCTGCACCCTGGTTCACCCTGCTCTGCCGCCTGCGGGTGGGCAGCAGGACCACCACCACCTGGGGAAGGTCCTGTGCCTGGGGAGCAGGAGCAAGAGCAGGAGGAGGAGGAGGAAAGGCTCCTGCTGCCACCTGCTCTGTGGTGGGACAAAGCAGCTCATCAGCACAGCCAGTGTGGCCAGGGAGGACCACAAGGACAGAGAGGGGGAATTCCCCAGCATCGTGCTAGCCCGCATCCTGAGCATTTTGTCCTACTGAGCCATCTGGTGCTGTGACTTCATGGCGCAAAGTCCCGGAAGGCCACAGTGGCATTGAAGATGAGGAGAATGACCATGCTTTGGTTAACGTGAGCATTTTCTCCACAGTGGAGATATACAATGGAGAGTGGTAAAGTACTAGTCCAGGAATAGTTTTAAAATGTAAGAAGGAAACAAAGACTGGGACAGCATCCCCTCCCTAGAGGAGTGAGGAAGCATGTCCTCTTGCTGCAGCAAAATGTTTGAGTGCTTTCCTTCTATTTTTCTTCTATTTCTATCTTCCTGTTACCAGATTGGTCCCATTCTCCATTTCACTGTTATTATTTCAGGAAGGCAGGATTTATTGACTTCACGTGTCACCAAAGCAAGGGCCGCAAATAAAACAAAGCAGAGGCTGAGAGAAATGAACCCCCCTGGGTCATGTGCTGCAGGCCGGTGAGGCTGGCAGCACTGAAAAAAATGCAGCGGCATTTGGGAATCCTAAAGGTGGAGGCGGGGATGGATCGAAACCCTTCTCCTCTCCTGAATTTCCCACCTCCCGGAGCAGACTCTCCTGACAGCCCAGCGCGGGAAGCGCTCCCCCAGCCTCACGCTGCCTTAGGCTTCTCCCATTTTCCGGAGCCTCCGAGCTGTTGGAAGCGGCTGCAGGTGCGAGGCTGCCAGCTCCGGGTGCAGCCTGCGATCCTTCTGCGCGAGACCCATTGGGTTTAATGGCTCAGATGCAAGAACAAGCTGATGCACTCTGCTTTTGAGCTTGGCATTGTGATACGCCTGACAGTTACATATGAATATTAGCCATCTGCAGGATATGAAGACACAGCTATGGCTTCTCTCTTTCTCTATCTCCTCTTTTTCTTCTTTTCTTATTTTTTCTTTCTGATTTATATTTCTTTCCATTTATTTATTTTTTGTTTCATTTTTTTTTGTGAATCAGATAATTGCTGAACCATGTTTACCAGTGACCTCTTCGGTCTTTGATTTAGATGAAGATCTCTGAGCCTTGTTTGGAAAATGCTACTGAGAGTAAGACAATAACATTAAAAAAAAAAAAAAAAAAAGAGGAAAGAGAAAAGTGTGTAAAAGCTATGTTGAGAGAAATGTGCTGCAGATAACGGCAGTTCTGATATAAAGAGTTTATCTGAGCTTTGGATTAGCCAGTACTTGAATAGGAGCTTGGCTCTCGTGTTGAAACAAAGGTCATTTATCTGGATCCTTGGGATGACTAAATATATACGCCCAACTCGCAAGGCATTAATCATGAGCTATTCAGGTTACCAAAATTAATTGTGTCTGTGCAGATGAAACTCCCCACACCTACAGTTGCCCGCAGCCCCCTCCCTGCGGCCGTCAGCTCTGCCTGGAAGGAGCCTGGCAGAGACTACGGGCCGGCCTGGCACGCAGTCCCACGGCACTGCCAAGGGCAGAGGGCCTGTGAGGGAGCAGTGCCGGGCCCTGGGGTGCCATCACCAAGAGACAGTCGGGCTCCAGCAGCCCGTCGGGCCGTGGCAGCCCCTCAGGCCCTGGCAGCCCCTCAGGCCCTGCCATGGTGGCCAGCAGCTGCAGCAGGCCCAGGAGAAGGCCGGAGCTGCTCCCAGGGCTCCCCCAGCCGAGCGGCCCAGGCCGGCTTGCAGCGACTGCAGAGAACGAGTGTAATTGAGTTCAAGAGCACAATTAAGAAATCGCTTACTTGGGCTCTGTGCGATTTTGCCACAAATCATTTTAGCATGATGGGATGTGTATGCTGTGCCTTGAAAACATATGCTGGGGCATACTGGCATGTGGAGAAATTTAATCCAGTGCATTGATGTGCATCTAAATATGGGAATAGAAAACATCTTGATTGCCCATAGAAGGAATAACCTTCTCTGGGCAAAAACCATGCTCAAAGGGAACGTTTCTCCCTGCAAATCCATTGCCTTTGTGAGAAGGAGGAAAATAGGTTGTTGGCTTATGTCCCTCCTATCACAAATACACAAGGAATCTGGGGGAATTCTTGGGACTCTTGCAACACCCATGCAGAACCCACCTCACCCAGTTAAACACTTGGGGCAGCTGCTCCAGGAAGTAAAAGGCTTCGCCGAAAGGAAGCACAAGAGCGCAGAGCTGCCCCCAGGGAACCACCCCAGAGGTGGGGAGGCACAGCCACCATCTTAGATTCCAGCTAAGCTCACCGGGGTTTTTATCCCCTGTGCAGCAGAGAGGTGAAATTAAACAAAAACAGCAGATCACATTGATGTAGCTCTTTTGGTTTGTGGCTGTGGTATTGATTGCTTTACTTTTAGCTGTCTTACCACAGAGAACAAGTGGTCAGTGCTGCTGCGGGCCAGCCGACAGCTCCCATCCATGTTTCTGAGATGCTTTTCTCCATCGTGGCTCTTCAGCTGCACTTAATAAACTCATGATCACTCAGCTACAGCTCATGCTGCCCACTGAGGCAAAAAACCCCATGCAGGCCCACGTTGCACATGCAGTGGGTACCCACAGTGTGTCCTGCGCAGCTGGGGTCACCACTGCACGCTGCTGCGAGGGCAGCAGGGACATCCAGCTCCTCCTAAAGCACGGGATAAAATGCAAGCCCCCATGGCTCCCACCTGCCGCATCCCAGCTTACCTGGGCGGCCTGACCCTGGCGCAAGAAGCTGGGTGAGACCAGGTGGGAGCGGGCAGGAGAGGCAGGAAGAACGCACAGACATGCAGGGGACTTTTTGTGAACGATGATTCACGATGAAGAGCTGACTCACAGCGGAAACACACACTGCATGTACTGAGCTGAGCTTGCGGCACAAATAAGAACCCTTACCGGAGCAGGCACCACTGGGAACAGCCGTTCTTGTGCCAGCACCGTCTGCGGTGACCTGGGTGCTCCTAGGAGAGGGTTCACACTGCTGTGAGAGGGGACGGGGAGCCGGTAGCCTCCTTCTACCAGCCTTGAAACTCTGGCAGTGTGCTGGCTGGATGAGTTTCGAGCTGGAAAGCGGTCATACGAGTGGGTGCAAGGAAGCGCAAGGAGCAGCACCGCCGGAGCAGTGCCGCTGGGGAGTGGGCACGGGGCCGCGGTGGCCCGGCTGCTGCAGGGGACAAGTGGCCGTGACAATGAAGCGCATGTGCCCTGCTCGGGCTGCGGGGGGGGGCTCCCCGGCAACTTTGCAACTTCGTGATTAACAAAGGTTGCGCTTAAGATTCCTGTGTCTACTGCTTAATAACACCCAAATTAGTCTCGATGGAATTAGCTGTAATTAAGGACATTGTGAAATATGGTGGGGGCAAACAGAATTACACTGTATTACTTTATTAATAATATTCTTTAACTACACTGTAAATTGCTATTAGGCCTGCATATTACTGCCTGGATATGGAAATAGTCTTTTGCTATGCTAATCTAACACAATTTTCTTTTAAATGTAAACAAATTATACTCTATTAATATGCTGTTCTACTTGCATAGTTAATTATTGTAACAGTAAGGAATAAAATTGTTCTGCTTTCTCTGTTTCTGATGGAAAAAGGGCTACATAAATAGTTTAATGGGGAACTAATTATGCAAAAAATTTAGATGCCTAAAATGTGTTTGTAATTGCATTAAAATGGTCTTCTGTTCAAATATTGGAAAGCCTGCTAATTGGAGGCTAGCTGGAAATTTAAATATTGTGAATCAATGATTTTAATACAGTACATGTTTGGTTGTGTTTCTGTTCATATTTGTCTTTGGAAATGAAGGGAACGTTCGGCGGTGTTTAACAAGAGGAGCTCTGGGTTTCTTACCAACAAGGCTGGCGAGCGCAGGGCACGCAGGCTCAGCGTGTCCCTCGTCCCCTCATGGGGCAGCGACGGCGGGTGGCGATGGGCACCCGGCTATCAGCACCGTGGGGACACCGAACCGTGAGGGGCCCCTCCGCCCCACCGCTCCCGGCAGCGCCCCGGGGCTCGGCGGCTGCTCCCGGGCGCAGCGATTGGAGTGGAAGCAGGGGAACAGCTTGTGGTACAAAGACAAGGGTGGATTTCCAAATGGCTAATCTCCAGCCACCCACACAAGTTTTGTCTCTCTTTAGCACCTTTCCCTGTTGCTAAGTCTCGCATCCAAAAAACGAAGAGGAGACACTTCCAAATTATGCAGCAATATTGTGTCGAGCCGCCGAAAACAGGCACCGAGGAGATCTCGAGGAGCGTGGCAAAAGCGTCAGCAGCCCCGGCCTGCTGGGCCATCCTGGGCACCCCGCTGCTCCGTGGGCAGGCAGAGGCCTTGGGGAACCCCTGAGAAAAGCAGACCTGGAACAGGGCTCAGCAGGGACATGCGGTGATGATGCCAAAATAGCGGTGATTTTCCGAGCTGTCATAGAGAGAGGAAGCACAGCAGGGGGGAGAGGGAACAGTGATGCCCCCCCTCCAGCCCTCGTCCTCCCAGCGGACAGGAGGTGCTGGTGGTTGTGCCGTGGAAGGTGAAGGCTGCCAGAACAAAAACCTCCTGGCCACAGACGAGGCAAATTCCTCACAGCTTCGCCCAGCTTCCAGAGAGCTGGGCTGCGAAAGAAGGCCGCGGAAAGGCGAACTTATTCCCCACGTGCTAAGCCCTCCGTTTGCCTCTCGGGACGTGGTGCATTAAATAGAAAGACTTAACTTTGTTTGCCGGCGTTTGACGTGACCGGCCTGTGCCGTGCTGTTTCTGTGTTGAGATGACAGGGGGAAGAAAAACCCTTAAAATATACCTGAGGTAGAGGACAGCCCTCGAAGTGAGAACACCTGACAAATTAGATGGGTCCATGAGTTATCACTTCAATTTTCATAGTGAATACCCTATCAAACAGAATTTCTTTAGCCTGCTTGTAAGAAGCTGAAGAAATCATTTGCTACGGGGAGGAAAAAGAGAATAAAAAAAGACATGTCATATCCCAGCTATCCTGCCAAAATCCCCAAACAGCTTCCTTGCTGTTTAAGAGAAGAGCGTTTTAAATATCTTTGCAGAGTCTTGTCTGTTTGTCTGACAGATGTCTGCAATGTACTGGGAACTGCATTCATGCTTAGAATGTAAATAAGATTATAGGTCTTTAAATATTCCCATTACAATGTATTTACCTAGATGCTGATGAAAATAAATAGGAAGCATTTCTGGTGTGTTTTTTTTTTTTTTTTTTTTTTTCCCTGGCAGGTTTTTTCTCTGCATCCCACAAACAGGCTTAGCATTTTTTGCCTTGTCAGTTAAATGCTCAGGTTTCCACTCTGATCTAGAGGCTAGTCCAAAGTGCACATCTGTCAAACCAAAAGGCTAAAAACACAAATTGCTCATTTGGAAGCGCCACCGATAGCCTTTTTTCTTCAGGCCATATCACAAAAGCCCGAACAGGAGGGCTTATCCAGGGGCTGCTCTGCTCACCTGGGAGCCGGGGCATTCCCGGGGGCAAGGGGCAAGCTCCCGTGACAGTGGGCACACAGCAAATGCTCGGAGTGCCGCGGTGCCACAGGTGGCCTTTGCCTGCTCCGGAGCAGCTCAGCACCCGCAGCCGTACCCGAGGACGCGGCACCTGGCTCTGTCCCCAGCCCACAACCGCCTCGCCGGGGCCTGTCCCCGTGGGGGCGAGACGGAGACTGCTTGTTGGGGCTGAAATCCAGAAATTAACTCAACAAAATCAGCATTCCTAAAACAAAGCCTTAACTTCAGAGCCCCGCACCAGACAGCGCGGCCCTGCTGCTTCGCCCTGCCCCTGCCCCCTCCGGGGGCTTCCAACAGGTCGAGTGGTTTCGCTAAGTACCCAGCGATTCGGGGCTTAGATCTCAGATGCCAAGAGTCAACCCGATGTTCTGGCTGAGCAATAAATCCCTTAAAAGCAGCGTTTGAATTTGTAATGGGAATGTTGACAGACCCTCAACCAGAGCAGCGCGAGCTCCACAAAGTCAATCCCGTAATTGATCCTGACTTCTACACGGAGCCACATGTGCGGGGCTTTGTGCGCTGGGCAGCGGTTGTTAATATAGCTGCTTTCACCTGAAACAAATGAGGTCTAATTAGATTAATCTGTAAATCAGTGCTCACCAGTTGTATGATTAATGAGCGCTTTGCATTTCTCAAAGATCAGATGAATGGATTATTTGAAGGGATTTAATAGGAAATAATAGATTTTCTCATCTGTGACAGGGCTAGCGGGGAACCCGCGTCCTCCTCACGAGCCTCCTGAAGGCAGGCAAGGAGAAGTGTAGACGAAGAAATTTGCGGCTCAATCTGTCCTTTTTCTCGACGAGCTGAACTTCTGATTGCACGGGTGTCAGATGGACACTCTACAGCTGTTACGGAACCATGTGTCAACATTATTTACTAAACTAATGTGATGATAATTATGGCATAAAGTATGGGGAGAAGCACGCGGGCAGGATGGACATACATACTTAATGATTTTATTCTCCTGCATTCGGAGTCAGTGGGAGCCGAGCCTGTCGCTGGAGACATGTTGAAGCAGCAGTGCAAGCTGTCTGTGCAGGATCCAGCGATGACTGTATGCGGCAGCATGCATTCAAAGTAAAAAATTAATTTACAAATGGTTTTCAGGGTTCCCACCAGATGGAAGAGCAATGAAGTCACGAGCGGTTCCTCGCCGCCGCTTAACCCTTGAGCGGGCGGGCTGCAGTGGGAGCGGGGCCGGCCGTAAAAAATAATCATCCCAGGCCCCATTCGGAGTTTATTTTTAAAATGGTTACTTTAAAACCGAAACACCTGTACTTTTACTGCTTGCTGAGATGGACTGCAACATCACATGCAGCAGGCAGATGTGTAACCGGAGCCCTCAGAGCTGGTTCGAATTATAAAAACATCGCTTTAAAAGAAAGGGAGGGGGCTTGGGAATGCGTTTTTAAGAAAGGCTTTTATTTCCAGATCAAACCTGAATCATTAAAGGGTTTCTTCACATCACCTTTTGCTCCTGCTGAGCACCGCCTCGCTTTACAGCAAGATCTGTCGGTTCCTTCCCGGGAGCTGGGGAAGGGAGAGGGGACCGGGCCCCGCAGGTTCACGCGGCCATCGGCCCCCTGATGGCCAGCAAACCTTTATTCCTCCCAGCCTACCCCTGGTCGGGCAGCGCCAGTGTGCAGGGCAGGGATCCCCAACCTCCCCCATGTGGACAGGTGAAAAATGCACTTTTTCAAGAGCGATTTGGGCAAAAGAAGGCTTCAGAAGGGAGCGATGAGTGCGCGCCGCAGGGACGCGGCCCGTGTCCCTTGTGGCCACCAGGAGCTGTTCCGGGCGTGCTCAGCCTGGCTCAGGCCGCCCCCGGGCGCAGCTTTTCTGGGAAGCTGCTCCAGCTCTCCATGAATTAAATTCTTCAGGCCGCCTGCGAGAGGTTGAGGGGGGGGGGGGGGCCGAGCTTGGACGGGCTCCCCGCGTTTGCGCAACGCTGTTATAAAACACGCTTTGTGGTCGAGGACGAGGTTCGCATCCCTCCCACTGCTTTTCCACAGGGGGGATATGAAATCCGTGGATGAGCACCAACTTTTATCGGAGGAAGAGCGAGATATCCCTGGAGAGGTCGGCAGCCCTTCCTGCCAGCCCCAGCTCCGCCTCGGAGCCGCTGCGCTCTGCGCCCTCCACCCAGCCCCGGGTGCATGAAGTACCCTCTGTGCCGCTCACCCTGCTGCTGCTGCCATAAGCCGGGGGCCTGGGGGCTGCCCAGGGGCCTGGGGGCGAGCTCTGCCCATGCCCAGACACGGCCAGCATGGGCCAGCTCTGCTCGAGCCCACCCGAAAGCACAGGAGACCCCCGCTGGTTGTAAAGTTCGCTTTGGGCGTCGCTTCTCCATCTGAAATACGGTGGATTCTCATAGCAAAAACACGGGTTTATATCGGTTTACACCAAAATCTAGAGCAGCTTCTGGCGGGGGGGTGCGGAGGTCACAGGGGCCACTTGTCCCCAGCCCCCTGCTCCCCGGGCTGCCGAGGGCGGGCGCTGTCGCACGGCCGCGTGCGGCGCTCTGAGCAGGTTCCGATTTTTCCTCCCTACAATTTGTCTAGCGATATTGCAAAGACCATAATAGGAAGAAGAATCTCTTTTTCATCCCAGCCCTTTCAATACCTTTTGGGATTATCCCGTGGCTCTGCAAAGTGACCTGACCTCCCGTACATGGTGCCCTTTTTTTTCCTTCTTCTTTCTTTTTCTTCCCCCCTCCCCCTTTTTTTTAACTCTGAGCTCATTTGAAAATTCCAATTTCTATAATAATTTGATGCAGCTGCTAAGATGTTCTTTTTCTTTTGATCACTGTTATTAATGATGTGCTGTAACATATGCAACGCTAGCAATCCCAGCTACTATTTCTTACAAAGATCATTTTGTACTTCCCCCTCGTTCTCCCCCTTCCTCCCCCCTTCTCTGATGAAGCTCATATGTTTTAGGAAGTTCATCTCCGAGTTATTAGTCTAAGAATTAGGAAATGTGTGGGCAGCTCCTCTGTGGTATAAAAGAAATTGGAAAAAGAAACCATTCCCCTTTATTCCCCAAAGAAAGATATTGGCTTTATTTTTGGTCCTGAGTTTGCCGCTAAATATTTCACGGTTCATTCCTAATGGCATCCTTTGTAACTTTCACTTGTGTTTTGATAAAGCTGAGCTTTCTGCTTTGTTATTTTGTATTTATTTATTTATTTTTAATTTCTTAAACGCTAACGAGCCAAATTGCCATCTCGGTGATGTAAATGCAAACGCCAGGTGACTCCACGGGAGCCCGGGGACTTGCCCTGGGCTGATAACGCTGCGAGGGAGCTCGGCAATTGAAAAGCAGGGCTCTGGTGGTGGGGGGGTGCGAGGGGGACAAGGGGTGATGCCGTGGGTGCCCCCTGCCCACGGGGAGCCCCCGCAGCCTCCTTCTCGGCGCCCACCTGGCCCTTCTTGGCGCCCGCAAGTGTGGCGAGAGATGCTCCGTGCTCGCTGTCTGCGTGGGAAATGAATTTGCTCGGGGTGCGCTCAGGACGGCTTTTGTCTGTGTGTGCGTGTGCCCGCACTGACGCATCGCATCTACGGGCAAGAGCACGGCTGGAAAGAAGGAAATCCAAAATTTTCAGCCTGGCTCTTGTGGCCATCACATATAAATAAATATACAGAAGGATCTCATCTTGATTCACAGATTGGACTTTTTTTTTTTATTATTTACCTCGTGTTTCTCTTAATAATTTAAATATAACTACATAAATGAGGAATTTCTCACACCAGAAAGCCACGCTGGAGGTGCCCCCACCCAGAGAGTGGGGCAGCCTGGGGCTGGATCGGGCGCTGCACCCTGCTGGAGCTGCTCGGGGCTGGCGGAGGTGCCCAGGGGGATGGGGACAAGAGGGGCAGTTCTGGTGTCCTCCACCCCACATCCTTCAGTGTCAGCCCCGCTCTGGGGCAGCACAGAGAGCTGCTGCCCTTCTCACCCTGGGTTCCCATCCCTGTGCTGCAGTGCCAGGCACGGTGGGGACCCTGAGGGGAAACCCAACTCTCGGTGGCCCCCTCGGAGGTGTCACACACTCAAGAGCCCTGCGCCAGCCTCTCAGGGAGTCTTTTCTGCCAGCACACGCATGCACAAGCACGCACACACATGTGCTTATGCACACACACGTGCACACGAGCACACATGCATGCACACACACATGCATGGACAATGTGTGCGCACGCACATATGCATGCACATGTGCACAAATGCACACACACGTGCCCAAATGCACACACATGCACACACCTGCACGCACACACAAACATGCACAGCCCCCAGGGACGAGCAGGAGCACAGCGGGACACGGGGGTGCCAAGCGCGTGCCAGCCCAGTGCCCCGGTGCACGCAGAGGGCCGGCAGCTCCGCGGGGCCGCTGGCAGGAGCCGAGCAGCGTGGCTCGAGGCGGTGATGCCCGCACAAGGCAGCGCTTCAGGTTCATGAGAGAGCAGGGGGAAAGGCAGGCTGCCGTGCCCTGAGCCCGCAGTGCAAAAGGAGTGCCCTGCTCTGAGCCTGCTGCTGCTAAAATGGAGCAACGCCCGAACAAAGCGGCGCGTTGAGGCGCCGTGCACTGACATCACTTGGCACAAGCCAGGACGCCCCCGGCCAGGAGAGCGGGTGACCAGGTTGCCAGACCTCTCGCCGTCCTTCCGTTCGCCTCACCCTTGCTCCAGCGCCGCAAACTCGATTATTTTTAGTCTGCCAGCCACGGAATAAAGGGAAACGGGAGACATGATTGAGGGTGCGCGTATTGACAGGCTTTGCTAAATGGCTCCTTATTCATGAGGCTGGCTGCGGAAGTTCGCGTGCCCTACATTTCTCCCCCCAAATTGGAACAAAGCAGCCACAAAAAAAAAAAAAAAAGGGGGGGGGCTCCGGCCCCCCCCTTCTTCTTTTCTTTCTTTCCTTTTTTTTCCTTTTTTTTTTTTTTTTTAATTGCTTCGCTATACGGGCAAAACAGGTGCTGAAATGTGAAACCCTACTGAGGGATTTCCTCTGCAGAACAGCTTGGTGCTAGCGCGGACCTAAAGTTAGCCGTGCTCCCAGTGCTGCATGCTAAAACGGCTGCATCTCCCGTGGAAAGGGGCTCCGTGCCGCTGACTGTCAACAAAGCAGCACACTGCCACTTTAAGAAAAAATAAACTAAAATATGAACTACCAAAAACCCTGCCATTTCCAGCCTGGGCTTGATTAATGATTTTTCTATCTAATAAAAGGTTCACAAACCATCTGTTTTTCTCCCTAATGCCTTGCCCAAAGGTTTTTCGTTCCTATTTCAGGCTTGGGGCCAACTGACATTCCCCTCTTTTTTTTTTCCCAGCCTTGTAAACAAACCCTTCTCTCTTTTTAATCTTCCAGTGCTGTTTCCTACCCATCGTTATGCATATTCATTGCGAGTAAACATTTTTAGTGTCTACACTTAATCTCTTCCACTGGCAATTACTGTTCTATGCTGTTTTGTAATGCAGAAGGGCCAACGCTTTCCCTTCTAATAACAGCTGGGTCGCAGATGGGGCCTGCAGTCATTGTAGAAAATAAAAATTTACAAGATGCCAGTGGAATTTATTTCAGTTTTATGGAGTCACAGGAGGAACCTTTCTGTTATCCGCCTTCAGTGAAATCTGCAGGCACAAGGCAAGCTTTTGACATTTAATCAAAGGGGGGTTCAGGTAGGGTCTGGAACAACACGAGGAAGAAAGCAGGTGGATCGTATTAGGCAGTGCCATGGTTAATTTATTTAGAAGTGATTGGCTTAGATGTGTGCAGCCAATATTTGACATCGTGTATATATCTTGTTTAGCATCCCGCTCCTCAGCCGTTACCGCTGCAGAGGCGCGGGGCCGCCGCTGCGCACCGGGCCAGGTGTGGGGCTGGGTGCGGTGCTGTGCGGGGCCAGACGGGAGGGAGCTGTGCCGTGCTGTGCTGTGCCGTGCTGTGCTGTGCCATGCTGTGTGTGCTGCTCCCCACGCCGTGCCATGCCGTGCTGTGCCATGCCGTGCCATGCCGTGCTGCACCGTGCCGTACCGCAGCACTCCCAGCCCCGCTACCGTCCCCACTGCCAGCCCGCGCTGCTGAGCGCAGGCACCAATCTGCAACCCAGCGAGGGAGTTTTAACGAGAAGCCCCCCGTAATTGGGTGCAGCGAAAATTACTTTCCGCGGAACGTTTCTGAAATGCCGTGTTTATGTGATAGCACGGGTCTCGCGCAGGATTAGTCTCCCCGTTACGTGCCGGTAAGTCGTTCTGCCACGTTTAAGAGCTAAATGCAAATAGAGCGATGAAAAATGAGCATCTTTAAATTTGCCAGGCCGTGCTCTGCTTTCAGCAGCGGCCCTGTAAATCCGGGGGAAGCCGTGACTGCAGCACATCCACGGGGATGTGCCACGCCGGGGGATGTTTCAGGTGGCGGGGCTGGGGGCACTGCCCAGGCCTGCCCAGCTGGGCAGAAAGGCATCCCGGTGAGCACCACCACGTCCCAGCGGCAGAAAACATCTCAGCAAGGAAAATGGGGAGGCAAGATCACGGTGCAGGGCACACAGGGTGCTGGTAGCAGTGCCAGCTGGGCAGGCGGGCACAGCTTCGGCACGGCACAGCCATGGCACGGCGCATGCACCCGAAGCAGGGTGCCCGCCACGGACAGGGCAATCCCTAGAGCTTCCTGACGGGCAAACGTACGGCTGCACATAGCGAGCTTAGGAGTGGAGGTGATCACAATAAATAAAGAGCATATCTCTGTTTGTTCTGCATTTTATGGAGATTTTTCCATTTTTTATTTTTATTTTTTTTATTTTTTGAATGAGAAGGGGACAAGTAGGAAGCCTTGCATCCCTCCTTTTTTTTTTTTCTTTTTTTTTTTTCCCTCCCCCTCCGTTACCAGCATCCAGAACCAGAAACTTATCGACTCACTCAAATTAATTAGATTTTAGGTCGTGTGTTTTTTATTATTCTTGCATTTTCTTCATTTATAAACCCGGGGTTTTCAAGGCTGATTTTCTCTCTACCAAGGGCAACAGATCTTCTCTGTTTCCTAAAGGTTCATAATTTTTCTTCTTAGAGCATCTTGCTTCATGTGCAAGGAAAATACAATGCTCATGAGAAGAAAAATGGGAGAAAAACCTTCAGTTATTACAAAGTGTTTATTCTTGCTCAAAAAAAAAAATATTTGTTATAGCTTAGATTTATAGGAAAAAAAAAGCCATTAAAATGTGGAGCTTAGTTAAAACTTTCACACACCCCTTCCATTTTTAAAAACGTGATATTGCTATTTTTATATGCAAACGATGTTCAGAATATCGAATTTGGTACATTAAATACCAGAGATGAAGATCTTAGTAGCTTTTAATGAAGAGGATAAATTCTCATAACTAGATTTCCCTGTATATCACCCCCAGTCCCCTTTTCCCAGCCCTTTTCCTCATTTACAAATTCAAAAGCTGCAAATAAGCCACTGTGAAGTTTGCTAATCTCGGTAAAATGCTGTTTCTACTGCAAATATTGGTAAAGATTACCAGCCCTAAGTCACGGGCGCGCGGCTGGCTGGCGAGGACCTGGGGGGCTATCTGGTCCGCACATCCCAGCAATTCCGGAGGGGTCTGGTTAATCCCAACGGGACGGGGGCTTCCCTGTGGGTACAGGGTGCCTGGGAACTGGGCATCTGGGAGGAAAAATAAAGAAGGGGTGGGTGTGCTCATGGCTGCGAACGTTTAAGAGCTCGCCCAGCATGGAAAAACTTAGAAGGCAGAAGGGAAAGTGGAAGAAGCGCGAGTGCGAGGCGGGTCGGGGAGCCCTGTGCGGCTGGCATGAACGTGGGTGCCCCAGCGGGGTGGGCTCTGGGCACCCAAAGCCCAGCACGACACCCCCTGCCCCGCAGGGGGCTCCCTGGGTGCCGGCCCAGGCCGGCTGGGCCTTGCCCCACGCAGGACTGCGGCCTGTCCCCCCCGACAGAAAGCCTTCTTTGTTTTCTTTTAGTTGTGCCGTGCAGAGAGAAAGCAAATAAAGACTAAACTACAGGCAGTCTCGATACACAACCTAAAATTACTTTTGCTCTGTTACTGCAGAAACAGCCAGAAGAGGGACCACGGATTAATTAGCATACTCCGAGCTGACATCACCGACGATGTTGCCGAGGCTGCTTTATAAACCCAAGCGCTGGTCTGGGCGTTCCAGCTCTGCTGTTAACCAAAGGGAAGAGCAATCCCGCCTGACAAACGGAAAGCAGTGCTGGTGGCCGAGGGTGGCAGGCTTTGGGAAGGAGCTGAGGAGAACGGAGCATTCCCGAGCGCCGTGCTCCCTGCGGCTGGCGCGGCCTGTGCAGTACTGAAGAGCCGCGGTGCGGGCCTCCATCCCTCTCCATGGCCTTGTGGCGTACGGCACGGCCTGCGGCTTGATCGCTGCTCGGCTCCTGTGCTGAGCATCGCTTGTGCTCGCAGTGAGGCTGTGTGTGGTGCTCACAGCTGCTTGCTGCACCCTCCTCAATTGGCACCCTACTGGGTTTGTCACCCCCAGTGGTGTCCGATGGCTTTAACATCTTCCCTGTGTCTTACACCAGCTCCCAGGCCTTCAGTTCCTCCTGTGGGTATTTCGGGCAGCTTCAGAAATGCCGCTGTTTTCATTCCGCTTCAGACTCTGCTTCGTGGGGGCTGCTTTCTGGCACCTTAGGGCCATGCCATACAGTCCTTGGGTAGCTCGCAGTTGGCTCCTCTTCCCCTCTCACCGCCAGCATCCCCCTGGCTCTTCACCAGCATGCTCCTTTCTTCCAGGTTTTAAGTCAAAGCAGTCAAAAAAAAGGCAGGAGGAGGCTGGGTGAAAGGACCCACAAGCGGTGGGTCACAGCAGCAAGCTGTGCAGGATTTCTGGGGATGATACTGAGGGTCTAGGGCTACGTGTTGAAGCAGAGACTGACAGGAGAGGAGACTTCTCATTTTTAGCAGGAGAAAATTCAGTGAATTGTTAGTTGGGTACCAAAATAAATTAGTTTCCTGGGATCTGAGACTGCATCCTTCTGTTAACAATATTCTCAACCTACATCTCAACCTTTCTTGAAACTACACTTTTCCTTCCAAAAGATATACTAGAATTCTCTCGAAGAAGCATGAAACATTAAAATATGTGGGATGTGTTTCCCAGGCACACAACAAGGTACCAAAAAGAATAGAAATTCCCAGCACGGCAGGACCACTCACAGGGGCACGCTGAGATTAATGCATTATTCTGCACTGAAGGATCCTGCCCTGGATATAATGAATCAGCTCACTCATTCTGATAATAATAATAATAATAATAATAAAAATATAGTGAACTACCTGTTCAAAATGAGTTTTTTGTAGAAAAGCTATGGTTCCTTATCCACAATATGTAATCTGGAATATGGGGAAGTTTCCTGTGCTTCATAAGGGGCACGTAGGATAGGGAAGGAGTCACTCCAAGAAGGATCGTTTCAGTTACTTCTGATGCTATTTTTTTCCAGACAGTGCTGTCATTGTATCCTGGGCTTTATCTGACATACGAGTGGGTGATTGCTAAGATAGATGCTGCTCCTACCCTGCCGAAACATGCATTTACAGGGAGCGCAGCCGTCTGCAACCAGGCTCCAAAAACAGCCAGACTGTCGTAAACTCCCTGGAAGAGCTACAGAAGCAGTTTGACAGGTGGATTAGCTCTCTCTTAGCTTTGGCTTTGTGTTCCCATCTCAGGCAATGGTGCAAATATAGTTTATGCTATAAAAGATAAGGGTCATATGCACACAGAGTATCTGCATTACGGCTGGCACACCATTTGCAGTTGTTTGTCATGGGCCGCTTGCCTGTTAAAAGTGACATTGAAAATATGAAAGGGGTAGCACATAAAATCCGCAGCTAGTTTAGGCAGTTTGTCAAAGCTAGCAACAACCGAGCAGCAACGAGGCAGCAGCTTCCAGAGCATCATCCGAAGCAGCTGGAGTTACTTATTGAGAAGAAATCACCTGATAGCAGGATATACACCGACATTTTCGGAAAACACAATGGCTTGCATCAAAATGCAACCCCCAAATCTGTCGCCCTTATTGTCGCTATTTTCCATGCTAAGGATGTAATGTCAGTGACATATAAATTAGAGAAACACAAGCCACAGGCTTCAGCTTTGGTCCAGATACCAAGCATTACTAAAGATCATTTTTAGAGGACATCTTTTTTCCATTTTATTGTGATAATTTATTTTTTTTAGTTTGTTCATCAAATGGTACTTATCAGTTCCTAAGACTTTGGAGCCCGGCTTTATTTTTACACTCTTTTTTTTTGTAGTAACCCTGCTACTCTGAATTTTCTTGTGAAGCGCCATGACCATTGACAGTGATAGAGAGTTAAGGGCTGCGCTGCCTAAAATCAGGCTTTCAAAACCTGCACTCACACACAACCGAAAAAATATGCAAGAAGCTCCCAGAAAATGTCAAAAGTGCATGCAGAGAGCTAATAATGTGGGACTGATGATTATCCATAATTAAAGAACTGTCAGGGAGTTTACTGATCTATGAATTGCATCTTTCCTTTCAATAGTAATGACTACAGAAACCGCAGTTACCTTCTGTCTACCAGTAGAAAGCTGCCTGCGATTAGCGAAGATGGGAATTATCGCACCAAGATTTTCCACAGCCCATGTCAGAGGAGACACCCACAGCAGTCGCTGTTGGAGAAGCTCCAGAAGAGAGGGTAGGGCCTGAGCTGGGCTTTAAAGCGCTCTATCTCCTCCAGAGGTCATCAGTTTAACCTCGCCGTGGGTCAGTGGCACCACAGCAGATGCGGAGGGGGAGGAAAGTGAATGATTTTATGGCTGCAGGCAGGAATGTGGGCACGGCCCCTTCCAGGAGGACGTCTTGTAGGCACGAGCAAAGAAAACGTGCAGACGGGTACTGACCAAAATTGTCATGGAAAGTGTCACGGGTGAATTCAGAGCCAGTGAATCACACCCACGTTTTGCAAAATTTCACAGCCTACCCAAGAGCACAACAGTAGATTCGGGAGCAAGAGAAGTCAGAGAAGCTGCAAAAAGCAATGGGAGAAACGTGATTGATTTAGTACTGATAACTGAGTGACGGGTATGTGCAATATCTCTTTGAAGGAGTTTCCCTGAAGAAAACATCTTTTAATTCCACAAATTTGTCATCTTCAGTGTCAAACAACTTTGGCAGAAGAATTAGCTGTGAAATCCAGTCCGATACAGCCACAAGGCTCTACACAAGCTGGAGCTGAAAAGCATGAAAGGAATGTGACTTGGGGGTGCTCAGGGTCCTGCTCGGAGCTAAAGAATGGCCCCAAATGACTGAGATCTGAGGTGAGTTAATCAAGATATATGAGAAAAGAAGAGATGTAAGAATCCTAGATATTAGCACATACCCTCCACTGCGCGAGTCAGAAACACAAAGCAAAGGGTGAGGAGAGGTTTTTACGTAGATATATCCAGACATTATAAAAGCTGCAGGAAAGGCAAGAGGTGGAGGTGAAGAACAAAGCCTAGTCTCGAGGAACTGAAGTGCCCAGGGGAGCATGAGCTGGAAAAAGCTGTCAGCACTCAGCTTGGAAAAACACCAGGAGATATTCATTTGGGAATAAGGACGTCTCTGTGCTCCCCGGTGCGAGAGGTGGCATGAAAAGGTGGGTCAAATGGTACCAGAAGTTACATGGATGATTGGTAGAAAAAGGAGTTCAGAGGCATGCAAGTTGAAAGCCTGCCAGAGACAGAAGAAGAGAAACAGAACATCTTGTTGGAGAGAGCAGTCAGTACTCATCAAACACAAAAGCCCAGAAATACATGATGTACCAGCAGTATGGATCCATCAGTTGTGTGTGCTACCAGCAAAGGAGAAGATATTAATGAAAGACAGGAAAAGGTGCCCTTGGAAAAATACTCAAAAATGGCCTGAAGAACTACTCAGGATAATCTTTCTTGAATGTGATGAATCGGATTGCTTCAAAAGATTCAGATCTCGGACAGAAATAAATAGCATTGCCTTATTTGTGACATTTCAAGTGAGGTGGTGCAGGGGCCAGGCAGGGCCTGTGGTTAACTGTTTGCAGTGTCTTTACAATCAAAACTTGCAATTGCCTTCAGAACACAGGATGAACCCAGTGGTTCCAGCCAACACAGACGTTCGGAAGACTGATGATCAGCAGAGAGCATAACCAATAATGCCTTCACAAGCACCTGCCAGTTGTGCCAAGGGGACACTGGGCTACATCCTCACGAATATGAAGAACACAAACAGCAGCAGACAGCAGCTTGCTGGCGATGCTTATCTTTTCGATGAGGGAGGATAAGGGTTTGCAGGGTGGATCAGCACCTTCTATAAGTGACAGTCTTCAAATGGATGTGGTAGCAAAACAACTATTTGTGCAAGAGGAAGAGAGAGAACTCAGAGATGTCAACAAAGGGGCAAACAGCTTTTTCTGCTTGGTAGACTAACACATAGGACGTACTTGCTTTCAGATGCATTTGACAATTCTGCTATCACATGCAGTACAATTGGTTTGTAGCCCACAGGAAAAGAAAGGCAGGCCTCAGACACAAAACTCAGGCTGCTCAACACACGAGTTCTTGATGTTCTGTGCAGGGGAAACATGAGCAGCTAGATGTCTGGACATCAAAACACAGTGTTACAAGCTATTACAGATAATTCTGTACCTCCCAGGAAAAATTAGAGTGTTATTGATCTGTTTTGAATGCTTAGGAATATATCCATCATGTTGCTTTTGTGTTTGGGAAGGGAAGGCAAGAGAAGGCAATGTGATGCAGAACTTTATTAATAAGAGCAGTAATATGTGTAATTTCATGTGCACTGCACTGGGAAATTACTACTTGCTATCTAAAACATGTTCCTAATTTAAAAGAGAGAGACAGAGACGAAAAAGAAGAAGAAAATAGAAAAAGATTCAAGAGTGGGAAATGAGATAAAATCATGGAGCTTCCTCTAAATAAGTATTAGAAATATGCGAAGAATGTTAGAACAGAAAATGATATAAATCTGTTGTACCTGTCCTGTACTTACAGACGGATTTTTAGCAGTGAGTTCAGAAAAGGGAGCTAGCTTTGATTTGTTATTTTACTTCTAGAAGTAATGCTCTTAAACAAGGCAACTCTTTGCAAAAGGCATGCCTTTTCTTCATTAGAAAAATAGTGGATTTATGCCTAACTGTAACAGCATTTTCTCTTTTTGTGGTATGTTCATTCGGTGTGGTCACTGGCCGTGTATTAACACGCAGCGCTGCATCAGCTGAAATCTGCAGTTTGTTTGCAGCCTTTCTTAAAACTAAAGCTCGCTTCTGCTGTTGGCTCTGACGGGCTTTCTATTCTGCTCCACATAAATCAGCAGCAAGGCTGCCACTGGCTTTGCTGGAGCACCTACAAGCCCATAACGAAGCTCTGCATGAAATGGTTCTCATTCTCCTCATTTCACTACAAATAGGAGGAACAGTATTTGTATTTGGTTTGTGCAAAAAGGCCTCTTTTTGTACAATCAGCTGGGCAACTTTGCATTTGGCACCGTCCAAGCACATAAATAACCATTTCATGACTCCAGAGCTGTAATACATGGTTTGGTGTATTCTATGCAGTAGTATAAAAGCAATATCAAAGCAATCTGCAGGACAAGCCAAATTTTAATCCACTCCTATTACTAATCTCTAATAACACTGCAGCAGCCCTTCAAATGAACAGTTCCTCTAGGACCAACAGCTACAAGGCTGTCGCCCTGGCCTGCGCGCACACACGTGCAAGCAGTGCAGAACACCCCATTGCCTGAATTTTGTCTCAGAGACTTACCCGAGCTGGTGCTGTCATTCAGGAAGAAAGCAGGAGTCTCCCAGCTCTGTGCTGACTGCAGTAAGCTGCAGAAAGGAGCAGGCAAAGAACTAAATCTGGCTTTTGCAGCGTAGGTGCCTGCTATGCCATGATTCTATTAGGTATACCTACAAAAAACATACACCACTAATATCTCTTTAGTATGTAAAACCTTAACTAGCACCACTTTCAATTTTTGCCACATATTCATCAATACCCTCAAAAGCTAATGAAACAATTTAATCTTTAAGTAAATATCTTCCATAAAATACCAACACGTGTACAGTTCATTACAACCTTGGGGTGTGCTATTAGTATGGTACCACCTAAGGTGGCCTCACTGCTATAGGACGGACTTCACGTTCTATTTCCTTATGCATGACAAATCTAAAAGTCAGCTGCTCTTATTGCAGGATGAGTGCCCAAGCTTGAGATGCAAAGCTTCTAAAGCTACTGCTTGAGAACAAAACTCTTCAGAAGTGGTAGTAGTTATTATTTTACATGGGTTACTAGTACTCTGGATCCTTTTGAATTACACACGAAACACATGCACTCTCCCCAGTTGCTTTACAATGAAGGCTAGACACGAATCAGTGCTGTGATGGGAAGGAGGATGAGGATGAGATTGTCCTCTCCAGGTCCTTTCAGACTACTTTTTCTTATTTGGCCAGAGCAGACATGAAGTTTGGCAAGGCAGACACCAAGTTTGGCAAGGTAAGGGTCTGTGAAGGTCACTGCAGACCATCCTGGTAGCAGGCTGCATGCTGCCATGCGATCATTATGGAACACACAACTTTTTCTTCCACCCATTTCACTTTTGCATTTCCCCATCAAAAATCCATTTTCGAAAGAGCTGAAGAGAATGATCAACACAGTAAAACAATTCATATAGTGAATGACAGGATTTTTCCCCCATTTTGACACATTCAAATGTTTGTTATGCATTGGCCTGCCCATTAAAAGCAGCCAGTGTCTCCTGACATCTGCACTATATAGCCAGCCTTATGCTATTAACCATCCCCACTACCACAACCGCTGCTGCAATATCCCCGCTCTCAGCCACGCAGTCATACACATCTCGATTTGTTTCCTGGCACAACCTGTACTTTTAAGAGTAGCAGCAGTTTTCCGAGCAGCACCGAAGCCTAAAAAGAGCTGGCACGGTGCGAAAAGGGGCCCCGGAGCCCCCTTGCCGCGGCCGCGCGGTGCCACACACATGGCCCACCTCCTCACCCTTCCCTCGCTCTGCTGTGGGCCACGCAAGCTGCCTCGCTTTTGTCAATGCTTTCTTTAAATATTATTTTGTGCTTTTGGCACGGCGATGAAGCTGCGGTAACCAGCTGGCACTGCCTCTTCCCTTTGATTGCAGCATTGATTGTGCACCACATGCCCTTCGCCTCCTCCTCCTCCTTGGTTTGCTACATCACTGGAGCTGATTGCTGTGGCCACTCGTAGAGAAGGTTTGGCAGCTGCAAGACCCAGATGCCAATTTCTTTCGGCAGTGGCCTGTGGGTGTCAGCTTGTCTCCCTGTTTGGCATTTCCTCTGGCAATGAAACCTGCTCTGTGTCAGTGTGGAGTCTGCGGAATGGAAAAGTTATCTTGGAAACACATCAGAGCAAGCCGTGGCGAGGCTGGAAGGAAAACTCGTTTGAAGTTTGCATGTGAGAAGGGAGATACAAACCTATCTTTAACTCGGGACTGGCCCAAACAGCCTTTGCCACGGCCGCACGCACCAGGAGCTCAGGTGGCCCAGGCGTGAGGGCTGCGCACAGGGCGCCCGGCGGGGCCTGCTCACGGGGCCTTGCCTCATGTCAGCACCGCTGTGCCCTGGGTGCAGGAGAGCCCCAAGGCCCGTACACGTGCTGCGGCACACAGAGGGGCACCGGGTGCTCCCCGGGACAACGCGTCTGGCAGCAGTGTGTGCCACACACAGCCCCTCGCCTTCCTATCACTGGCGGCATCTCCGCCACGCAGGGATTCGGCCATGTGCCGGGCCACCGTGCGCTGTGGGTGCCTTTCGTGTGGCGGTCCCAGCACCAAACTGGGCCCCCAGCACGTCTGGTGGCCAAGTGGCACGCACAGGGAAGGGGACCGGGAACATCGAGCCGCTGGGCAGGACACATGCGGCCAGTGGAAATGGCCCACGGAGCAGAGCGGCCTGCCAGCCGTCTTCCTGTGTGCCGACACTTCCACAAGTTACTGTGCTTCCTTTCCTTCCATCTCCTCCATCGCTCTCATTGAAACAACTCCAAGATTTCTGTTTGCTTTCAAAATGTTATATATTGATGGAGCTGCAACTGGGAAGAGCGGCTACAGAGAGATGTAAGGAGCAAGGGAAACAGCCCCGCTACAGCGAGGGGATCGTTATCTACATAGAGGACTGTATTCCTTATTAAAAAGAAAAGTGTACTTAAAAAGGTTTTCTTAGGAAAAGACATACTCAGAGCAATGTTTTAATCAGTAAAACTTGCCTACCAAAATATAAATAAAAAATTGCATGACCGGTTTGGTATTTTTACAGCAATTTTCCTCTATATATCCGAGATTTACTTTTTTTATGACTGATTTTTACATGTCACATTAATCTAAAATATCATTTACTAAGACGTAAGAATTTTAGTAAGAATACTAAGAATTTTATTTTGTACATAAATCTTTAAAAATGTCTAACACCCTACAAAACAATGCAAAAGATAAATGAAACAAGCTCTAAACATGCTTTTTTCTTTAACTAACATTTTAAAGTAAATTTCACAGTTGGTTAAGGCCTAAGTAAGGGTCTTTGCCTTCCTGGAGCTGCTAGAACTGATTATCAGAGAAAGGAAGTCATAAATGGAAAGCTGATTATTTTCACAATGAAACTGAGGGGTTTTGCTGCCAATCTCAGTTGGAAAAAAAAAGGGGGGGGGGGAGGGTGGTCTTGTGGTGGTCAAACCACCACAAGAACTTAGCAATTTATTCGGAAAATTTGTGAATGATTGTGCCTTCTATATAGTTATAATAATGACCGGATCGCCATCTGCAGCAATTAGAAATCCTGCTTCTCTCCAGCCTAGCATTAAGTGTTTATTTTATGTATTTATAGATACACAATTATTGCCACTTTTCCTCGCTTAACACCTACACAGGTTCTCAGGCCACCTCCCTGGTGGAAGCACAGGCTAGACCTAGGGCTCCTGGGATGCCCCTGCCCTTTGTGCAGGAGTGGCTGCGGTCGCACCAGGCACGGCATCGCGGGGCTGGGAGCAGGGCTCGGGGCACTGCTCTGCTGTCCCCTGCTTGGGATGGAGGAAGGCCAGAGAAAAGTGAAGCTGAAGCTTTGTTTGTTTGCCTTTTTTTTTTTTTTTTTTACCCCCCCAAAACCTTTGTTTCTGGAATCAAAGGCAAGAGCCACTACCCGCCTCAGGTCAAATCGAAGGACCACAACAGGTCCCTTGAAATGCTCACCTCTATACCAAGGAGTTGGATCAAGCCACAGTAGGTAGCTGCCCTTCTCTCCTTTTGTGCTCTGATCCAGCTGCTACAAGCACTTCTCTAGCTGCATAACCTGGGCAATTTTCTGTGCTGGAGTAAATCGGCTCCTTCGGAGGCTACAGGGCTGTGTCATACCAGCATCACATCTTTTCTTTGTGACTGTTAAAAACCAACTCTCTAAACTGTATTTTGTTGTCCTGTCTTTACCTCTTAGCAGTTAAAGGCGTGTGGACTACAGCTCCTAGCTTCCACTTCCAACTGAAGTCCTCCCAGCAGTGCCACAGCTGCTCTTTTTGTGTTTCTAGCGTAACCCTGGCCCAGGGAACATCTTCCTCTTCCGTACACAAGCACCGTTGAGCACAGCAGGGCTGAAAAATTTAGGCACTCAAATAAATAAGTAATAATAATGCACCACAGCACGCAGGCAGAGGAACATCAGCAAGCTCCTGTCATACTGGCACCGCAGCCCTGAGGACAGCAGGGCATCAGGAGGCAGGAGAATGAACGACTCTGACTGCATCCAAGGGAGGTTTGCATGCTGTGGTCTGAGAATCCCCCCGAGAGTCCCCCCTCAGAACCTGCGTGACATCCACTAGCAGTACGGCTCTGAAAAGATTTGTTGGTGCAGGTTTTATTTAGAGAGGCAGCACGGAGGATGCCACATGTGGGGGTGCAGGAAACAAGCCCAGGGAGCATGCGGCAGGGAGCTGGATGCAACCAACCCACCTCTTGACCCCATTGCTAGGATGTTCACAGTCACAGCAGCCGGTTTACCCAGCAGTGGCGTGCTCAGACACAGGGGCAAGGCAGGAAAACAGAAACTCTGATGTGAGCCAACACTGGCCCTAAATAGCCACTGTGCTCTGCGGTCACAGCCCTGCTGCCCCGCTTTGCTAGCTCGATGGGTTTCCTCAGGAGTGAATTAGTCCCAGGGAAGGAGTGGGGATCAGCAGGTCAAGGGTTAAAATGACACCAGGTCCCTTGAGGAGTTAAATTTAGACAGAAAGACAAGCGTGGAGACTGCAAGCTCCAAGGTGCCAAATGGGAGCCTCAGAGAAGTGGAGCACGCTGGGGTCTGCTCCAGGAGATCAGTTAAAACCTTAAAACCGAGTTTTCAAATCCTTTTATGTGTTCTTTCTGCTTTTTAGATTAAACAGCACTAAGTCTGGCTTGGGTCACTGTAATCCCCTGTTTCCTCGTGGTCCCTGGGGAGACAGGCCGCAGCTGCGGGCCGGCCGGGAGCGGGGCCGGGAGCAGCCGGCGTGGATGGACACGGGGCTGGGAGCAGGGCCGGGAGCAGAGTGGGGACCAGCCAGGGTGGATGGACACGAGGCCAGGAGCAGAGTGGGGACCAGCCGGCAGGGATGGACACGGGTCCGGGCAGGGCAGCCCCCAGTGTCCCAGTGCAGGAGGAGGCCCCGTGCCCGGCCCTCGGCGGGACCCAGGGGGCTGGGGAAGGCGTCAGCAGCACCTCCTGCCTTCACGCACCTTCTGCCTCGCTCTCTTCGCAAGCACACAAACATGCACACGCGCCCATATTTAATGCTTTCAGATCTATGTATATACACACACATATGCTGTTATTTTTATAACATTTGATATAGATTGTTGAGAATAACAGCTCACAAGTGGAAATATTTTACCTATGGCTGAGTAATATAAACCGACGTTAAAACGCTGTTTTCCTCAATAGGGTCCTGAAAGAATGGCGTGGCTTTAAAACATAGTTTCTAACTTTAATTAACCTTGGGCTACTGTAGGGAAGGAGAGAACAGGAGGTCGGTGTAGCAGGGACCTCTGAGGAGGGAACTTTGCAGCCGGTCTGGAACAGGCAGGAGAGAGATCTTGCCCTGCGTCCGCCGGTCTCACCACGGCAGCCCCAGCTCCGGGAGGGCATTTCTTGGTCAACACGCCTGCACGGTGGGGGATTAGCAGAGGAAAGCACTGCCTGCCTGGGGAGCACACACAGCCATCACGTCGGCCTCCGAGGAAACTAGAGCAGGAATTAGCTACGGCTGGGGCAGGACTCCAAAAAAGGAGCATTTTGCGGGGTCACAGAATCATGATATCCCTGAGAATTAAAGCATCCGGCTGTGTTTCAGGCCTCGGTTCCCAGTGGTCACTTGGAAGTGAATCTCAGCGCCTCAGTAGGCTTTTAGGAATTTCCAAGGATTAGGTTTAATCAGTGATCTGAGGTAATTTAATATATTTCCAGTGCTCTCTTCTTTAATACTTAATGACTGATGATTAGGTTTGTGTATCAGATCTGAAATCTGCAAGTTATGTGGCAATTAATGTTTGAAGTACACTGTAACTTCAAATATAATGATCATATTTGCAAAGTAATTACAGAATATATGTGCCTAATAAATAATAACACTTAGCACTTGCACAGCACTATTCACCTGAGGAGCTCTAAATGAAAAAATCCCCAAAATAATGGAAGCATTTCAGATGCGAAGCAGGTTTTCAGCGGCAGCTCACGAGCAACGCTGTGACAGGTTCTGTGCAGAGCACCGCGCGTTCACCGGTAGTAGTAAAGCCCCGCGAGCTGCACGTACCACGGGTGACCAAAAATTTTCCCCTGGTTTGGGCAGGGAACTGGGGGTGCAGCTTCTGGAGGAGATTTTTAGTGCAAAGGCTGCTGCCTCTGCCCCATACCTTTTCAGCTGTGCTTGTGTAAAGGTGCATGGAGCCGTGTTAGCAGTAAGTGGTTCAGACTATAAAGATATATGCACATAAACTTTAAAAAGCTTGGACCACTTAACTGAAGGACCACAAGGCAGCCCCGTGCTCAGCGGCCAGTTCCCCCTGCACAGCCTCATCCTGCCCCACACAGAGGAGCGGTGTGGGACGGAAGGCACGCAGCGGGATGTGGCTGACACCCTGCAGCTCGGCCACACTCAGTGGGAACAAGCAGGTGAAAGCCCGGCACAGCGGGGCAGCAAGGCCCGGCACTGCCCCAGGGGCAGCAGGCGAGCACCCTGCTGCCAGCATCTTCATCCTCATCCTCATCCTCGTCCCCCGCAGGGCTCTCTGTGTTCCCCTCCCGCGTGCGCCCGCTCCTTGCCCGGTCAGCAGCCGAGCGAGGCACCCGGGGGTGATGTAACGCGGCGGGGTCCGGCCACGCTCGTTTCCATTACACCAACTTCCTCCCTGCTTAATTCCTGGTTGACCTTGAAGTTTAATTGCAGCCTAAAAAGAACGGTTACGTAACGGAGGCAGCAAACCTAAATAAAACAAAAACAGAAGGGCCATATGCCACATAGCCCAGAAAAATCTAGAATCAAATTACACTCTTTGAATTATTTACAATATTTCTTCGTGCCAAATCTAAGCAAATATTCCACTTGCTTCAACTGCACTGTAAGGGCTTTAACTGTTTACTGTAAACCCAAGCATACAATAGCTCTTTCATCAAGCATTTAACTGCACATTTCACATTAATAAATATTACAAGGATGCTATGAATGCTTCCTTATTATAATAGGGGCTAGCTGTAGGTTTCATGTCCTCTAGCTGCTGCACAGAAAATGAGTCTGAACAAGACATTTCCTCTCAGGCCATGTAGCCTAGTAGCTTTTGAGCTACTGAGTAAATATAGCGAAGCTAATATTATTATTATTTTAATAGTGGTTTCCCACCACACATTGCAATAGAAAAAATGAACAAGGAAGCATTTCATAATCATGTATTGTGTTTGCTCAGATTTTTGTTGTTGTAATATGATTATAAAATACTATATACTCCTATTCAGTCTCTCAGATTAGGCAATTGTCTGAACTGGCCTATCCTTATTTTCAGCAGGGAGCAAAACGCGGTTTGTGCAGTAGGAGAGCTTCCACCACCGTGGGTCACCCCGTTTTGAGACATTTAAATTAAAGATTTTGAGGACAGAACATGGATTTGGTAACCTCATTTGGAAAATGGCGACCATTGGCTTAGTTCCCTTATCTGGAAAACCAGGATAATGCTTGTTTGCCTGCACCGTAGGAACCTCCTGAGGGTTGTTGGCATCTGAATGGCACTGTGAAGAAGTAACAAAGTGATGTGATTAATCACTGTGTAAGCTCCTTGCTTTACAGCGAGGTGAGATGAGAATATCCCTACCTTGACAAGATGCGCTCTTGAAAGACAACATAGAAATAAAGAATAAGGGAAGGCTGGTTGAGTAAAAAATGAAAGAGGAAAGAGAACATATAGCAGACTCAAGCAGTGATTTCCAGCTCCATACTCCCACCCCATGCCACCTCCTCTGCCTTCACCAGGCACGGCTGGGGACGAGGAGGTGGCCCTCGGTGCAGCAGGGCACTGACCACCACTCCTGACCACCTCTCCGGCTCTCTAGGGATGTGAATCCCAAACTTTTACCCTCTTTGCCGTGGAAGTAGGCTGTTTTCTCCTCTACCTCCATGCTCCTGGTAGGTACGTATCCACTGCTCCCAAAATAAACTTAGCTTGGATCTAACTTGAGACAGGAATTGACAGCATGAATCATGCTGGTGCAAACGTCATCTCAGTAATTGGAACATGGATATATGCCTGTGGAAATTATAAAAGTAGCAAATAACTGTATTATAGAGCTAAGGAGAGGAAACCTGGCTCTGCCAAATCAAAGAAAGCTTTACTTGGCCTTCAGTAATGTCAAGAGCTAGTCTCATTGCCACTTATTACAGCTGACAGTGTATTCTGCTTACTTCACTCGTCTGCAGATGGGATTCATTGCACCTAACTTTAGTCATGTAGGAGTTGGCATGCTGGTCTGAGCCACTCTTCTCTGCTCGTCTTGCTGCAAATGGAAGAGGTGAGTGCCTCAAGAAGAGGTAGTTCATCACATCTATTTTTAAGAGCCAGCTTGGGTCAGGACAAATCACCTCTCAAGAGTCCAATGTCTCTCTTTATTAATTATAAAGGGAACCTTGATTTTCTTAGACTAAAACAACTAATTTTCACATAGCCAGTGACAGATGTGACAAATCTGGCCACGTGGGATTGTACAAGGATTTTTACTGTTACCCACAGTTCAGATATTTCCAAATCTCTGTCATCCTTGTCAAATGGTGATCAATACTTCACATCAAGAAATATTATAGAACTGGTGATTTGTTCTTCTGAGTACATTATGAGAGATAGACCTCTGCCATAAAGCTTTGGAGCACCTCGCATAATATCCTCATAAATATAAAACGAGTTGAATTATCCTTACTGTATCCACATTTCTCTTCGCTATGACATGCCAAATTCATCTCCTCTCATGGATCACAATTCAGGTAAGTGCAAGCAAGCCAGGAAGATGTTTAGTTCATTTTTAATGACTTAAAGATGTCTCGAGGTCCTTCTGGTTATTTGAGAGACAGAATTTCTCAACTGCTTTCTTTTATTCATTACACTAAGCTACTTCCTTCTGCGCTCCTTGAAGTGCTCAAAAGAGTCTGAAGAAGTCAAACATGAGGTTCCCTCCAGACAACATGTCCTCATACGTATTTTTACAATCTGAGGAAAACATCCAGCTCACAGAGCTGTGTTAAGAAGTAGAGTAACTTTAATTCAGATGCCCCATGCCTGTGGGACACAGGTACCCCTTACTCTGTCTTTTCTGTCATCCAATAGCTCTTCCTCAGCCATTTTGACCCCTCACTGCTGTCATAAGCTTTTGTCCAACTTCTGCAGGTTGGGTCTGTCTCATTGCCAACTGGGGCTTCTCTGAAAGCACATCCCAAAACAGAAATGTTTTAAAGACAGGTTTAGGTTTGTGCTTGGTGAGAAGAAATTAGTGGGAGGAGTTCTTTCTTACTTGGATATGAAAACTAGACTCTGGGAAATATCAGAAAAAGCAAGACAATATATCTCTTTTCCCACTCGGTGAGCAGAGCCCATGTCTGCATGTGAAACACGTGGAAGAGGAAGCCACACATGAAGCCTTTATTTGATGAAGAGTTTCCCTCAGGAATACAACCTCTCTGAACGCCCTTTGATACAAATAGAGATAAACCAGGAAGACACTTGACGGAGGAGCAGCTTGTGGCTTATGAAATCAGCCAAGCTGGTTACGATGAGCCAGATCCAGAACACAGAAGAAATTTACTTAAGTGGATCATTATGAAAATGATACCTTTGCGGCCTTGGGAAAAATCCCAGAGAACCGGGAACACCGCTAGCATGGACACCGTGTCACCTGGCTCAGGAACAGACATCTTCTCCTGACCAAACCCCTTTGTGCCTCTTGGGAGAGTGCCAAAACCAGCGATGGCTACCAAGGCAGGTTTAGCTCCAGCCTGCCGCATCTGAAGGGAACGCTAGCTCTCCCCTTCCCCCTTCTCAAGTCTTTCACCTACTTGGACCTGTACCAGAAAGAGCCCGAACAAAAGTGAGAGACCCTGAAGCTCGAAGCCACTCTAAAGTTAGAAGCCGCACTAAGATTAGACAGCGAGAAGTGTGAGATAGCTGAAAGCCTGTGAATCATGCTAAGGATAGAAAGTTAGAAGTAGGAGGCAGCCAAACCCGATACTGAGAAATCAGAAGTTAAGCAGTAAAGTTGGATGAGATCTATGGGTAGGGAACACAGCCTCTTATTGCTCTGGAGGCAAGGTAGTGCCTAGCAGCCAAGGATGTTCTGACAAGCCACTCTGTTCAGATCTGATAGCCTGCTTCCCAAAATAGGGATTATATCACATCTTTTGATAGAACACGTTATGCACGTAAAGTACCAGAAGACCAGAAAATACGCGTTTCATTCCCGTAGCTCCCAGGGAAAGTCCTGTCTCCCCTCGGTGCTCTAGACAGAGCCGGCAGCGCGCCAGGTTGCCGTGCATTGGAGGTGCTCTGGGTTCGTGCAGTGCTTCCACAGCCAGGAGATTTGCATTGCACAGATCTGCCTCTAGGTTCTAGAAACACGATAAAGTAGTGAACTAGCGAAAAGGAAGGGGTGAATGGCAGTACTTCTACTGCTGCTGCCTCTTTCAAGCAGCAAGGAGTGAACACCATGAGCTGCTCTTACCCTCTGAATTGATTCAAAAGGTGGCATTAGCCAGTTCAAGTCCTGCAGCCTTTTCCAGTGTTCATCTCCAGAGCATCTTCATGCCTCTGGAAAATTAATCCAAGCACCTTACTAATGATATTAAATACAAGCACGGTAGCATGGGAAATCACAGATCATCTGTGATGAAAAGCCAGGGGACTACCGGGTCTCACTGATCTGGGGAAGTTGTCACTCGCTGTATGGAAAGGTCTGTAACCATTTAAAGCCCACCGCAAGTTTTAGCAACAGAAAGTGGGTTAGAACCAAGGGTTCAAAAATTAATTCCCATGGAAATAGAAATAAAATAATAATAATAAAGTTGGAAGCAGAAGATATTTTCTTCTGGTTTTAATCCCCATGAAAAACCAAAAGTCTGTCAGCCAGCAGCAGTCAAGTACAGCAGGCCAGAGATCACCTGGCAGAGCGGATCAGCAGGAGACAAAAGGCACGTTGGAGCTGGGGTCGCAGGCAAACCTAGCAGCCTCCAGTTGTTACTGCAATTAGGAAAGACCAGGGAGAACAAAGTTCTGCGCGAGCAGAGGAGGCTCCGTGCCACGGCTCTACTCTGGATATCTTGAGCAGGAAAAATACCCGAGCACACTGGCTATAGCCGAGGGATGCTGGCAAGCCGCTGCTGGAGGCGCCTTCTCAGCAGAAATCTGCCTTCATCACAAATGAAGGACCCTCCTGTTTAGGCCACACTTTTAAAAGTGAACAATGCAGCAGCTTTTCAGATCACGGTCAATTAAGTGTTGGCAAGATTGCATAACTTCATCCAGGCAGTGGATGGCCGTGATCAGCAGCAGCTGACAAGTAGCCAAGAAACATGTGGATTTGTGTTGTACGGGCTAGAAGAGGCAATTTTAACCGTTAAAGTGCATAAATGTAGAACTCGAGCAATCAGGATTAATTACAGACTACAGACTGGAGGGGAGAGCGGTGGTAGGAAGAGGAGAACGCTCTGCAGATCTTTAAAGGTGAAGGCCCTTCCTCGTGCACTGGTATTTATACGGACAATAAGACAGGTTTGCCTGTGAAAAGATTTGCAAAGTACCGTGTGAGCGATCTAGAAGGTTCCAATGTGATGCCCCTCTATTTACTGGGCTCCATTAGTTGTAAACCCACACAGAAATGTGGTTAAATGTTTGTGAATAAATCTGGAGCTGGTAAGAGAAATGTTGGTGGTGAGGTCTGTCCTTGCTAGCTGAAATTTTAAAGAGATTTAAGTTGTTTACAGAGGTTCCAGGCACACGGACGCATGCTCTGGCAGGTGAAAGAAAGCAAGAAAAGCTGCCTTTGCTTTTTCAAGCAAAAAAAAACATGAACTTCACGTGAGCAAATGTTTTTGAGCCTTACACCATTGCGTGAACCTTCACTCAAGTGAAAATTAAGTCTGAAAGATCTTTGTTACCTGGAGTGACAAGGTGACCAGGACTTGCTGCAAGGACCCCAGAGCTTTGGCAGGCAGGACACGCACATCACAGGCACGGAGAACGTAGCAAAAGGTTTGTTAGCAGAAAGTGGGAGTCCCGTGCTTCCCTCCCTGTCCCCCCAAAAAACACCAAGACAAAAGCGTAGCCAACCCCTGATGCCTTTCTGAGGCAGAACATGTCACACGGTCTCTCAAACAGTAGTCTGGGAGTCAATCATCCCAACCCATTATCACTGCAAAGTGATTGCCATCACAGCTGGCTTCAATCAAAGCCACTAATGATCTTCTTGCATCAGCATCATTTATTGAGTGTGTGACATGCGACTGCCAAGCTGTGTAGTTTAGCAGTGTAAGGTTCCATGTACAACGAATCTTTCCCCAGAAGTTGAGCACAGTCCCCCAAAGCTTTACAGCAGATGAACAGTCTCAGAACAGCGAAGCACCACGATGTCGGTGGTGCAATGGGAGGAGCTCTGGGCAGCTCTTCTAGTTACGCAGGTAAAGGACTCCAGAAGGTCAGTGCCCGAGTGGTGCTTCAGGGAACCCAAGGGAAGAAACTGGGTGTAAAAGCAAGCGAGTGACCTCAGGCCAGGTTCTTTTTCTCTTTTCTGAGTGCAGCTTGGGGATGCAGGAGGTAGGATCCCAACCATAAAGTTAGGTAACTGTCGGAACAGGCTGCCAGCTGGATCACGGGATAAAGGGGCAGAATTGTGCTTTTCTCCCCAGATGCTCTTATAACAAACACGACTATGTTCTTCGGGTTTTGAAAATGCATCATTTTAGTTAATTTCTTCCAGCTCATGATAAGGGTGATGTTGAAATAACTAGGAAACACCGAAGCAGAACAGTTCCTTAAACCAGAACACCGGCTCATTCCTCTAACAGCTCACACCCCAAATGGTGTTTGGGTGTTTTCCAGAATAACCAAATAGGATACCTCTGCTTCGCTGCTGAGCTAATTCATGAGTTAATGAGGCAGAAACTCTGTGGAAGGAGCACTTTCTGATGAAGAGCATTACCCTTGGCAAGCCTCAGTACAGTGGAGAGCAACAGTCCCACCTTGGGGTGTGCATTACACCTGCCATCGTCTGCAACAAATGGCTGGGGCTACACAGAGACCTTCAGCATGATGTCTGGGCAAATCTGCCCCGCTGCAAAGTCATCGCAAGTGTGGTCCGCATGTGCAGGTGCCCCAGTGAGGGGACAAGGCCGTGTTCTGTGTCTCAGGGCATTTTGCATGTGCCAAGCTGAGAGCCCGTTAACTCGAGTCCCCTGGGCACACGGTACTTCAGACATGATCCCTCACGTGAACTGGTAGCACACAGGCTTTGTCAAAAAACAGAGAGGAAGAAAAAGCAAAATTAACGACCCGTTTTGGAAACATCACTGTGAGTGCCTTGCCAGCTTCCTCCTCTCTGCCTCTGCCATTTTCCAACTTCTGCAACAAGGGGGACAACGTCCCAAGGCAGAAGGGGGACAA